>UESW01003786.1:0-65903 GCA_900491605.1 Calamus simplicifolius | reverse complement strand
AATCAGAATAAGCAATTAAATTCAGTGTTGAGTCTCTAGAATACCATAATCCTACATTTTTAGTTCCACTTAGATATCTTAGTATCTTTTTACAGCAATTAATGAGATTCTTTAGGTTCTGATTGAAATCTAGCACATAGACAAACAGCAAACATGATATCAGGTCTACTTGCAGTTAAGTAAAGTAGAGATCCGATCATACCTCTATAGTATTTTTGATCTACTTTCTTACCATCTTCATCTTTGTCTAATTTGCATGAAGGACTCATTGGTGTTCCAAGGGTTTGATTGATTCCATTCCAAACTTCTTGAGAATTTTCTTTGTGTACTTTGTTTGGTTGATGAAAATTCCCTCTTACTTTGCTTGATTTGAAGTCCTAGGAAGAAATTGAGTTCTCCCATCATGCTCATTCGAATTCACCCTGCATTAGCTTAGCAAACTCTTGACATAAAAGATGTTAGTAGCACCGAATAATATCATCTACATAGATTTGTACTACTAATAATCTTTATCTTTTCTTTTCAAAAATAGAGTTTTATCTACATTTCCTCTAGTAAAATCATTTTCAATTAGAAATTTACTTAATCTATCATACCAAGCTCTAGGTGCTTGTTTTAAACCATATAGTGCTTTGTGTAATTTAAAAACATGATTTGAAATTCATGATCTTCAAAACCAGGTGGTTGTTCTACAAAAACTTCTTCATTTATAAAACCATTTAAAAATGCACTTTTAACATCCATTTGAAATAAATTGATATTCATATGACATGCAAATGCAAGTAATAATCTAATTGCTTCTAATCTAGCTACAGGTGCAAAGTTTCATCAAAATCAATTCCTTCTTCTTGATTATATCCTTTTGCAACTAATCTAGCTTTATTTCTAATTACTATGCCATTTTCATCTAATTTATTTCTAAATACCCATTTAGATCCTATAACTGAATGACCTTTAGGTCTATCAACTAAGGACCATACATTATTCCTAGTAAATTGATTTAATTCCTCCTGCATAGCTAGCATCCAATTACTATCTTTTTCAGCTTCTTCTATAGTTTTAGGTTCAATTTGAGATACAAATGCAAGATGATTATTGATATTCCTCATAGATGATCTAGTTCTTACACCTTGAGATGGATCACCTATAATCAATTCCTTAGGATGACCATAAGCATATCTCCAATCTCTAGCAGATCTACATCATTGCGAGTAGTATCAATAACATCAACCCTAGGGAATCATCATCTTTAGCTTCTTGTTCATGATCTGAAGATACATCTATATTTAATTTTTAATATCTCTTTCTAGCAAATTTGTATCTTCCTCATCATCAATCTTTTCTGAACTTGATGCTAAAGATTCATCAAAAACTACATGAATAGATTCTTCTACTATTAAGTTCCTCTTATTAAATACTCTATAGGCTTTACTAGTTGTTGAATATCCTAAGAATATGCCTTCATCAGATTTTGCATCAAATTTTCCTAAGTTATCTTTACCATTATTATGAATGAAACATTTACAACCAAATGCATGAAAATAACTAATGTTTAGGTTTCCTATTATTCCATAATTCATAAGGAGTTTTCTTAAGAATGGCCTAATTAAAGCTCTATTAAGGATGTAACATGCTGTGTTTATAGCTTCCGCCCAAAAGTATTTTGGTAGGTTGCTTTCACATAGCATGGTACGGGCCATGTCTTCTAAAGTTCTATTCTTTCTTTCTACAACTCCATTTTGTTGTGGTGTTCTAGGTGCAGAAAAGTTATGATTAATGCCATGTTCAATGCAGAAATTTTTAAATAAGTGATTTTCAAATTCTGTGCCATGATCACTTCTAAGAGACACTATGGTTATTTTTCTCATTAGTGACTTTCTTGAAGAATTTCAGAAATATTGAGAAAGTCTCATCCTTATGAGCCAAAAATAATACCCAAGTGAATCTAGAATAATCATCTACTATCACAAGACCATATTTCTTTCCTCCTAGACTAGTGGTTCTAGTTGGTCCAAAAAGGTCCATGTGAAGTAGCTCTAGTGGCCTAGAAGTGAAACAACATTCTTAGATTTGAAAGAGTTTCTAGTTTGTTTTCCAAATTGACATGCATCACAAATTCTGTTATTTTCAAAATCTAACTTTGGAAGTCCTTTAACTAAATATTCTAATTAATTTTGAAATTAAGTGTGTGCTTGCATGACCTAATCTACGATGCCACAACATCCAATCTCATTTACATTAGCATTATCAGCAACTAAGCAATGACTACTAGTAGACATTGTCTAAATCAATTAAATATACATTACATTTCTATTTCCAGTAAATATAATGCTATTGTCAATAGGATTAGAAACAGTGCAAATAGAAGCTTCAAATGAAACTTTGAAACCTTTATCACACAATTGGCTAATACTAATTAAATTATGCTTTAAACCATCTACATAAAGAACATTTTCAATAAAAGTGGAGGGAGTTATCTGAATTTTACCAAAGCCCATAATCTGGCCTTTGCCGTTATCTCCGAAGGTTACTACTCCTCTCTTTTATCATCAAGGGTGATGAATTGATCCTTGTCACCCGTCATGTACCTTGAGCAACCACTATCAAGATACCACTTTCGTTTTGATCTTTTGGCCGCAAGACACTCCTGCAAAGTGATCAAACTTTTTGTTTAGGTAGCCAAGCTTTCTTGGGTCCTTCATGGTTAGTAGCAACAAAGATTGTTCCTTTTGAAACCCATATTTTC
This sequence comes from Calamus simplicifolius, assembly GCA_900491605.1. NCBI lineage: Eukaryota > Viridiplantae > Streptophyta > Magnoliopsida > Arecales > Arecaceae > Calamus > Calamus simplicifolius. The sequence continues at coordinate 63,157 of UESW01003786.1, read as the reverse complement.
TTTCCTTTAATATTTAAATTCTTAATAATTTTTCTAAAATTGCATTCATAGGCTTTGTGTCCTTTCTTGTTACAGCAATAACATGAAAACATTTTTCTCTTGTTCCTTTCTAAAGAAATTTTTAACATACTTTTGTTTCTTGTTAGGCCTATAATCTAATCCAGCCTTATCAAATACAGCTCTTTGATTACTCAATAGCAAATTAAGTTTTTCAGAGCTACATGTAAATTTATCAACTATATTTTTATATTTATCAACTTCTTCCTTTAAACTAACATTTCATTTGAACTTGATTCTTTTTCTTTTAGCAAATTCTTATTTTCAGATTTCAATTCTTCAATTTCATGAGTTAGTTTATCTTTTCTTTGACAAGATTTAAATTATCATTTTTCAAAGATTTGCTTTTTTTTTCAAAACTTTAAAATCACTAACTAGTTCGTTAAATGCATCAAACAATTCATCAAAGGTAAAGTCATGAGTTTCAGTACTTACTCATCATCATTTGCCATAAAACAAATGTTTGCAACCTCTTTCTGTCCTTCCTCGGAAGAGGATTCCTCGCTATCGCTCCATGTTACAACATATGCCTTTTTCTTTTTCTTGTACCCCTTTTTTAATTGAGACAGTCATATCTAAAGTGCCCCGGTTTCTTACATTCATAGCATATGAGGGGGTCTTTCTCTTTATCCTTGTCCTTTTATTTTTCTTTTTCACCTTCCATCTTTGTTCCAAATTTTTTCTTGTGGAAAGGTCTTCTTTGCATGAATTTCTTAAACTTTCTTGCAAGAAGAGCTGTCTCATCATCATCTTCATCCTCACTGTTGTTTTCCTCAATTTCTGCAGCTTTAAGTGCAATGGTCTTCTTCTTCTTGACGTCTTCCTCTATATGCTGTTTCATGGTCAACTCATGAGTCATTAGTGATCCAAGTAACTCCTCCAAAGGTAAAGTATTGAGGTACTTGGCTTCTTGGATTGCAGTCACCTTTGCTTCCCATGTCCTTGGAAGAGACCTAAGGATTTTACGAACCAACTCAGAGTTAGTATAGGTCTTGCCAAGACTCTTTAAACCATTCACAATATCAGTAAATCTTGTATACATGCATGTTATAGATTCAGCTTGTTCCATGCTAAACAATTCATATTTGTGAACAAGAATATTAATCTTTGATTCTTTGACTTGATTAGTACCCTCATGGGTAACTTCTAATCTGTCCCAAATTTCTTTTGCGGAATACATGTAGAAATTCTATTAAACTCATTAGCATCTAATGCACAATATAAAATGTTCATGGCCTTAGCATTGAGCTGAGCCATTTTCCTATCGTTCTCATTCCATTCCCTTTCGGGTTTAGGAACTATTGAACCATCTACTGTGTGTGGGTGTACTAGATCCATTAGTGATTACACTCCATAGTTCATAATCTAAAGCTTGAATAAAAATTCTTATTCTAGCTTTCCAATAAGAGTAGTTTGAACCATTAAATAAAGGAGGTCTATTTGTAGGATGACCTTCAGCAAATGAAGATTCAGCTTGAGCTGCCATTTGGATCTTTAGCTCTTGATCGTTTGATCAAATAAATAATGAGCACTAGCTCTGATACCAATTGTTGGCCCAGATGGCAACCCAAGAGGGGGGGTGAATTGGGTTCTTAAAAATTTAGCTTTTTAAAGTTATGTGCTTTGAAATAAAGGAGATTGAGTGCAAGATAAGTGCTAAGCACAAATAATGAGATAGAAGAGAAAGAGATAAAGCATGGCAAACACAAAGATTTTATAGTGGTTCGGTGTATCCAACACCTACGTCTACTCCCAAGTAGCACTTGGGCCCACACTATAATCCCTTGATTACAGCCGAATTGTTTTACAAACTCACAACTCAAAACTTGTTGTTTCCCCCAGGATCACAACGAACCCAGCTGGTTTTACCGGGTTCACCAGCACAAAACCCAAATACAAGCTATCCTTAGCTTGTCCCGAGGTATACTACCTCCACTAATTCAATCCCCTGATTGAATTAGCAAACAACAGTTTGAAAATAATAAAGATTTCAATACAATACTTAAATAGCTCCTTAAACGAGCAGATATTAATAAATAAATAGGGTAAGAAAAGCCTGATTGAAGCTCTTTGAATGTATGATTTTCTTCTTTTCTCTTCTTCTTTGAAGGAATGAATCAGCCTCAGCTCAGATTCTTCACGCAGTAGAGAAGTTGAGGATTTGGGGTTTTTGCTTTCGCTCTTCAAATATTGGGAATCTCCTTGATTTGATTTTGAGAGGCTTGTGGATTTCTCTTTGAACTTTTTGAGATTGATGGATTTGAGCTCTGAGTATTTCCTTTTGATTTCTCTCTCTTTCTTTCTCAAGATTCTTTCAATTTTTCAAAATATTTCTCTCTCTTTTCTTGCTCTGTTCTTCTTTTTCAAACGGACGATTTCCCCTTTTTATAGATCTCTTAATCCAAGTTTAGTTGGAAAATATAGCCGTTGTGAGATGCTTGGATACTTTTACACACACAAAAAAATAACCGTTAGAGATTAGGTGGAAAAATATTACCGTTGGAGTCCGTTCTAACAATTGAAAATCCGTTCCTGACAGGTTGGAGTCGGCTCCAACTTTTCAGGAGTCGGCTCCAGAACGGGTATCCAAAAATAGCAAATAAAAAGTTGTTGAGGAGTCGGCTCTGAGAAAGTTAAGTGTCAGCTCGTCGCTTTTGGGAGTCGGCTCCAGAATCCAAGAGTGTCGGCTCCAGAAATGTCCAAAAACACGCTCTCTGTTCTCAGGTTAGAGTTGGCTCCAGAAACTCAGGTGTCGGCTCCCGAACTCTCAGGTGTCGGCTCCCGAATTCTAGGTATCGGCTCCAGAAACTGAAACAGAATGCACTTCTATGTATCTCAGGTTGGAGTCGGCTCCGAAACTCTGGGTGTTGACTCCGGACCGTGCCAAAATCCAGAAATCTTCTGATACGCCTTGGGGTCAGCTCCTGACTATTTGGGTGTCGACTCTAACTTCTGAACTTTGAAAAAGTTCCTTTAAAATTTTGATTCAAAAATTATTCCTTTATTCCTTTTGATTGATTAAACATTTTTAACCCCTAAAGCACTTATTAAATCTATCAAAAACATAGTGAATATACTCATGTCTTTTGTTAATCATCAAAATCAATAATTGGGTCAACACTCGGTCTCGGACCCGGAGTTCCCTCAGCCTCGGACCTCGTGTCTCTTCGGCCTCGGACTTGTCCCGCCAGCCTTGGCCCGGAGTCCCCTCGGCCTCAGACCCGGAATCCCCTCAGCCTCGGACCGGAGTCCCCTCGGCCTTGGACCCGGAGTCCCCTCGTCCTCGGGCCTTGTGTCTCCTCGGCTTCAGACCTCATGTCCCCTCGGCCCCGAGCTTCGCATCCCCTTGGCCTAGGATTCAAAGTCCCCCCAGCCTGGGACCTGGAACCCCCTCGGTCCCGGACCTCACGTTCCCTCGGTTTCAGCCCTGGGGTCCCTTCATCCTCAAGCCGCTTGATACAACCATGTGGCCCACCAACCGTTTGCAGCTGCCATATGGCCCACTAACCGTCTGCAACTGTGCGTGGCCACTGTTTGTAACGACGCATGCCTGACACGACCAGACTCACCTGCCACCTGTGGCACCGCACCTGGCGGCGGCCGGCAGAGCAAGACACCTCTGACATGCCCAGTGCCGATTATGACTGTCCATATCAGCTTGGCCACCACCCCACTACCAGACAATGATACACCGGGATGATCCACCTTCTGGAAACAAGAAAAGGGACCCTCGAACAGGTATAAAAACCCATACTCACAACGAGGGAGGGATCTGAACTCAAGCTCTCTTAGCTTCCTGTTAGCTCTTTTTCTTACTGTTCCCAAGTGACTTACTTGAGCATCGGAGGGTCCCCACCGGAGCAACCGATCTTCAGAAACTTCTTTGCAGGAGCTTCTTCGAGAAGGAGGACCTCCGTTTCTCGGCGTTGGAGGAACGTGACTTGGTGTCAACACAATGAAAGCTACAATAACACCTTATCATTCCCTAATTCCCCCTCGCACACAACACAGTGATGACTACAAAAAAAAATTGCCCAAAAAATCAACAAAACATGCTTTAATTTTTTTCTCTTTTTGCATTCATGACCTTCTCCTTCTCTAATAGCTTCGTAGTCAATTCTCTTTCTTTCTCTAGTTGCTGCAAGGCTTTTTCCATTTCCTTATTTTCTTCAACCAAATTTTCATCATTTTCATCCTTTCTTGTTTCTCTCGCAATAGTTGCAACACCCTTGTATCATCAAGCACAATTGATCCGCAAAAAAAATAATATGATTGGCTCGAATAGCTAAAAAATCGTCTTCCAAAGTTGTTGCCGGTGAAGGGCATCTATAAAGGAGAACATTGCAAGAGTAGCATTGGTATGAATATGAGGAGGGATCGAAGCTAGCTGTGCATTGAGAGCCACTTTGAAGTAGACATTTTGAGACCTCAGTTGAGAAACGGACTTAAATATGCAATGAAGGAAACAGATACTTATTACAAGAAAGTAATGGAAAGGCTGAGTTCGATTGCAACACAACGAACCAGAAGGTGATGGGAAGGCAGAGTTCGATTGCAATACAACCAACCAGAAATAGTCATGGTACTTTTATAGCACTCAAGGGGCACAACGCCCTCCCGAATATCTCTGGTTCCAAAATGAACCTTTAGTGGTCACGTGATTAAAAACATCCTCCCTAAGGTAGTGTTTGATAGAAAAATATTATTCATGGATAAGTAACGGGATAGAATTTGTCCCCTAGCTATCTCTAGGAATATCCCTTGGCTATCCCATTGATCATATCAAATGCAAAAAGGTAAATCCATAGGATAACTTTTTTTTACTCTTATTTGAAGGGATAACCAGCTATTCCTGCATTCTCTAGGGAATAAATTGAGGGATATCCCTTGGTTAACCATGGTTAACCATGGATTATCTCTTTGGTTAACTTTATCCCAGCTATCCCTTATAGTTATGGCTTTTAAGGATAAGAGGGGATATCCTCTGAATATTTCCTCTTATTCTCTATTTCAAACACTACCTAAATATCTTTGGTGCCAAAATAATAGGAAGTGTTTAAAATAGGGGATAAGAGAGGATATCCCTTGAATATCCTCCTTTTATCCCCAAAAGCTATTACTAGAAGGGATATGTCTGAAAAAGTTTAACCAAAGGGGATAATCCATGTTTTGGATTATCCCCTAAACTTATTCCTTAGGAAACCCAGGAACAACTAAAGTTATCCCTTGATGGCAAAGTTATAATTTTAAAAGATGCTTATTCCCTCAGCTATCCCTGGATAAATGCTATCCTGTACATTTATCCAGGAATATCTTTTGGAAATCAAACACTACCTTAAGGAGTGTTTGAAATAAGGGATATCCCTTGGATATCCCTCCTTATCCCCAAAAGCTATAACTAGAAGGAATATGTCTGAAAAAGTTTAACCAGAGGGGATAACATGGGTTATCCCCTGAACTTATTTCCTAAGGAACCCAGAATAACTAAAGTTATCCCTTGATGGCAAAGTTATAATTTTAAAAAGGTGCTTATTCCTTCAGCTATTTCTTGGATAAATGCTATCATGTAGTTTTTGGGAAGTCTATCTCTGTTAGGCATAATAACCCCAGATTTAGATGGTTTGGATCTAACTGCAACTCAAATTGAAAATGTGAGGCTTTGTAAGAATTTTTAGTTTATAAAGGTAAGTACCAATAGCCCTGGTTAAAGGGCTAAGTGCATTTAACACAAGAAGTTAATAGACAACAAAACATGGAAAAAGGGAGCTGATTTTCCAGGTTCATTTGAGATGATTTCTTAAAGAGAATGAAGGATGGTGATATGAACGACCAGATAGGTCCAGATGAACGGTACTTGAAAAATTCCTTCAATGTAGAAAAAAAAACAAAATCTAAACCATCTGATTGCACGAGATGTATAAGCCTGTGAATGCCTACTCTATTTTACGATACAAACCCTCTATGATATTAAGAACATCACAAATATCCAGTGTTTTTCCAGCTCCATTACTGAAAAAACTGGGACCAGGAAATGGGTGTTTCCTTTCAATTGCATTCATAAACCTGATCATCTTTAGATTCTTGCAAGCACCAAAATTAAAAGTGAAACAACAGCAGCAATAATTATAGACTACAAACAGAGGTAAAGAGAAGCCTGTGTGACCATCAGAATACATAAATCTAATAATCAAAGTTAATGAAAAAAAATCAATAGGAGACTGGCCCCCGCTGATACGGAGAAAATATGGATAATGAACCTCCCACGCAACTAGGCGGACAGCATAATATACAAGAGGCCCTTGGATCAACTACTCATAAATGAAAAATCGGAGTGACCGACATTGGCGATTTACGAACTAAATTATGGCACATATGATGGTACTTCATTCATTTCATAAAATAACGATAATAATGTTATCCTTTTTTCTCAATTGTCAAACAAGATATAAAACATAACAATGTAAACTGATACAAATGCTCACTTTGTTCAATTATCAGTGGGTAGCCCAAAGTGCTCACGAAGGATGCTTTTGTTCGTTTGTCCCAATCCTATAGCAATGTTCATCATATTCCTGAGCTTTTCTTCCTCGTGCTTTATTTGATCCACTCTGTCCAGAACATTGGCAAGAAGACTATCACAATCACCACCATTAGGTAAAACAGACACAGGATTTGCAAGTGCTGATCTTTCCAAATCAAGCTGTCGATATAAACTGAGGAGATAATCTTTCTGATCATAAAGCTTTTGCTCCACAAACTTGCAGTCCAGCTCTTGTGAATGTTTCAGTGCTTGAATTATCTTATCTATGTCATCTTCAAGCTTCACAGACGCATCATAACCTGAAGCCATGCAAACTGGCAGCTGAGCTGTCCATCAACTGTATCGTTGATTTGCAGGAGTTCGACCTCCTCTTTGAGACCCTCACCTATTTTATAGCCCGTATTGTCCGATGCCCCTAAAATTGTTATCCCATCACCAAGCTGGAAGTTATGTCCTGTCTTGGAAAAGATAGCTTTGTAAAGTTACAATCAAATTCTGAAAAAGTTATTGTATATATATGTAAAATTCAGTGCCAGCATTTTCCTAGAAGCTGCTATTGTAACTTCCCAAAGTTGAATCATCAAAGCATTGACAGGAATTGACGTCGGGTAAGGATATTGACCATCTAGGTTGACAATAAATGTCACCAAACGAAGAAGTTGAAAGAAAACAAGGATAAAGCTTGTTCTCATAAAATTTCAGGCCTTATATTGCTATTTTTACATATCTATATATCAGCAAGGTGGTGACAAAGGTAACAGCTCTGCATGAAAGGAATTAAATTGAGCATGTTCTAGTCATGAGAGGTTTGGCATGAGTAGTCCAATGCACTCAAAATCGAATTCCTACTCCTTTCTGTTCCAATTTTTGTCACGTAATCAATTTAGATGATGTATATAGAACAAATAAGTATGAATTTCAAAGTTGATAGTATGAATTTCAAAGTTGATATCAAGCTGCCAAGCAGAATATACGTTGGTCAACAAGGTTGACAAATACTAGACTACTTCCAAGTGCTATTTTGGTTTGATCTCGTTATTATACTGTACCAGGCCATTTCTTATGTACGTTTCATATCACTGTTTGCAATGGAAGAAATCTCGACAAAAGACAACTTCAGATAAATAATCCAGCATATCAGATCATGAATACAGAACTAGCTTTATGATGCATCAATAGTGGTGGGCACTGGGCCGTGCCGTGCGAGGCACGGCCCAGGCCCACCGTGCCTTAAGAATTGCCGTGCCGTGCCTGGCACGATCCATTAACAAATGGACCGTGCCAGGCACGGCACATTTAAAAAAATTTTAAATTTGGCATGGCCCGTGGCCCATTTCAAAATGGGCCACGGGCCGTGTCCAGCACGGCCCAGCTGGGCCGTGCTGATGGGCCATGCCATGGCACGGCCCTGGTGGGCCGGGCCATGGCACGGCAGCCTGGGCACCACGTGGTGCCCAGGCACCATGGTGCCTAGGTGCCTGCCCAGGTGCCCAGCCACCACGTGGTGCCTGGGCACCAAGGTGCCGCCCAAGCACTGGACGGCCTAGGCACCTGCTAGAGCCTGGTGCCCAGCACCAACAAGCCGTTTTTAACGGCTATATAGCCGTTAAAAATGGCTATATTCGTTTTTAACGGCTATATAGCCGTTAAAGATTGTTGGGAGGGGTTTAGACCATTTTACCCCTCCCAACAGTCATATAACGGCTATATCAAAGGGTAGTTTTGAAAAAAAAAATTTAAAAATTCTATAATAGATGAACTCTCCCTCATTCTTACCATACCAAATCAACTCCTCTATTACTACTATTTCTCTCTTCCAGCAAGTGCTCTAGTAGATTAGCAATTTAATTTTTAGTTTGCAAGTGTTCTTACAAGTGGCAAGTGCTCAAGCAAGTAGTCAAGTGCTACAAGGTCAATTCTTGTTGAGAGGCAAGAGCGCAAGAGGAAGCTCACAAATCTCGGCTCCACGCCTCCACCTCTGATCTTTTCTTAATTCCTTTTTGTGGGTTAGTTTTTATTTTTTTGCATTTATTAATTAAAAATTTTAGATATGACATCTTTTAACGAAAGTAATTTTAACATGCACGCTTTTTCTGAGGGTGAGGAAACTAATCCCCAAGGACCCCAACCCCAATCCCAACTCCAAATTTCATCTAGAGCTAGTGTCAGTGAGTGTCAAACCTCTTTGGATTGATTTCGATAGAATTATGGTTGATGGAGTCTATAAAGCAAAATGTAAAAAATATGCAAAACTTTATAGTTGTTTTAGTACTGGGGGAACAGGGCATCTAAGAAGACATCAAGAGAGTCATAGGATGCATGATTCTAGTCAGCAAGGACTCCTTAATATACAAGAGGGATTACTTGTAGGCAATTTTGCATATAACCACGAAAATCAAAGAAAATTACTGGTAAGATGGATAGTTCAAGATGAATTACCTTTTAGTTTATCTGAATCTTATAATTTTAAAAGATATGTTCAATTAGGCCTACAACCTGCTTATAAAAGAACTAGTAAGCGTACCTTTAGAAGAGTAACTATGACAAACTTTTTAGCAATGAAACAAAGTTTAATGGAAAGCCTCTCAAATTTAAATGCTATAATTTCTTTAACTTCTGATATTTGGTTGGCATATGTAGGTAGTAATTGTTTTATTTCTGTTACTGCTCATTATATTGATAATGATTGGTAATTAAATAAATGAATTATTGCTTTTCGTGCTTTTGATTTTCCGCATTCAGGATAACAAATTTTAAATATTAGTTATCAAACCGCATGCTCATATAATATTAATAATAAAATAATGTCAATTACTTTTGATAATGTATCTAATAATAATTCTGCTGTTGCATTATTAAACGACTCTTTGCATCCCATTTTAGATGGACAATTATTTCATATTAGATGTGCATGTCATATATTAAATCTTTCTGCTCAATCTGGCACGAACATAATTCAAGATGTTATTTCAAAAATTAGAAATGCAGTTTCTTTTATTCATGCTTCAAGGTCAAGACTTCAAGAATTTAAACAATTGTGTGTAGATCATGGTAAATGTTTTAAAAAATTTAACTTGATGTAATAACTCGTTGGAATAGTACCTATGCCATGATACATGATGCATATCCATATAAAAACTTATTAAGTGCTTATATTAATAAGCATGGATTAGGATTTACATTGACTGAAGCTGATTGGAATCAAGGTAAAATTTTAGAAGATTTTTTGGTTACTTTTATGATGCTACAAATGTTCTTTCAGGTATTTATTATCCAACTTCTTGTTCATTTTTACAAAAAGCATATGTGATTAGTGAAAAATTTAAAGAATATAGATATCATGAAGTTTTAATGCCTATTATACATAATATGGAAACTAAATGTAATAAATATTGGAATAGGATATGTCCATTACATAACTTAACTGCTGTTTTTGATCCTAGAGTTAAATTAAATGGTGTAATTTAATTTAAGTTAAATTAAATGCTGTTTTTTTATTTTTTTCTCCTTGCTTATTGTATTATGTTCTGGAGGTCAGGCCTAGCCCCCCTCCTTTCTGTACCATTTTGATTTTAAATTAATAAACTGGTAGGAATCTATGCCAAACCCCCACCTGTAAGGTGACTTTATATTAATAAAATTTCTTTATTCCTAATAAATTTTTAATTTATCAAAAAAATATTTTTTTTTATAATTTTTTTTTATTTGAGCTAGGCCCCAGGTGGGCTGTGCCTGGCACGACCTAGGCCCACCTGGGCCGTTCCAGGTGGGCCGTGCCGGCCCAGTTGGGCCGTGCCGGCACAGCACGGTGGGCTGGCCCATGCCCGTCATGGGCCGTGCCGTGCTGAGCCAACAGAAAAAATTTTCACGCTCGGCACGACACGGTTCACTGGGCCCACCTGGGGTTTGGCATCAATATAATGCCAATGCCCACCTCTATGCATCAATGATGCAATATAATTCCATGAAAATCAAGTCAAATATGGATAATAACAGAAAGTGCAGGCATAATGGTTAAAGATCAAAAAAAGGTTTCAACCAGGCAACTTGGTATTGCAGAAGAAATGCTAGGCTTGTTAGGGAGTGCCATGCATTGCAAAAGCAGAAACCATGTAAGGTGAATTTAGCAGCATCAAAGGCCAGCAAGGTTTGCAATACGTCAGTCACATAGCAGTAAGTCATGCCACAGGGCTATGGTAGCGAGCTCAAAGGTCGCGAGGTGCACAAGGAGATCAACTTACAAGGAAAGGCAAAACAAAGGTGACTTATGGTGTTCCCAAGAAGAAATGTCGATAAGAATGGAGGTGTGCATCCATATTGAGACTAGATTGGCGTGTGTGCTTGTGGACATTTAAGGGTATTGCAAACAAGGTTTTCAGTCTTGTTGCAGACATATAGCTTATAAGTTGTATCAATAAGACACACCCTTGTAACAATGCATGGTACACTGCTAAAAGCAAAACAACAGCTGTTCCATGTGTCAATAAAATGCCGTATCAGGCCCCCTCCCATGTCAATACCTTATTGAGTGGGTATCATACATTCAATACAAGGTGGTACAGTCAATACAGAAAATCTTAAGTTGCCAGATTTCAAACTTATTCGTCCAGCAGGCAGCATGCGTGTGTGTGCATTTGGCTACGCTGTTGGACTACAGCACATTTCTTATGTCTCAGGAAATGATCTAGGGTTAGCCTGGGTACTTAGCAAACTGAGGCCTTGAATGAAGAAGAAAACGTGGACCCAATGACAGAATCAAGCTTAGGCTGAGTTGATGTAAAGCTATGAACCAAAATTCAAACAATTCCACAAACATGGAACCAACCTTTAGTTCAATCTATCAAAGATTTAACAAAAGCTTGGCCCTAAAATATGATCCTAATTTTTCCCTCTCCACTTCTATCCAATCAAGATTCCTATCTTCTTCTCAACGTGCACATGCGTCCACACGCGCACACACCCTTTTCCTCTCTTTTTCCCCCCTCTTTTGCCCTGGGTACTGCTGCAGAATCTTTTTGGAAGTTTAAAGGAAACAGTTGGGAAGCTGGTTTAGGAGTGAATTAACAAGGAGATTCCAAACCAAGGTAAATCCTCAGTTGAGGTTTCCTGTTTCTAAGAATCAGTGTCCACGGTTGCAACAATGTTCCTGATTGTCACTTGCTTCCCCACATCAAGAGCAGTTTGGAGAATGGATACACATTGGTTTTGTTTATTACTAGAGGGTGTTGCCACAACATGGCATCCTCCCTCTCTCCCTCGCTTCTTAAAATTTCAGAACAAAGCCAGATTAGGTTTGAACTCAACTTTCATTGGTAAGACTTGGATCCAAAATCACCAAAATGAATTTGCTTCAAGTAGGAGCCAGGTCTAGACTTGGCCAAAATGAATTTGCTTCAGGCATGTGGTCCAACAGTAAGGTGATGACATATATAATTAAATAGGAAAAGAGGAAGAAATAGTTGGTACTGCAAACCAGTGGCTATTATAGTGAACCAGGTGACAAGCCAAAACCAATTTCATGGGACCCAGACTCAAGATGAGCCGAATGGGTTGTAGGATGAGGGGAAGCTAGGAGCTGCATTTAATAGAGGTTGTAGAAATAAGCTAGAAATGGCCCAGGCCAAACTTAGCAGCCCCAAGTAGGCCATAAGAATAAGTTCACATTTTCAGATCATTCTGCTAGGCATAAAATCATTATTCTAAAAGGAACATGGAAACAAGAAAAGTTGAAGATTAAATGATTAATTAACAGTAAATAATCCAAAAATAGAGAACATTTAAATGATAAGGGAAATTTAAGTAAAAGTAGAGTAACCTGTGACAAATCAGCAAAATATTACGAATTATTCATAAACTTTACCATAATGCCATAAAATCCTGATTTACTTATTGAATCGTTATATAAGCAAATATGAAGATTATAAATGAGAAATTGAATGATAAGTTAAGAATTTCTCAACTAGGCAAGGCCAGAATCAATAGCACAAGCATATACTTATTGATGGTGGATGCAAAGCAATAGTAGTAGCAACAAAGAGAGCAAGAACATGGCAACACAATAACAGCTTTAACACAGATGAATTTAAAAAAAAAAAACAACAACTATTAAGTCAAGTCATTCATTTATTTATTCGCATTTTACTTTATTTAGAGGTAATCTTCGAACCAGCAAACCATAATATCCTTCATTTGCCCTTTTCCTTAAGATGATCACCACCAACATATGTTGTCGAGCAAAAATAGTTTCAAAAGAAAGCAGGATTAGAAACACAAACAAGCTATTGTCAGGTAAGGGCTATGGGAGAAGGAATAACCACTGACAACAACAACACCATCAACAATGTGCAGCTAATGATATGAACAAATTAACATTACTATTAAGGCATGGTTGGTTACCATAGCCAAGTGCTAGGGCAGCAGCATTTTAAACAGGTATATCTTGCTTTTCCCATGTTCTTCGTTACATGTGGAAACAAAATAGTTTGACATTTCTAGGTTTGCACATGAAGATGATTTCCTTCATCCATTGTCTTGGGTTAATTATCTTGATTTTTTAGAGTATTACAAAGGATTTAACTTCATGAGACTTATGTACTTCAAAAATGTTAAGAAAAGGAGAGGAATTTTTTGGTATTTTCTTAAATGGAATAATTGTTTAATCTTTTCAATGTTGAACTAACATATCCAATAATTCTAGATTTATGAACAAAAAAATCTCATTGTGAATCATATCTAAAAATGAACAAAACAACCAGCACATCCTTATAACTTCACAGCATTAAATATTTTTCTCTAGTTTACATCTCATTATTTATATGGTAGGTTTTAGAGAAAAAAAAAAAAGTTATCAAAAGGTACATAGAATTGATAAAAGATATGTATGATAGAGCAATAATTATTGTTAAAACAACAATAGGAGAAACTAATGAGTTTTCAATTACTGTAGGTTTACATCAAGGATCTGCCTTAAGTCTATATCTTTTTGTATTAGTTATGGATGAATTACAACTCAACTCAACTCAAGCTCATCTAAGCGTTTTTCTAACTACATTGGGTTGGCTACATGAATCTACTCCCTCCACTCTGCTCTATTCAAGACTAAGTCGGCATTCAAATTACAAATAGTTATATCTTTTTTAATTATTTCTGTATATATTAATTTAGGTCTACTTCTACTTCTATCTTTGCCATAGATTATTAAAAGATCACTCTTTCTAACTAGAGCATTTAAAGGTCTTCGTTATATATGTCCAAACCACCCTAATCGATTTTCTCTTATTTTATCTTCAATTGTGGTTGCTCCTATCATTTCTCTTATATGTTATTTCTAATTATATCTTTTAAAGTTTTACCATATATTCAAAAAAATATTCAAAATGATATTTCATGGTGTATACTATTTGTTGACGATATAGTGTTGATTAATGAAAATAAATCTAGAGTAAATGCTAAGTTAGAGATTTGAAGAGAAGCTTTAAAATCTAAGGATTTCGAGATTAGTAGAACTAAAATTGAATCCATGAAACGTAATTTTAGGGGAAGTAGAAATATAAATGAAAAGACAATAAAAATTGCAAGCCAAGAGATACCAGGGAGTAAAAAATTTAGGTATTTCAGATCAATTATCCAGCAAGAAAGTAAAATAGGTGAAGATGTGAATTATAGAGTTAAAGCAGGATGGATTAAGTAGAGGAGTACTTTGGAAATATTGTATGATCGAAGCATCCCATTAAAATTGAAAGAAAAACTTTATAAAACCGCTATTAGACCAACTATGCTGTATGGAACAAAGTATTGGGCAATACTAAAACAACAAGTGAATAAATCTATGGTAATGATAGAGGTTGAGGTAGCCTAAACTAATATGGACAGAAATAATTAAAAATATATAACTATTTGTAATTTGAGTGTCGACTTAGTCCTTAATAGAATAGAGTAGAGGAAGCAAATTCATGTACCCGGCCCCATGTAGTTGGGAAAAGGCTGAGATGAGTTGAGTTAAGTTGAGTTTACATCTCAGTATTTAACCATGATTAGTTTGATGGTCCAAAGAATCATATGAATAGTTTTCTGAGCAAGATAAAATTATTAACTACTTATTAAAATTAGAATAATCTTGCAACAACATAGTATAAAAGTGAGCTATTTTTTCCACTAACATGAGTTGCATTGCACACGTGCAATTTAGTAAAGTCTGTTTGTCATTTTCCTTTTTTTTGGATAATTAATCCAATCAGCAAGGCAGCCTACCATAGTCATATTACGAAGCAATCATACCCAATGGTCTTAGTACCAACACTTTTGAATTTTTCATTAAACTAGTTGTTGTATTTCAAAGAAAGAGGTTTGCACAGAAAAAAAAAAAAAAAGATGGCATCATAAGTAATAGATTATGGTAAATTTTGACGCTTCAATCTATCTAAAGAAATCTAATGTCTTATATTCAATTAATGAAGCTTGGAGATTGTATTAACCTCAGCTAGTTTTGCCCAAGAACAAGTAAACCAAAAAAAAAAAAAACCTCAAAAACCAATATAAAGACCAAAATTATTAATATATGGTTAAGTTGCTATAAATGCATCAATCAGATGTGTGAACCAACGTGAACTTAATCCAATGATGGGTACAATCCAGGCATGCGCCATGCAAGTGCTAAAATGATGTCACTACTAGGTTGAACAATGTACTTTTATTAAACAATTTTTAAATGCAACAATCTGATTCTGTTTTACAATAATATCATCTGAAAAAATCAATAATAGAATATTTTGCACAAAAAGCAACTTTTTAACAATAAAGAAATGTGTGAACAAACTGGTTTAAATCAATGCTCAAAAAAATAAAGGTTAAACTCAAAAAAGGCATGGTAATCTTCACTCATTTATCACAGCATTATTATCATCTGATGGTGGCCCAAACGAAATACAAAGAATTTTAGGTAAATGGCATGCTTTAAGTTAATGGTGTTTTGGAGGCCTCCTCTTATGTTATAACACTAACATATATATTAAAAATAAAACTAACCATCAGTATTTAGTTGTTGTCTTGTGATGATGTCTTTCATCAATCATCCAAATAAAATAACAATTTTGATACTCTAAGTTTTATCAGTTTAAAAATAATAATTTAGTCTATGCATAATGGCCTGATCAAAAGACACGATTATGAGATAATCCTGCCATTATTGTCCATAATTTTCCACAATATTATGATAAAGATAACTATATTAGTCAAGGTTTTAAATCCCATGGGATAAGTCCATCCCAGTTTTTTTTTTCGTCAAATAGGACATGTCAACTGCCCACCCCATCCTAATACTTGGAATGGGACATGACCTAGGATGCACTTATCAAATATTGAGATGATGGCAATATAATTCTATCCCAACACTTGAAACAATAACCCATCCCAGATGTCCCATTGAGATTTGAAACTATGACATTAGCTATATCTTATTTCCAAAAATCTAGTCAAAGCCTGAATACAAATACATTGACATTAAAGTCTAGACAAATAACAGGTACTATAATGGTAATTACTGACTTCAAATTGAGCCCATTATTAGGGGATGTTTGCTCTGTTCAAACCTTGGTGATGGAATATATGCATGCAACGAGTTGTTGTTTCTTGCTATCCCAGCTTTTCATCAAATAACAAGCTGCCTTCGGCCTCTCATACGCCACTTGCTTATTAAGTAGGGCCTTGTTTGGATTGGCTAATGGGATACCTTCAAGTGGTTATTTTTTAGCAGTTATGTGAGATAATATGTGAGATAACTATTGGCCAATAACTATCCCAAACAGGCTCTAGGTCCCCCCTCAACTAGGGTAGATCTAGTTACTTTCATGGGCATGGTTCCAAAAAATAAAACCTATGCCTAGATTTAGAGTTATCACAAATAATTTTCTTTGTTCATGAGTGTCGGTTAGGAAATCTTCCATGATGAGTTCTCTGCAATGAGTACAGTCTATACAAGAATATTAAGTCAACTATTTGTTGTTGTTCCAATATTCTGATGGCATGATACCCACAAATCTCCTCATCCACAGAGTTTTTTCAAGTCATGTTGAATGTAGATCTAACACTGATAGGTTATCAAGCATGCAATGCACTAACTTTAACAATTTGGTGGATGTTAAAGAAGGTGCACTAACCTTAACAATTTGGTGGATGTTTAAGAGGTGCATGGCACTAAATTTTTAATAATACACGACAGATTTTATCCGAGATTCACCCCATGAACTTTTACAAGTGCTCTATGAAGGAATGGAAGGCTTATCAAGCACAAGACCCAGCCAACTGACAACAATTCAAAGAAGATAAAAACATGATTCAAAGTTACCTAGCTCCTGCAGGAAAAGATTACCATTACATAAGAAAAGTTGTAATATTAGCATTCCATCCTTAACCCTGAAACTAAACATCAATGGCTTAAAGAAAACTTAACTTCGACAAAGGTCTTATGGAAATCACAGGCTTCAGATGGTAGAGTTATGAGTAACAACAAAGGCACATCTGTGTTATGCAGGCTCAGAAAATTTAAGACTCCAAGCAAAGCAGATGGCAAAAGCACTCAAAAACTGAAACATCCAGTCTTCCTAAAATGAAATTAACATAGATGGTGGGTGAAGGACCAACATATTTTCGCACTGAAGTACCTTTGCAGTCACGTTGCCCGCATAATTAAAAATATTTGAGGCAGAATGATGCTTTATGGTACCAGGAAACCACATTTGAACATAGGCTTAATCTATACCTCTACTAGCATTTTTAAAAATATCTAACTAGCTGTAGCAAAAGTGATGTCACAATGCTAATCTCCCAAGAAAGAGATGCAAGGAAAACTAACCTGCAGTAGGCATGGAGATGCTGTCCTCCATCTTCCATATTTCACCCAGAGGAACACCTTGTTTAAGCTGAATCAAATATCAAACATGATGCTGTTGGTTAGAAATCATAAAATCAAGCAAGGGAAGAAATTCCATTACAGATGCAGCAGCTCACAGAGAAAACAAAACCATAAAAATAGTACCCTAGCCAAGATAAACCCAATCTGGTTCTTCAAGCTCTTTGCTCTCCTTTGTTCAGAGCCACGCACGATGCAGAAGCCCAAATTTAGAATTTTTTCTATATCATCCCTGGAGTCAAGAGATTCACATCTTCTTATAAGCTTGGTCACATGTGGTATAAGGTCAGTTTTATTGTCACAGCGTCTGCAGTAATATTCCACATCCAAACCAATGGCTCCTCCAACAGTCCCACCCATGTAAGAGCGAAGGGCACATTCAAAATGTGCAACATGCCCGCAGACAAGATTCTCATCCACAGTTGCCTCACATCTAATAAAACTATAAACTCCATGCACCCAATCTACAGTTTTGCAGCACAGGATACAACAACATTCATGACAGAAACCATATTCACTGCAGCAGATATCACAATCCTTGGTTGGCAACACATAGCCTTGTTCGTTCTCTTGGAGGATGCACATCTTATTTCCAGCTTTACAACCACCTGCCCTTATTGTTGATTCAGATCCAGAACATTCACTGCTGTCTAAACTATTGGGAGATGTATAAATATGTAATTTTTCCCCAGCACCTGCAAAATGTGAACACGGGAATGCATGTATCAGCATTAATGTATGAATATAAATATCTAGAACTATAATATGTTGAAAAATATAAATAAACTTAATTTGGAACTAGTATAATGAGGTGGCATTAGCAAAGAAGAATGGAATAACAAAATGGGTTATCAACCAAGAAAGGTAGAAGCAAAGTTTTAAATCCCTTGGGAATCCATGACATGGGACACATTGCTGTTGCCCCATTCCAACACTTTGGACAAGGAGTGTCCCAAGACGCACCAATTGAGATGTTAGGATGATGGAGGGATGGCCATGTCTCGACACTTGGAGAGCAACCCAACCTGGCATCTCATAGGATGTTCCACCAAATTATGAAACTATGGGCAAAAGCACTGGACTTGTAATCTACAATAGCATTTGTAATTCTTACTTGTACTTATTCAAACTAGCAAAATGATAATTGAAGCATTCTTTTCTATGAAATAATAATAATTGAAGTAGTTCGTGCACAAAATTTTGCCTAAAAATCTAGCAATAACAAGGATTAGCTTCCCCAAAATGAATGGCACAAAAGGAAAAAAAACCTGGACAAACTAACATATTAAGCTTGTCCAAACCAAGAAACTCTTCTTTTCCCCTAGATCTGGTAAGCTTTAAATGCTTCGACAACTGCACAATCTAGTAGCCAACAGTTCATTGACTTGTGCTCTAGAGTTGACACCAGACTGATAATCAATGGTTAAAACAATATCCAACTACAATATGAACCTTGATTTGTAATGCCAAATCAAAACAATGATAAGATAGGGTTTTTATGGTTGTCAAAGAATGGTGTAGAGGGTGATATTATGGTATCCTAACGAAGCACCATTAAGCACACCAGTTAATAGCACCCAAATATATTGAGGCTGATGTCACACCATCTTCCACTTTGTGCACCAATAGAGCCTCTAGCAAATAATATTTAAACAGATGCAGAGACTAAAAGATATTATATAATATATGATGCTACAATTTGCATGCTGTAAACCCATTGCCCAAGCATTTCCCATTTGAATGACTGTTAATTATGGCAGGGTATTGATTGTGAACATGGGCAAGGTAACCACAGCAAACACTTGTGGTACTTGAGGTAGTCTGAGAGAGAGTAGAAATACCAGCTGAGTTCCAAGAAAAGAAAGATCACCAGGCAAGCATCAATTAACCTCTATAGAAACCATATGAATGATTTCATAAAGAGACCCCAAAATAACCTCCTATAAATTATTGGCATAACGAAGAGATCCAGATATAAAGCTCATCCAATGTTAATATAGACTATCGTGAGCTCTCTTATAGTTACTGATATAAAGACATATCATCAAAATGCTCATATCCTACCAACTGTTATCAATCTGCCTACCCAGAAAAAAAAAAAAAAACCATTACATGGATATCTGCATTATCCATTTGCTCATATATGCATGTTTGCAGGCCTACACAATCATTTAATTTCTGTCAATGATTTAGGCATAAAATCAAACACATTTAACAAGCTAGGTTGGTGGTTAAAAGCAAAATAGTAGTCCAGACTTTATTTTACTGGAAATCTTACATGAAGAACTAATATCACTGATGCTACCGAAAAGTAATGATAACTTGGGTCTTCAACATCAAGATGTTATTGTCTCGATATTTACCTAAGAGAGAACTCCTGGAAATTCAAAGCGTTTAAATTTCCAGTAAACTATTGTCACATACAGGTGCATGTATCACAGTTGCATGGCGTTAATTTTCACCTGGACATCAGTTTTATCCTTTTCTTCTTCTTCTTTCTTTCATTTTTTTTTTTTTAGTTCCTTTATCATCTGTTTCAGTTGTGATTATTTACAGGTAAGATAATGAGGAAAACTTAGGCAATTTATTAAATCAAGGGTAACTTATAAGTACAATTGTGTCAGAAGGAATGCTTGAAAAGCACGCTTTCACTAAAACATGCTATGAATGATACAATAATTAGATTCAGTTAATCAAGTGTTGAGGTGACCACGAAATCAAGTTGAATGCAAATCTAACAAAACAGAAGTATAAACTAAAAACCAAAACCAAAAAGATAAATTTAGTAGTACAAAAGATAATTAAATGAAGTTGAACCTTTTCTTGGGGCGTGACCAGCACAAGGAACCTTCCAAATGAAAGAGGCAAAGAAGGAATTAACATCCTTGTCAGGAAACACCTTCCGAATATATTCTTCAAGTGATGATCTGCTTGGCAATCCTGACTTGTAACCAGAAGGTCTTGGAAAATGGGCAGGGGGATAAAGATATCTGTCAATCCAGTGGCCAGAAGCAGTTTTTCTAAATCCTACTTTCCACCGCCATTTGTCTCCAGGATGGGGCCAATCTTCAGGAGCATAAGGCAAGCCTGCACCAGAGGAACCACCTACAACAGGTACAGCAACTAGGTGCTTTTCATTTGAAGATGGAGTCCGACAAGTACTCCCTTCTTGTAAATCAACCTCCATGAGCTTGTTTCTTCTGCCAGTAAACTGATACTAGTGACCTGCAAAGCACTCAGTTAGTTCCCCACCTTAGATAATTCAAAAATATATATACACATTCCGAAATCACTACATTTTCAGAAGCTAATCATTTGCAAACTTTTGATTTGTCAAAAATATTCAAGAAAAAAAGCCAGCCATTAAGCAAATTTGTTTGAAAGAAATGTGACCTCAGGAATGCAAAATTATTAACTATTCTAAAAACTATGGGAGAAAAAATGGTGCTTTAATATTTAAAAGCAACAGTCAAAGGAGGTAAGAAATATTCTGCATTAAATCACTTTAGTGAACCTATCTTTTAGGATTTGTCCAATGCTACAAAATACTTGACTCCAGCTTGTCTGCAGGATTGTATTATACTGGCAACCTTGTACATATTCCTAAAATAGCATCTGCAATACTATAGAATAAACCCCACAGCTGAAACTGGACTAGGACTCTCCACCAATACTAGCTATCATCGGTCTTGATATAGACATTAAAAAGCCAATCAAAATGCTTCTAAACAATAAATCAAATCAAAACATTGGTGTTGTTCAACTGTCTATCATGGGAATAATTGATGTGCAAGTAGAAAATATCAACCCCTTGATTTTTGGCCAATAGACACTTTATTTGTTTTAAATCATGTTTAATAGTATGGATTTTCAATTTAGATTTTTTTTCACTAATTTTGCATATTAGGAGTCCCAACTATACTAACACAAAAACAATAATGGCCTTTTAAACTCAAGATCCACACTGCCGATCATTATCGAAAATATTTAAAGGACCTAACACATGATTTTACGTGGGCCACATGCATTCATGTATGTATGTATTTAAAAGTTCTTAATATGCACCAAGTGGATCCAAAATGGATGATAAAGAGATCCAAAATGGATGATAAAGAGCAAGTATGCTAAAATATATTGTCGGTAGTAAATTCGAAAGAAAATTATCATTTTTTAACTAGACAACTTAAATCATGTAGAAAACTCTTTCTCAAAAGCAAAATATGTATAAACCATAGTTCAATTATTGAAAAGTTTTGTAACCATAAATCTGATCCCACCATTGAAATTGACAGTTTCAGGACCACCTTATGCACAAGGAGGATGCAACCAAAAACATCAATCTTAAAAGTTAAGACTTAATTTTTGGTCACTAGGCATTTTAAGCATCATAGATCATTTTATTTTGAAGATGCAGATCATGTGTTGATCTTTGATTCTGGATCTTGACATCCTACAATGTACTGATCAGTTAAACAACATGCCCCATTATAGACTTGTGAGGTGACAGACTAGAGGATTAGTATTTTATGCCAATTAATAAGAATAACAAATTCATCCTCAAACCAAAATTTTAGTGATGTATCTCAATTATCACCTCCAACAGTTCTCATAAACCAAATAATGTTGCTATGGGCACCCCAGTTAAAACCCTCTGACGTCTGGCTCAAATGATGCAACCTCCATTGATTCTCAAAGGAAATTCAAATTCAAGGAAAAAAGAAGATAACAAAAAGGGAAAAGAAAAAGAAAAAGCAAAAGTAAATCTTCTCATCTCCTTCCCATGCTTTCTACTCACCCTCCCACCATCCCCACCCCTACCCCTAGTTCTTGTTCATTGCTTAACTACACTGATTATGATCATGGCATTGGCCTCCATAAGACTCGCTCAAACATCAACTACCCCCGCACTTGTCACCGCATGCCAGCTATGGCCTGATCCAAAATTTTGCAAGTCTTCCAATTTTTACAATTATCATTTATTAACATTTTTAAAACAACTTACAGTGCAGTTATGTTCAAAAGCGTGAGATTGTTTCAAGCCAACCATCAACGAACAAAGTACAATTTTCTTTTTTTAAAAAAAAAAGTTTCTCCATCAATCAACATCAAACTTTCATTAGCAAGTCTTAAAATGCCAGCTGAAGGTAAAAAAAATATTTAACCACCGATTTACAAAATCAATGAGAAATATAGGACGTCAAAGAACGTATATTAGAGGTGACAGAAAAGGCCTTCTTGGCATATTGCCTGATATCTTAGCACCAATTTGGATGGAGAATAGGTTTGATTAACCTGCTATATAACAACCTCATAGAAAAACAAGTTTATGGAAAAGGGAAAAAGGATGATAGAAATGTCGGCAATGGAAGTGTTTCTTCCCCAAACAAGAAAACCAGTGGAGAATCCAGACATGGTACCAAAAAAAAAAAAACATTAAAAAAATATGAGTACCTAAATCTAGGAGTACGTGAAATCAAACAAAACGATCAGCTCCCGACTGACACTCTGATTGCCATGGATGTAACGATCTGAATCGAGAAAGTGGAGAAGAAAGAATCCGAATCAAAGCCTTGAGAAAGCTAGGGCTTTCCGAAAATCATTTTGTGGAATCTACAAATCTTCTTTTCGTTCCATTTCAAAGATTAAGAAAGAAGAAGAAGGTGAACAACGATTACCGAACCAAGAATTAGGATTTGGAAATTGGAGCGGCCTTCGCGAAGGAATTCGATTTCGATTGCCCCTTTCCAATCTCGAACGGAGAAGAAAGGGAACGGGCGAGATGAACGAGCGTAGGGATGGCCCTGACGGTCTATACCGGTTTCATCCCGTTAGAAAAAATATTTCCGTTTGTCGTCAGTTAAGCCGTTATAATTAACGCGACGAAAATATTCAATCAGATAAATAAATATTTAATATATTTATTAATTTATTTAGATAAAATAAAAATTAATTAAAATGATTGTTGCCGTCGGGATCCGTCCTCCGACTCGGGCGCGGTCGATCCTCGGGGAGTGGGGTGCGCGGACCTGCAAAACAGGAAGCCCTGCACGCGGAAGGACGCCGGGGGTGGTCCTCCGCGGAAGGCCCTCCGACGCTCAAGTCAGTGAGGAAAGAATCGGCGATCAACCAGACAATGAGGAGGTGGATCTCTCCGGGAGACCTCTCCAGGGGGCGGTCAATCGGAGGCTCTGGTAAGGGCAGAGCACCGACGAGCTGCCGGGAGAGAGAGAGGTAACCCTAGAGTGTGTGTCAAGGGTTGCGTACCTGAGGAATCTGCCAAACTGTATTTATAGACTGTCACCTGGGAACTTGAGCGTCTTCTGGAAGGTCTGAGGTTGTTAAGATTCGGGGGTAGACAGAATCAGGCCGTTGTGGGGCCGTTAGAATCCACGCCTTGTCCGTTAAGGGATCGACGGCTGGGAGAGCTCCTTGATGTCTTGGGATCTGGGTGAGTAGACCTGGGGCGGTTATAATAGGTCTTAGGCCACGTCTTAATATGATCCCTGCTCAGGGTGCTGCTTGGGTAGACTTGAGCTCTCCCGCGCCAGGTTCCGCGGAGGTGGACGTCGGGGCGTGGATCGCTAGGTAGCAGCGGGCTACGGAAGCCCGGAAGGAGCCGAGCTACGGAAGCCCGGAGGAGGCCGAGCTAGGGAAGCCCGGAAGGAGCCGAGCTACGGAAGCCCGGAAGGAGCCGAGCTGCCGAGCGGAAGCCCGGAAGGAGCCGAGCTACGGAAGCCCGGAAGGAGCCGAGCTACGGAAGCCCGGAGGCCGAGCTAGGGAAGCCCGGAGGAGGCCGAGCTACGGAAGCCCGGAGGAGGCCGAGCTAGGGAAGCCCGGAGGAGGCGAGCTGAGGAGGCCGAGCTACGGAAGCCCGGAGGAGGCCGAGCTAGCCCGGAGGAGCCGAGCCCGGAAGGAGCCGAGCTACGGAAGCCCGGAAGGAGCCGAGCTACGGAAGCCCGGGAGGCCGAGCTACGGAAGCCCGGAGGAGCCGAGCTAGGGAAGCCCGGAAGGGCCGAGCTACGGAAGCCCGGAGGAGCCGAGCTACGGAAGCCCGGAAGGAGCCGAGCTAGGGAAGCCCGGAAGGAGCCGAGCTACGGAAGCCCGGAAGGAGCCGAGCTAGCTACGGAAGCCCGGAGGCCGAGCTACGGAAGCCCGGAGGAGGCCGAGCTAGGGAAGCCCGGAGGAGGCCGAGCTAGGGAAGCCCGGAGGAGCCGAGCTAAGGCCCGGAAGAGGCCGAGCCAGGGAGGCCCGGAAGAAACCGAAAGGAGGGGGTCAGCCTTAGCCGTCTTGCACGGATATCAATGCAATGACGATTTTACCCCCCAACACATGCCCCCCACTCCCTAGTTCGAAGCGTAGGTTCGGGCGTAGGGAGTATAAGCTCAAGTGGCGCGCCCCGATGGGACGTTTTGGCTTAAACAACCCGTGCAATGATGCCTTAATTAATGCGATAGGGCCATCGTACCTCCGAAGGTGAGGCTTCTCCATTAGCGACGGTTGAGATTGTGCCGTGCCGTGAATCCCGATCGATATGGGGGTATGTCGAGGCGATCCCGGACGCCTCGAATGGGGTGTTCCGCCTCTCCAGGGCGGTTTCTTGGCGGAGAAGCGAAGTGACAGCTGCCCTGCGTCTATATATACGCGCATGTGTGCGTGTTGGTGGCGTCTTCTTCTTTGTTTTCAGAAGAGCGTTGGCCTCTCATCCTCTTCAGCGTTCACCGTTTTTCGCTCAGGACTTCCTTCGACCGAGATGGCGATGAGCCCTGGAGACGTAGCCTCAGAAATCGTCGCTGGAGATTTGGGGAGGATTCACCAAAGGTATGGTCTGCCCATGGATGTGGTTTTGCGGGTGCCGGGCTTGAAGATAGGGTCACCCGGGACTTGGAGTCTGGAGTATTCGTCTATGAGGACAGTTTTAAGGCGGGTCTTCGTTTCCCTCTCCATCCCTTGGTGAAGGAGATCATGACCCATTACAACATCTGTCCATCGATGGTGGCCCCAAACAGTTGGCGGAACATCGTCGGATTTATCTCGATGTGCCACCAGATCCAAATCGTTGCGACTCTCCCCCTTTTTCGCACCTGTTATCACCTAACTCCCGGGCGGAAATCGGAGTGGACCTCCATCGGGCCCCGGAGGTCTTTTAATGTCATTGCGGATAAGCCCTCTTCCATCAAGGGGTGGAAGAGTCGATTTGTGATTGCGGAGGGGAACATCGGGTCCGATTTCCCTCGGCGATGGGGGGAAGTTGCGAAGGATGCGGAGACGCATCCGGCCCTATCGGTGCAGGAGGAGAGGGACCTGGACGTCCTTCGTAATGGACAGACGTTTTCGGCCAACGACCTGTTATCGGAGGGAGCTCTCTTTGCAGCCGGGCTCAGCCCTTTGGACCCTCAAGGTGAGTTTCTTTTCGCGCTGCGTATTTTTTCCGATTACTGCGCTTGGGTTTGAGTGTGTGAACTCCGGTTTGGCAGCCACGAGGTTGGCGTTGTCGAGCCTCTCCAAGAGGAAGAGAGGGAAGCGTCCTGGGGAAGGTAGTGGAGCGGACAGCGGCCGACCCAAAAAGAGGGGCCACACATCCGCAAAGAGCCCGCCGGACGCTGGAGCAGCGCTACAGAGGCAGCCGCTACAGGGGCGCCTGGGGCGAAGGAGGATACGGGGAGGGCGGCCGTGGCGCCCGAACCTCTCGTTTTGGAGATTTCAGATAGTTCGGATGAGGCTCCGCTGGCTCATCTGACCGCGCCTCCCTTGAAGGAGGAACTCGTGACGTGTCCAGTGGAGGCGGTCGTAGCGGAGGGGTCCATCGCCCCCGTGGAGTCGCCACTGGCTCCAGCGGGAGAGGGGGAGGAGACAGCCGCAATGGAAGGAGTTCGGGAGGGGCCCCTGCTTGGCTATCCGCTGGGGAATCCGGCAGCAGTGAGGTGGGCCGTCCTCGATGGGTCAAGAGGCGGTTCAAACTGAGACCTCGGGGGAGCCGCGGAGGGGCCGCAGGTGGTGGCTACTGGAGAGGGCGCACCAGTGGAGGGAGCGCAACAAAGTGGGGGTCCCACGATCGGGGCCCCTTCGAGGAAGATTTTGGGGAGATTAGCGCTTGGGCTGGCCGAGCTATCTGAAGAGGCTCAAGCCAGGGCCCTGACGGAAGAAGCTGGGAGGCTGCAGGCCACTCAGCTGGGGATCGTCCAGGCCGGTCCCTCAGGCGGGGTCGGTCAACCCAGTGGCTCGGAGGCTAGCATCGACGAGGCGTTTTCCGCCATGATGAGGTCGGTCCTGCATCCGGGTGCGGGTCCATCGACGGACGAGTTCGCTGACCGGGGTTGATAGATGCTGCATTCGGGCAGCAAGGTGTAGCTGAGGATATTCATCTCCTCCCCGCCATAGATAATACAACTTTGATAAAGATGACCCGGGACTATGCTTCGAAGGTGAGTCATTTTCCCAGCGTGTCGGATGTTACCCGATGGACTCCGTTGTGGGCGCTTACTCAATTTTTGCCTTTGTAGGGGGTTTTGCTTTCTCGGGCAATTGGCTGGCGCTTGAGTCTGGCGACAGGGGCCAGCGTCCAGGCCCGGAGGGAGAAAGTCGAGCTCCAGTCGCAGCTGAAAAAGTCTGAGCAGTTCGCGGAGCTCATGGACACGATGGATAGGAGCTCGAAGGCGGCCAGGGCGGCACACCAGGTTGCTGTGGACGAGGTGTCCAAGCTGAAGTATAGGGTGGAGGAGTTACAGGGACTCCTGGCGAAGAGCGATGACGCATGCCGGGAGTTGGCCAAATCAAATCAAAACACTCCGCGGAGATGGTGGCGATGCGGCGGGACCACGGCGAGAGTCTGGGCCGGTTGAGGAGAGAGGCCGACGACGAAAGAAAACGCCTGACGAGAATGTTGGGCGAGGTGGAGGAGACATTGAAAAAACGTAATGACGAAATCGCTGAATTGAAGGAGAACGCGAAGTGGCAACAAGGAATAATAGGTCGAGTGAGTGGCGAGTTATCGCAAGCTCGCGGGGAGATTGAAACCGGACGATCGAGGATCAGTACCCTGCAAGAGAGGGTGGAGTCGGTCGGCGCTGACAGGACGAGGGCCCGGAGTGAGGCTGAGGAGCTGGCCGGAAGGTTGGCCAGGCGAGAGGGGGAGGTATGCTTTTATTTCCCCTCATTTTTCTATTGGTTCCCTATGATGCCGATTGTCCTTGACTTTTCCAGATGGCGAGGATGGGGTCGGAGATTCAGGCTCTCCAAAGTGCGTTTGCGTCCGCTCGCAGTAGGAGCTCGGAGCTCGAGATACGGTCTAGCGAGCTCGAGGGGCGAAACGCCATCCTGGAGGCCCAGGTGGCTGAGGCCGAGAAACGGGCCACTGAGGCCAACATGCAGCTCGCCATTCTTCAGGGGAGGCAAGATGCTATGAACGTAGATGCATTCCGTCACGGGATGGAAGAGTGTAAGCAGAGGATACTTAGCGGGCACCCGGAGTGGGACCTTTCTTTTCTGAGCATCGAAGGCTCCGAAGACGGCGAATCCGCAGAAGAAGAAGATGAAGACGAATATGTCAGCGTTTCTGACGCCGAGCTTGGCGGCACCCCTGGTCCCAGCGAAGCCGTAGCCTCCGAGGGACAGTCACAAACCGTTACAGAGGAGGTGAAAACATCAGAGAAGGGCGAGCCTAGCCATGCACCTGCAGATGTGGCTGAGGGTACTCCCCAAACCGGTGGAGCTCCTGGCTCTTAGGGGCCGCTCCTGTATCTTCCCCCTTTTAAACATTTGACATTTCTCAGTAAAGGGATTTCCTGTTTTTATTAAGTGTTTTTCTTGCGTGACTTTGCTGTTGTCTGGTGTTGCCTCGATCGTAACGACCCATGGCTTGTTGACATCCTTGGGCCATTCTTAATTCGAAACCAGGAAAAATGGGCCGGTTTGGACCGACGAATCAAAGTGGATCGGTTATGATCGACGGGCGAAATAGGTCGGCGCGGGCCGACGGATAGAATAGGTCGGTTAAGGCCGACAGACGAAAATAGGTCTGCAAAGGTCGGAAAATGGGTCGGCAGGGGCCGACAGATGAAAATAGGTCGGCAGGGGCCGACAGATGGGTCGGCAGGGGCCGACGGTCGGCAGGGGCCGACAGGGGCCGACGGATGAAAATGGGTCGGCAGGGGCCGACGGATGAAAAAGGTCGGCAGGGGCCGACAGGTCGGGGGCCGACAGACGGAAAATGGGTCGGCAGGGGCCGACGGATAGGTCGGCAGGGCCGACAGGGCCGACAGACGGCGGGTATGGGTCGGCAGGGGCCGACAGGGCCGACAAACGGTTTCGACGGATGAAGTAGGTTTCTGCACTCCCTGCCATCCTGCCAGCGTTCTGCCATCCCGCAGGCAATTCGGTTTTTCTTTACTATAAGTGGGGATACGGCAGAGTGGGGGTATAAAGCTGTATCAGAGCTTTCCGGAAGGTGCTCCTTTTGCCAATGCGCACGCAACCGTCCACTATTGGACAGTACCTTTTCAAAGGACGATTTTCTGAGCCCGCCGATTTTCGAAGCGTCAGCGGACGATTTTCTGCATTTAATGACTGCGATCCGGGATCAGGAAAGGATCTCCGTACGCGTCCTGGTTCAGGCGGTGGTTCGGCGCGCAGTGGGGTGCTACGCCAATTTCTGGGGACCACGTGGTGGCGTGGGACAGGTGTTTGAATCTCGGGACTTTCAGCTCTGATGGCTTTTCCCGAGTCCTTTCTGCCTATAAAAAGGGGAAAGAGGGGTCTCATCTGGCTATCCCCAAAGTTTCTTTCTCGCTGGAATTTTTATTATTCTCATTTCTCTGTTGCTACGAGTGGAAGGATCGACCCTTCTTTTCATGGGCTCCTTGCCGCCGGATAGCTGGGGCGACCGGGGAGCAGCTGAAGGATGGCTCATCCTTAGGGGACGAGTCTCGGAGATCATATGGAGAGCGCACATGGAGGGGGCAGAGATCATACGGAGAGCGCACATATGCGCTTCCGTTGGGTCTGCGGCTCCTGTGCGGGATGCAGGGTCAGTGAATGGCACACCTCCCCTCCCTTTCCCCCTGGGCTCCACCGGGGGAGGGGGCGCGCCTCGTCCCCGGTTCCTTGAGTGAGACGGCAAGGTTCGGAGCAGTCCCCTCCGGGGGTGGTTGGGATGGATCCAAATATCCCGGGCCACCAGATTCGTCCTTTGGGCCAGTCACAGCCATTGGCCGTTTCTGGTTTGCCCTGACTGGCCGGTGTTCCTTTGGCTCGAGGATGCCCTCGCCTTGGAGCAGTTGCCCGAGTCTTGTATTTGCCTTTATTTTATGCATTTCAATGCTTTTGTAACGCCTATGAGGCATTTGTAATTGATCATGATGGAGAATAAAGAGAGTTACACCCCATTTCTTAATCTGTCTTTTCTTGTGCCGATCTCATTGCTATTTGTCGTTTGTGGGGCATAAAAGTGTCCCGCTCGTCCTTAGACGAGGATCCCATGATGCCCGAACTAATTGAGGTCCGTATGCAGCGGTGCAAAGATAGTTCGGCGAAATACACTCCTTGCTTAGGTCGGGAGTCTGGTATTTTGTGCTCCGTTTTTATCGGAGCCCGGAGTATCGTGGGTCGGCTTTGGCCGAAGTTCGGGGAGCCTTCAACCCTTTTTGCCATGGTTTAAGGATTTAGTCCCTCGAGATAGTTGAGTTTCGGGGAACGTCTTACTTGGCTCTGCCAAGGTTTGAAGAATTTTGCAACTCGGCCTGCCGAGGTTTGGAGAGAATCTCGCTTGGCCACGCCAAGGTTCGGAGAACTTTGTAGCTCGGCCCTGCCGAGGTTCAGCTCGGCCCTGCCGAGGTTGATAGCTCGGCCCTGCCGAGGTTCGGAGAACTGAGCTCGGCCCTGCCGAGGTTCGGAGAACTGATAGCTCGGCCCTGCCGAGGTTCGGAGAACTGATACGAGGTTCGGATAGCTCGGCCCTGCCGAGGTTCGGAGAACTGATAGCTCGGCCCTGCCGAGGTTCGGAGAACTGAGCTCGGCCCTGCCGAGGTTCGGAGAACTGATAGCTCGGCCCTGCCGAGGTTCGGAGAACTGATAGCTCGGCCCTGCCGAGGTTCGGAGAACTAGCTAGCCGAGGTTCGGCCCTGCCGAGGTTCGGAGAAGCTCGGCCCTGCCGAGGTTCGGAGAACGCTCGGCCCTGCCGAGGTTCGGAGAACTGATAGCTCGAGGGAGCGAATCAGTCGCCGAACGGAACGGTCGGCGTGTTTGCTATGCTTTTACTGGCGATGCTCTTTTCGAGGGGACAGATCGTCGATCGGGCGTCGGACTCTGTTCCCACGCGTTTTTCGAGAAAGGGGGCGGTTTTAAGAGGCTTGGGGAAGCGTCGAAAGCATTTATTGCAGGAGGCGGCAGATCGGGAAGATGCTCTGTTTGCATTTTCCGATCTGCCTTGGGATAGGGCGCGACTTTTCGGATTCCGTACGCATTAGAACGGCGACACATGGCAAATTTTTACGGGTCGGCGTCCGCGGTACGGCTGAACTGGATACCCTCCTAGCGGGTATAAATATGGCCGAGGGGACTGGATCTGGCCACCTTTCGGTCTGAGCTTAAAAGAAAATGGATTCTCCGGCGCGGTCCTCAACCGACTCGCGCTCTTCGGTTGACAACCCGTCAGATTCGGAGGAGAGAGCGATCTCCGTGACTGTTGACGGGCTGGCCCTTGCGTCAAGCCTCGCAACCAATGAGCGGCTCGCCAGGACCGCTGAAGAGTTCCTGGATATTTCGGTTCGGGAGGCGGAGGCCTCACGTTTGGTAATGGGTCGGCAGGAGGAGGAGATCCGGCTGCTTCGTCAGCAGGTGGCCGACCTGACCGCTCTTCTGGAGAGGTTGTTGGGTTCTGGGGGCAAGTGACCCCAGGGCTTCTGCCTGCCCTTGCTTTTGTTTTCCCGCAGTTTCTTTGTAACTCCCCCCCTTTATGAATGAAAAATGGTCCTTGTCTATCGGCGGAGTTCTTTTCTTTCAAGAGTTTACGGCCTTCACTCGTATGTCGAACCAGGGGGGGATGTGCCCTTGTTCGTTTTTTGCGCGCTAATGTAGGCTCTTTGAACGATGGGCTATAGGGGCGTTACCCGAAGGATCCCCAATGGTTAGAGAGGGTGTTTGCCTAACTCTTCCCGGGACCTTCGGTCAGTTACGCGAGGCTTGATGGCCTTGAGAGTAGATTTGCCAACGGCGGCTTTTTCTCTCGCGTCAATGGTTTTTTACTCAACGTGCTCGTCTCAAACCGGACGAAGTTCTTCGGGTACTATTTGGGGCCGTTCGGCTTTGGTCGAGGCCCATGGTTCCAGACCCTTTTGCCGGGGTTTTTAGCCCGAGTGGTTTTTACCTGGCCTTGCCATGGCTCGGTGAAACATTTCACTTGGTCCCTGCCAAGGTTCGGAGACTTGTTGCTCGGCCCTGCCGAGGTTCGGAGAATATTTTACTTGGCCCTGCCAAGGTTCGGAGATTTGTTGCTCGGCCCTGCCGAGGTTCGGAGAATATTTTACTTGGCCCTGCCAAGGTTCGGAGATTTGTTGCTCGGCCCTGCCGAGGTTCGGAGAAATTTTACTTGGCCCTGCCAAGGTTCGGAGATTTGTTGCTCGGCCCTGCCGAGGTTCGGAGAAATGTTTTACTTGGCCCTGCCAAGGTTCGGAGATTTGTTGCTCGGCCCTGCCGAGGTTCGGAGAAATGTTTTACTTGGCCCTGCCAAGGTTCGGAGATTTGTNTTTGGAATTTATGTATAGACACATTTTCTGAGTGGATGTCGTAATTTTATAACTACGGTGTCATAAATTTACAACTGGGATGTTGTACTTTTCTTTTTGACTTTCTTAATGGGTGTCTTAATTTTATAACTATGGTGTTGTAAGTTTACAACTGGGGTGTCATCTTAAATTTTAACGTGACGTGCATTAATATATGTTCAGCTTTTTTTTTAATTTGGGTACAGACACGTTTTCTGAGTTGGTGCCATAATTTTATAACTACGGTGTTATAAATTTACAACTGGGATGTCATAATTTTCTTTTTGACTTTCCTAAGGGGTGTCTTAATTTTATAATTACTGTGTCGTAAGTTTACAACTGAGTGTTATCTTAAATTTTGACATGACGTACATTAATACCCGTTCAGCTTTTTTTAAAAAATTTGTATACAGACATATTTTCTGAATGGGTGTCGTAATTTTATAACTACGGTGTCATAAATTTACAACTGGGGTATCATAATTTTTTTTGGCTTTGTGAATGGGTGTCGTAATTTTAAAATTGGGGTATCGTAATTTTTTTGTCGGGATGTCATAAAGCTGTGTTAACATTTTTTAATGGGTGTCGTATGCATGTGGACCAATAAGAAAGGGCGATGCAGCCCACGTAGGACTTACTGTACCGGATGTGGTGTACAAAGTCTTTTCCTTATCAACAAAGAGTGTGCACCCTAACAAAAATAGCAAATACCCTCATGTTGCACACTCTATCCTATGGTGGCTATCTCTATCAGATACAATATGAAAATACTCTTCAGCCACTCTAACCTCACAGACTGACTGATAGCACCTCTTGACGTGCATTTATCTATGACACACCTAACAGCTCTACTAGTAGCCAGCATTCTGATCACTCATCCTATCACATGATAATTGCACCAAGGCACCTGTGACATTAATCCCTAATATGGCGGCTACATCATCCAACGTGATTGTCATCTTGCCAAAGGAAAGATGGAAGGTGTTCGTCTCGGACTGCCATCTCTCTACGAAGCTCAAGATAAGAATCTTATCGGTGAACCGATAAGAGCAGTGCACTAGTTCAACTAGGCCCGACTGTTGAACTATTGCTCCGAACCTCCTATTGGATTGCTCTGAAGCCCTCCACTGCCATTCACCTACCTTGGCAGCATGGTTCATGCACTTCAGTGGGGCCCATTCCTATAACGTAAATAGATAACATTAATAATTTATATAACAACATCGTAATAATACATTAAATGAAATATAATAGAATAACAAACAAACAATACCTATTGCCTCCAGATGGATGCTGCTATATGTGTCCTAAAACTACTAAGGGCAGACTCATCCTCTAGACTGCTTGGACATGGCCCATCCGCTTCATCTTCAATATCTATAGCTAGTATGTCCTCGTCTACTGTCTCAGCTAAGGTGATGGTGCAACAGGAACCTCTGGCTCAGCATGCCTGGCACTACGTCTTCTGGCTGGACGCCATGGATCTAACTTGTGATGGACCAGCATCCATATCTGAAACTATTATATTAAAAGAAAATTTTAAAATCAATTATAAAGAAAAACTTTAAACTATGATATTAAACTAGAAACTATAATATTAAACTATACACTATTATATTAAACTATAAACTATATTAAAATTTAAACTCTTATATTACTAAAAAATTATTTTTAAAAAATATAAACTATTGTATTAAACTATTATATTAAATTATTATATTAAACTAGAAACTATTATATTAAACTAGAAACTATATATTAAACTATACACTATTATATTAAACTATAAACTATATATTAAATTTTAGACTATTATATTACTAAAAAAATTATTTTTAAAACAACTATAAACTATATATTAAACTATTATATTAAATTATTATATTAAACTATAAACTATAATATTAAACTATACACTATAAACTAAATAATAAATTTATTAAATATATAAATTTTAACTAAATTTCAATTTTTTATGTTAAAACAACTTAAAAAAATTTAAAAAATTAAAATTCCCCCTGTTCGGTCATACAGGGCCGAACATATAAAAATCTGTTCGACCCATCAGGACTGAACAGGGAGACAGTGGTCGTGCCCTTGCCAGGGATGTTCCGACGAGGGAGGGAGGGAGGCGGAGGCGGAGGCCGACGAAGAGAAGTGGAAGGAGGCGGAGGATCAACTCACCTTTGGAGGGTTACCGCCTGCTGATGCCTGGGAAAGGAGGAGTCGCTAAGGAAGGAGGACTCGTTGGTAATACATCGCGTCGTTGCTTGCCGATGCTGAGAAAGGAGAAGGGAGAGAAAGGAAGAGGGAATGGAGGGGATCGGGCATAATGGGGGAGAGGGGTATGCAGAGCAAAAGAAAGGGGTAAGGGATAGTTTAGGAGATTTCATTTTTTTAGGGGGGTGTACTGAGACGTTTGAGGGGTAGAGTATTTTTAACAGTGCGAATAGAAGCACCCTATCAAGGGAGAGGAGAGTCCTATAAATATTAAATTTGATAGCATTGGGAAGGGGAGGAGGCAATGTGACCCTTCTGTACGTGCCGTTCTCCTGGGTCACTGGATATATATTTGGAAAAGTCTTTGTGCAGAGCTTTCGATGTACAAAGTCGCGCATTGAGCATTCGTATTGGCCGCACGTTCATGCAAAATGCACTTAGCCCAATAAATTGTGATACGCGTGCATCTAATGACTGCGTTCATGCATCGGGCTTTGTGAACTGAAGGCTGTGCATAAAATCTTTTTCTATAGAAAATGACTTTACGCATCATTTTTGTGCATAAACGCATAGTAATTGGCTGTGCACCCATGCGGGTGCGCATACCATGGCCCAATGGACTATGGTGCACATGCTACGACTCAATAGGCTATAACATATCCCGTATATGTATTCACACAAGTGCGATGTCAATGGACACATTGATATGCTCTTTGTGCATCGAAGGCGGTGCACCAAAGACTTCCTTTCCTATAGATTTAGCCATAGCCCAGGCCTCATGGACTAAACTAAACGTGTTGAACACTGGCAGCGTCCGGAACTTGCCCTTTTTTTTTCCAGCTATCCATTATAACTGGAACATGGTGTCCATGGCAGCTGTGACCAAATATGGAGGGGAGTATTCTTCTGGAAGTGCCGGGTTCCAACGCCATCCTCATTAATTGTTAAAACGTACATAAAAAATTATTATAATTTAGGTAATACAAAAAAAAAAAAATTTTTTATATAGCTTATTTAAGCTGCATAAAATTTTAGGTTATATAGCTTTTTATAAAATCAATACATAGCTCTAAAAATTCTATATTAATTCTTCTTAAAAAATAACAAGAGTAATATTTAACTCATTTAGAAAACAGCAAAAGTCATATTAAACAAATAGTAAATCATTAATAGCAATTCTTTCATTTCTCTAAAAATATCTTGAAAAGTGTAAATTATTCTTTAACTTCTCTTAATTTGTAATTCTAGAAATAATACACAAGTCAAGAAAATATCTGAAAGAAAGCCCGATGGCCATATTAATCAAACTTCCAAAGTAAGCATACCAAATTCACTTGCAATCTTTAGTTGCTTCTTAAACTTTTCAAACTTCTCACTTGTCACAACTTTGGTAAAAAAATTTCAGATTGCTCATTTGACCTATCGGACGTCGGGTTCCATTGCTAAATGGGCATATCGATTAGTATAGAAAGTTGTTCCAATGCTACCGGCTTAGGTTCGAACCTAGAGAGTCACACGCATTGAAGTTTCCTAGGATGATCTATTTGCTAATCAACGATTGAGAATCTATATAATTTAATTAATCAATTTGATTGATTAAATTATCTCAATTGGGTTAAGTATAAGTGAATAAGATTCAATTAGGTTTAAGTCTATTAGAAGGACTAATCAATTTCAAATATTGATTTGAAATTAGACTTGATTTGGATTTAAATAGATTTAGGACTAGCCAAATTTGATTTGGGCTAGGACCATGATCTATGTAGGTTCAGTCCAATAAATTCAAATCAGCTTAAACCAAAACCCAAACCCAAACCCCATGTGTGAAAACAGTTTTCTTGCATAAGGATCTCACATGATGAGATAACCAAAATCTCATTTCATAAGAGATTAAATTCTTATGTAGAATTTAATGTATAACCTTAATCTTCTCCAAACGGTTTCTTTTTAGGGATAGTTGCACAGAGGCATCAGATGTGTCTACTGAGTTATGCAAAATGGAATGACATGCTTTCAACTTATAAAGTTGAGATTCTACGAGTTGTACGGGTAAAAATTTAACATTCACTGTTACTATTAAGAATCTCATCTTCATTTTGGATGTTGTTTGTTGTTTGACTTGTCAAAGGCCTTGACAAGTCTAATCATGCAATGCGTCTCTGTTGTGAATTATTTGTGGCTCCTGTTTGGCCTTTTGTTTTATTATCAAAAATACAATGTTGTCCCTTGCATTTTCTCATACCAAGTGATATCAAAGCTTCTGCTATCACAACATTAAGTGATAATTAAGTTTCATTCTTGTCTAGATTTCAGTTAGGATTAGATAGAAATAACATTTAGGAAGTGTATGTGTAAGAGAGAGAGAGAGAGAGAGAGAGAGAGAGAAGGTGAATGGTAGCTCCATATATATATATATACTTGTCTCTCTCTAATGTTATTATTATTATTATTATTTTTTATGGAGAGATAGTATTTTAACTTTTTTTAGTCTGATGAGAAAACTTATTAGCATCAAAAGTTTAAAATTACCTTTCCAAGTTTATTTTATTTTCCTCATATTATATTTATATTGTATTACTATAATATCATATAATAAAATATATTACATTATATAAAATAAAATAATATATATTATATTAATTCTTATAAGCTTTATTCTAGGGTATCATAATCAAATTAATATTTTTTATATAAAATTACTGCCAACCAAATACAAGAAAAAATTTCTAAAGCTATTGTCCCATTCAAATTTTCTATTAATCCAATATAATAAAATTTATTTTTTGCTATAAAACTTTTTTTTTAAAAATCGATTTGAAGAAAAATTTTCCAAAAAATTCCTAATGTGCACTTAAACAAAAAAAAAAAACAAAACAAAACAAAGCAAAAGAAGGAAATGTGGTTTTTTTTTTTCATGTTTACATGAATGACCATTTCTTTTAGGAATCCTTCTCATGAGAAATATTTTTCTTGATATATGCAAAATCTTCAACTAAATAAGAAATATTTTTTTCTTTTTAATATTCGTTTGATATTTTTTAAAAAAAAATTACTTGAGAGGAAGGAAAAAGATAGAAAACAAATACCATCTTCTCCTGTTATTTAATTTTTAATAAAGAAAAAAAAAGAAAAAAAGTTAATTAATAACCTGCACCACGCTTGCTTTAACTTATTATAACTTGACCATTAACGTCTTGAACCAAGGGTGAATCACTTACCTAAGTTATTGTTTAAATTAGGTCCGTTACAATGAATCATGCCATACAAATCACGCCACCTACAATTGCATTAGATATCAAACCATGAACTTGGACTGCATCGCGCTCG
Source organism: Calamus simplicifolius (assembly GCA_900491605.1). NCBI lineage: Eukaryota > Viridiplantae > Streptophyta > Magnoliopsida > Arecales > Arecaceae > Calamus > Calamus simplicifolius. Next base: position 25,350 of record UESW01003786.1, on the reverse strand, counting down.
CCTACCATCAAATCGAAGGAATAATTTACACTAACGTGGACCGATGTGGGAGGATGCCAAACAATTTCAAGGATAGCCGTGTATCAAGAGGAATAATTCTAGATTCTATAAGCATCTTGATTCAAAAAGTTCATCATATTTCTATTTAAAATAGAAAATGCTAAAATTAAACCAGGGAAAGTCGGGGCCGACTTGGCTGATTTGGAGATGCCGGGGCCGACCAGGGAAGGTCGGGACCGACTTGGCCGACTTGGAGATGCGGGGGCCGAGCGGGGCTGACCAAGGAAGGTCGGGGCCGACTTAGCTGACTTGGAGATGCCAGGGCTGAGCGGGGCCGACCAGGGAAGGTCGGGGCCGACTTGGTCGACTTGGAGATGCCGTGGCCGAGCGGGGCCGACCAAGGAAGGTCGGGGCCGACTTGGCCGATTCGGAGACGCCGGGGCCGAACGGGGCCGACCAGGGAATGTCGGGGCCGACTTGCCGATTTGGAGATGCCGGGGCCGATCAGGGAAGGTCGGGGCCGACTTGGCCGATTGGAGATGCCGGGGCCGAGCAGGGCCGACCAGGGAAGGTCGGGGCCGACTTGCTCGACTTGGAGATGCCGGGGCCGAGCGAGCCGACCAGGGAAGGTCGGGGCCGACTTGGCCGACTTGGAGATGCCGGGGCTGAGCGAGCCGACCAGGGAAGGTCGGGGCCGACTTGGAGATGCCGGGGCCGAGCGGGGCGGATCAGGGAAGGTCGGGGCCGTCTTGGCCGACTTGGAGACGCCGGGGCCGAGCGGGGCCCTGACCAGGGAAGGTCGGGGCCGACTTGGCCGATTCGGAGACGCAGGGGCCGAGCGGGCCGACCAGGGAAGGTCGGGGCCGTCTTGGCCGACTTGGAGACGCCGGGACCGAGCGGGGCCGACTTGGCCGATTCGCAGATGCCGAGACCGAGCGGGGCCGATCAGGGAAGGTCGGGGCCGACTTGGCCGACTTGGAGATGCCGGGGCGGGGCCGCCTTAAGATTTGAATTTTGCCATAATTGCCCTCGTGGCTACGTCAGCCACATCAAGTTACATCCTTGCTAGCTTAGTATCTGCTTATAGAGTATTGAAGCACTGCTTCTTGCTGTGGCCTTTATACCGTTGTTGCATATACCTGTATTATCTCAATTGATTTTGTCATGCTTATATGATGCAACTGTTAGACCTCATTTAAGCGCACATTTCAAAGAATATAGAGTTTCCTTCCCCATCCCAACACATCCGTTTTAATATCCTAAATTCTTTCATGGTTTCTTTACTTGGGACAACAACAACAACAACAACAATATTATATCCCTTTAAAACTGTTTTATAAAAATTTTCATCTACATTGGCACAGATGCTTTAGTATTGTGGCTAAGCATAGTTTCTTTTTTCTTTTTTGTGTGCATGTGTGCTGTGTGTGTGTGCACATGCACATGCGTGTGTCCATACATCTGTGCGCCCCCACATGACAGAGAGAAGTCCTGATACTTGGGGATACTATCCAAGGAGGGGAGTGTGACTACTATGGCATTGCCTAGTTCACTAAGCATAAAAAGTTGAAATCAACTATTTTATTCTTAAGGCATCTATGCTATAAAATTTCTCACCTTAATGAAGCAGTTTGAAGAAATTGCTATGAAGTCATTGGTGTGAAGAAATCAGCTTTTACTTGTCAAAATTTAGATGCCAATGTGCCAGACAAGAAAAATGCCATCAGATTCCGAGATGATATTTTGCTACAATTTAGATAACATCTATTTTTTATTGCTAATTTGATTCCTATAATTTGTATCCACAATTAAGCACTTCAGATAACATCTAATTTTTATTGCTAATTTGATTCCTATAATTTGTATCCACAATTAAGCACTTCCCACAAATTTAATTTCATGATCAAGATATCTAGTTAAAAAGAACAGATAATTTTTGTATGATGTGGAACACAACAAAACTAATCTGGTTTGGTGACGCTTGTCTAACTTTACGTTATAAGCAGATTGACTGTTTTTGGATTGTACAACTTTTTTTGTTGACTTACCTGAGTCAGAAATCAAAATCAATTCCCGTCAGTTGAATTATCCTTCATTTTACTTTGCGGTGTTCAGATGTACGTGTAGAATCTGAGTTGAATAAGGGGACCCCACTTGCAGCTGACCAGGTGATGCTTGAGAAATTAAATATTTTCAGAGCCAAAACTGAGAGCAATATTTCTGCAATGCCCCTCATTTTGAAGAGATTGAATGAATGCATTGCAAGGATTGACAAACTTGATCGGTATAATGTAACCATACATCCTGCCTTCAAAAGAAAAAGGTAGCAGCAGCTGATAATGTTTTGTTCACAGTTCTTAATGTATAGTTTAACAAACGAAGATGAATGTGCTTTGAGTGTGCCATTTGTACTCTGTATGCCAGCATCAAGAATCATTGGTTTAACAGAATTTGATGAAGAAAATGACTCACTCTAGACAGAACAGTCTCTAGCTTGATGTAATATTATTGCAAGTGTTCCCATGGATAATGAAAAATCCATGGCCTTTCTGTGAAATATGATCGTTACTCTTCATTGGTTCAAATCATATTTTGTACACGATTTGCACATTCTGGATGAGCTTAGCAGCATGGAAGCATTTAAATCATGTCATATGGTTGTTGATAACATGCTGCACATAATTCTAGGACGCCTTATAACGAGCCAATTCTGTATATATCTGGGATAATACCCTCCCCAGAAAGTCATGATCTGTGCTCATTCAAAAGCATATGTATTTTTAACATTAGTTAACAGGTGTAACAAAATTATCTGTTTATTTGCATTTCAACATTATTTATGTTGTCTCAATTTAGTTCTGATCAAGTAATAGTAGTACGGTACTATGGTTAGTCTCCACCCGTGATCGGTAACACTATTTGTATGAACTAATACCCTCTTCTAAATAGCTATGGGCATTTCAGTATATTTCAGTTTGTGATATGGAGGAAGAGGTAGAGTGAGATTCCGGAAATTTTCCTACAAAACTATTGTAAAGAGAAATAGGTGAAATAATATGAGAAAGATATGTCACAATGTTATAAAACGAGTTCTTTCATTAGATTTATTCAGGTCTAAGATGTAGTCAACGAGCCATCTTTCTAAGCATCTTGGTTTTCAATATTTTTTAAATACCCTTTCTAAAATCCCACTTTTTCGTGGTTTCTAAGCATCATTAACAGCATTCTTCATAACATAGGTACCGTGCTATTTGTGGTGGACAATTTTTCGATCATGGATTCATAGCGTTAAATGTTCCTAAAGGCATTGGACATTAAAAATTTGGATCAATATGCAACTGACCTCGGATCATTTGTCCGTCTGGTTCCATCCACACCAATTGCTGAACCACCGCCGGAGCATTATTAGCCCTTGAATTTATATATATATATTTTTAAGTGCCACAGCGAGGGAAAAAACAAAAAAAAATCTTCCCTTCCTGAACTGCAGCTGTTATATGATAATGACCAGGGACATTAATAGAGTAGTTCAACCGAAACATAAACCAAAAGTTGCCAAAATCTGCCACCAGCTAGCGAAACTATTCTTTGTAGCTCTTTCATTTGAATAACATTAAATTGAAAATATTCTTGGCTGAGGGGTGGAGAGGGATCCAAAATTTTGTTTCATTCAGTTGTATAAGCACACATAAGCCGGTACATGAATTGCTAATGTATACAAAAAGAACGGGGTACTGAGGAGCTCAAGCGAGCATACAATCATGCAAAGATCCAAATGACATTTCCTGTTGCTTGATAAGAACTTGAAATCTTTGAAGAATGGGAAGCTTCATCATGTTCAGAATGCTGCTTGAAATGCTGTTGGATCTGATGCTTAAGCCAGCTTTGCATCCATGGTTGCAGATTATTTATCCGTGTAGCATGAATCCAGTACTTGGAAACAAACAGAAACAACAGGACACAAAAGAACCAAATTGATGGAAGAAATTTTCCTCCTTCCCTCCATAAAAGATTGTAATGCTTTTCCCTTCAGAACATCAGGTAATATCCTTCCTCCATCCAGTTACAGGTATTAAGTGTAAAAAGACAACTTTTATCAACCAGAATTCTAGAGAAATATTAGCATAACAAAACCTCGAAAAATCTCTAGTATATTGAAATGTTGGTTGGAAATAAATGGATTGCAAAACCTAACTTCAGGTTTGTTCTTCCAACTAATATCACTCTCCTACAGATGCCTTCTAAGTTGACATATCTATGACTTTATTGCATTGAAAAAACAAATTGAATATGAAATTCCAAGTATGTGCACAAACTGTTCTTATGAATGCAATTTGTGCATTCTCAATTGTGCAGTATTAGCTGCTTTTTGTTTGTTCTCAGTGATTTGAGGTGGTGGTCGGGGAACCTCCAAAGCAAAAACTGTTTTAAGAAACTCATATGATGCAAAGAAGATGGCTCCTTGAGAGACATACATAGCCAACCTTGGAGTCAAGCCCCTAAAACAGAAAAAGAGAAAAAAAATTAGCTTATAACAAAATTCAGATAAAGTAATCTCAATATTATAGATTACAAGCATAATTACAGGCTTAGAGAAGAAAATCAGCTGTTCAATTATTGGCAGTGGAAGAATGATCTCACAGATTTTGTAGGAAAAAAACATGGTACCATTTACAGTAATTACCTAATAGAGATGCTCTGAAAAAAACACTACGCTTACCTGTAAAGACCTTGCAAACCTTCTTCCCTTGCTATTTCTTGAAGTGCGTGAAGAACCCCATTGTACCTTCCAAGAGTCCCAGGAGCCTACATGATAAATTCTCATTAGAAGTGCATAAGCATTCTAATGAAACGCTCTATAGGCACAAATATGTAATGGTGATAAAGCATAAAAGATTATCTAATCTCTTATTCTCCAAAAACGATGATCATATTCAACCCATAAAGTTCAACATGTTGCTTTCTTGCAGTTGTTTAGTTAGTTATCAGATAGATTAAATGAAGGCTCAAAGCGAAGGCCTGATATAATTACAACTTCTGTAATCAACAATGCCTCCCTCGCATAAAATATTGTATGATTTTGCTCTAACAATCACTCATACATTTACCATATCTAATTAACCAATAGAAAGTATATATTCATTGATTCTAATCTAACCTATTTGGCATTTTCAGTCCAGTCCACAAGGCCTGATTCACTGCAGGACTGTGTTGGGCTCAAAAAAATTTTGGCCTGAGTTGATTTTGGATCAGGTTGGGCTCAAGCTGGATAGAAGTTTACCAAGGCCTGGCCTGACCTGCCCCAACCATTAAAGGATATAGAAGTATCATATATATCAAATTAATTCCTAATCTCGTCCTCAATTTCAAACCTAAAATTCCTTCTTTTGTTCATTTACCCACTTCCCCTCTCACTTTGGCTGCTTTCGCTCTCATCCCCTTATCCCTTCATCCTTTCCCTCCTTTGAGGCACTGTTCATCAATGACAATCATTGCACCCAATGCCCTTCCATATCAACCTTAATCCCTTTAATCTCCATCTCACAGCCCTCCCCCCTACCATTCTCAACTACACCCTATGTTCTTCTAATACCTACCTAATCCCTGATCTATGACTCCTCTCTTTCCTAAAACTAAACCCTAACCCCAACTCCCTACCTTTTCTCTTTCCCAGTAATCACCCCCATGCTAGGCCTGGCCCCTCCAACCTCGCACCCCATCTCTCTCTTTCAAGGAAGCCATGAAATGAAGGTTGCCTTTAAGTTGAACATAGGCTTAGGCCATACAGTGCCCATCCTAAGCCTCTCACAGTCAAGCTGCAGCTGCAGCACCTTGCTGCAGCCACAATCTAGCCGCAAAGGCAGCCCGTAGCTTGCAGTTAAGCCGCGGCTTAGGGGGCTGCAGTCACAGCTGCACGAGCAGTTACCGTTGGGCCCCGAAATTGGGTTTATGGTTTAACTGCTTAATAATTGAGTTGGATTCGGGCTACAAAAAATAGGTTCCAAGTCAGCTGGTTTGGGCTTGTGCCAACTCTTCAGCTCTTGACCTTGCACTATGACCTTACATGAACCTAGCGCACCTCAACAATTGTCCAGGTTTTTTTGTGATATGAATGACACTGCATACAAGAGTTTCCAGATATTGAAAAGTTTTATGTGATAGACACTATACCTTTAGAAGGTGCCATACACCTAATATTTGATCAGTAACAATTAGAACAATGCTCATACACTTTATGACCAACTTAACAGTTTTCAGTCTATCCTCAACTAACAAGAAGAGAACTTTAGAATGGTTCATTCTCCAGATTAATAGGGTTCTTAAGACCATGGCCAAAACATGACATATATGACTTACAAAGATATAATTGTCTAATTTCTAATAATAGTTGAATATTCAGAATTTTTTCTGATTTTATAAGCCGATACTTTGACATTCTTAGACAGCAAAACTGAGACATGCAAAAGGATTTCATGCATCATAGCACAACAGAACAGAAAAATAACTTTGAACAACAGATGATGCCAGATCAAAATGGATAAGGTGACGCTTAACTGTCATGATTCAAAGGCAAAATGCCAGAATTATTTATCAAAAATTATCTTCTCAGGATAATTAAATTCAATAAGGAAAGCTGTCTTGAAGTCATCACTAATGCAAGCATGGATAACTCACTTGTGTCTGTAGTCTTGTTTTCACTACATCAAAAGGAGTTGTGAAAAACGCAGCAGTAGATCCAGCAAGGCCTCCACATACTAGCTGCCAAGATATAAGCATTCTAATCAATTAGTCTGTATAGGTGTCTAATACTGCATGTAATAATCATTAGATACTATAAAGAAAAAACACAAAGCACAAAATTCATTGATTTAAAATGCATCGCATCTGTACATAACACCAACTCAAGATAACAGATTTAGCGGGTCGGTACTAGATGCTTCAATTGTTGCAGACTTTCATAACCGACTGTTAATAGAAAATTCTGGCTTTTTCCAATATGTGATCATGAAATCCATGTGTGTGGATGCCCCACAGAGATGCTCATAACAGATGAATGCATAATCAGCACACTTGATTTAGCATGCATACAATAGTAGCAGTAGCAGCTGCAGAATGTCACCGACTCATAGCCAAAAACTTAAGCTGTTGGGGGGAGGACCAGCCCAGACTTACCATGTGGTATCTCTTTTTATTACTCGATGTGGGATTATGATAATCTTCCCCACCCAATCTCAAGATGTCTTCCTAATGGATTAGCTCTTATTTGAAAGAAGTGTCCAGCCATGGCCTCAGTCCTACATGACCCTATCGGATCATACTCAATCTTGGTTCCCCAGTAAGCGCCCCACATGACTAATAAAAGCTGTGACCCACACTGGGCCTAGCTCTAAAACCACCTATTACAGACTCACAACCCAAAAACCTAAAGCTGTTTGGTGGAGGTCCAGCCTAGGCTTATATAACCCATGTAGTACCCCTTTTATGGTTGACGTCGAACTATGACAAGTAGCAGTAATAGCAGTGGCAACAGTATATTGTCGCACATTGTTTGGACCTTAATTGGCAATGAATAGGCTCTTCTGAAGAAATCCTCAAATAGAAACCAGATTACTGAAAACATTCATATGAAACAGAGCAACAACATTGGAGAATGCTCACTTGTCTTAAATTAAAACTAGTATAGAACAAAGTGATTTAACAGCTGCAATGACAGATGTTAAAAGTCAATGCTAGCGGCAAACTTAACACTAGAACATGCTGCATCCTTTATTAATGTATATACATGTTCACAGACACAGAAACATATGATATAGTGCGGTATAAATGTTGGATATTATGCTTTTTTTTTATTGCTGCACAAGCAGTTTTGGATTGTTCCAGTTGGAGGATTAAATAACTAGATTATTAAGGAATAACACAATTCACATATCAGAAAACTGCACAATTGAGATCTTCAGTCTTCACAAAATCAAGCAAGGCTGGGTACTAGCTAACAGAGAACTTTAGTTTACTATGCATTTCTTGGAATGTATAACTCCAAAGAAGTTTTCTTCAAAGCAAACCATTATTAAAGAAAGCAGGTCCAATAGCTAGAAGTATAGTGCTCAAAGAATGAAGATGAAAAGAGAACCAACCGTTTCCAATGTGTCGAGACCAGCACCAGGTTTTGCTGATGTCAAGAGGAACTGCTTCAGCTTTCATAGGTATAGAACTGCACATATATGGACATGGTAAGCACTCTAAACATACCAGCCTTTCAAAACACCATCCATATTTAAAAACAGACAGAACAGCAAATAACAAATAGCCATTACTGTTAACACGTTTGAAAGCTATATAATAACAAAATTAAATAAGGCAAAATACCTTAATGATAGAGTGTGGGATGTTCCTGCAAAGGACTGCACCCCATCCAGCATATAATGAAGGCACACCACCTTTTTCAAGACATCCAATCATAGCATTCCTGCAAAAAGAATTCTTATGAGATATTGATGAAAGGACACATAAGCTAGACAACAAAAGTACAAGTATGATTTCTGAGAGAAATTTATCATGCTGAGTAAAGTTCTGCAGCTAACATCATGCGATAGTTAAATAATTTGCAAAATCCTAAACATATTTTGAAACTGCTATCAAGAACTATTAATTCTTTTATAGGCTCAATAACAGCTTTTCTTCTGGCTGAGAGGTTGAAACATGAGTTAAATGCTAGACATCCTAAGACTCCATGGAAGGAACAAGAGGATATATTATGTTGTTTCTAGCAACTACAAATGACGACAATAAAGAGCTCAAGGGCTATTAAAGCTCATGCACTATGCATGTGATGCTATGCTAGAAAAAAGTGATAAATCGACAAATTTCAAGGTTAACCAGTGTCATTTTTCCTTCAAATTCAAGGTGCTTAGATAATAAAAACTAACTGAACTTGGTTTTGTTGCCAAAACCAGATCTCTTATAACTAAGCTTTTCTGTAATACCCCTTGGTTGTAAAGAAAAATACCAAAATAAGAATTCAGAGAACTCTCTAACTTGGGACGAAAAGTAATATGCATTAAATGATTACCAGCAGTTCTGATACTGTAAACCCACTTGCATCTGCTGCTTAATACGTTCACTAGGAGTAAAGACAAAAGAGGTCGCTATGCTTGAACAGCCACCTGCAATGCAGTGTGCCAAGGAATGGTATTCCTGCATAAGAAAGACCAGTAAGACCAACAAAGTCCCTACAACAAATAATGACATCTCACAGATGCAAGGACAAAAATTCACCTTTGGCAGAAGAGGCAGGAGAGCTCCCTTAACTGATTCATATGTGAAAGTATAAATTGCAGATATTGGTGCTGAAGAAGCAATATTGCTAGCAATTCCACGATAGAGTCCCAATATTCCTGCAAACAAAATCTATGCACATTTTAGAAGGGTCCCCATTACATTCTTTAAACAATAACAAAAATGAATTTCCTAAGCATATGCACTCAAATTTACCTTTATCAGATATAATTCTCTTAACAATGTGATAAGATGATTTTTGACCAATACCATTAGCCTGAATGACAGTCTTAACTGTATCGACAGGATGTAGACAAAGGCTAACCAATGTTCCAGCCAGTGCTCCTGCTATAGCATGTCTATTCTTGGCAAAGGCATTTTGGACTTTTTCTTGCATGGATAACCAATGTTTTACAGAAGACTCTTGCTCATAAATGAGCATGTCATGCGATTTTTTCCAACTATCATGAACATTAGGATCCTTGGAAGCAGAAACTTCTCGTGAGGATTCAATGACCGAACATGAAGAGTCTGTTTCTTGTTGATGTTGTTCAAGTGTGCAATCAGTTGAAGTCAATAGATCAATATTACAGTCATAGTGAAGACCAGAACTTGGATTTCTCAAAACAACAATAACCTCTTTCGTAGTTTTTAATGGTTGAAGTGTATGAGTTGAATAAAGAGAACCATGGGTTTGTAAAACATTTTCTACTAAATTTACAACATTACCATTAGAAACATTTTCACATTCAGTTGTTACATTACCCCCTTCACTCTGACTAGAAGATAACTCAGTCAGAGAATTTCTTTCTGTGATGATGCAATTTTCATCTGTTCCATCTGGCCCATTGCAAGTAGCTTCTGTCAGAACTTTTGAACCAGGCTTCCTAGTTGTATTTTCATATGGGTCTGCTACATCATTAGAAACTTCTAAGCTTGCCACCTTATTGATTCCATAAGAGTCTACAGGTAAATGACAATCACTGACCTTGACATTTGTACAGATGAAAGACTTACTGACATTCCTATTGCATGAAGCAAACAGTAACCTTTTCTTAATTGTTTTCAGATCTTCAAAGTTCGACTTCAGAGAAGATGTGAAACAGCTACTGGATGTGAGATTGTTGCGAACACTTTCTTCATTAGCAGATCCAGGTTTTTGTTTTCTTTGGCCATCAGAATAGCATATAATATTATCTTTCTGACGAATATCATCATATTTCAAGCTACCATTGGTATGAAAAATTGCTGGCTGACCAACAGAATCCCAGATCCCTGCAACTACTGATACAAACTTGGATGTACTTACTGAGTTGCCATGAGCTTTGGTTTCAGATTGTGAATTGCTTTTTGCACAAGAAATAGAGACATCTTCCTTGAGGAAAAATGTATTCGTATCAAAGGATTGAACGTCCACTGGAACCCACCAATATCTGATTGAAGATCTATTGCTTTTTGAAGGCCGACGCTGGGAGGCCATTATCAGAAACCTTATATAGAAGTGTCCTCAACTGCTAATGCATAGCAATGTCTATACTGAAACAATTACAAACACTACAACCACTCAGAAAAGCGAAATAATTAATTCTTGATAGCAAACAAATAGTTACAGCACAATAAAATGGAGCATATATTCTAAAATAAATCTTGACAATCTATGCATTTGAAGATACCTGACTAAAAAGCTTGTGTCGCTAATACTGATATCAATGAACATACACAAGATGGTAATCGTAATATTTGAAAAAGGCATAAAAAAATTTATTATTTACTAAGCAATTGCATCACAACTAGCACAGTGTAAAGAAAAGTACTGCAGCGGTGATTCCGAACTTGAATGCTGAACCTAATTAACTGGAGGTTTTATTTCTAGCAGACTGGAAGATAGGAAGCAAATTATCCAAGTCAAATCAGTACTCCATCTCACAAATTCCAATGAAACCCAACAAGCACGCAACTATCAGAACGCTTACATAACTTCCAAACAGTGAGATTAAATCAAACACTATGTCCCACTCACAGCTATTCCATCAAACAGATGTTCTTCATAACCTAGCATCGAAATCCCCAACACTAGCAACTCAAGAACCCAGTAACTCAAACACGACATAGCATCCAATCGTAAGTTCACATTTTGAAATTTAAGTGCAGATCCAACGTAGTAGAAAAATGCAATTATAGAAGATGAAGTACCCATCTCTTCCAGGAATCTTCATCGATTTACACTCAAGGCAACACCTTTTCGAAGAAATCACAAAACCTAGCTCTAGATCGATCGGATTTATACCTCAAAGGGATTCGAAGTGGAGGAACCCGCTCTAAATGGAGGAGGGTAAAGGCTTCTCTTCTGCGGGCTTGGATGCTCTTCGAGGTCCATCTATCTCCTCTTATATACCATTCCGACAAGAGATTCTCTCGAGCAAGCATCATTCCCAGTTCCAAAGCTCTACAAAAATTATTATTTGCACGATCTAAAAAATTTTCTTAGGCTACGGTCGATCGCCATGGAAATCCAAAACATTTTCTTTGCGAAGAGGCGAGGGTCTCGGCTGCTTTGCGTAAACGTTTTTCAGCGTGCGTTTGAACTTTGGTAGACGAAAGGATGGAGCCGTGGAAAGGCCGCTTAGTACGGGGAAAGCGCCTCTGAAGGAGTTTTGTCTTGGATCGCTGATGCACGTGCGTACCGGAGAAAACACGTGGCATTTTTTTTTTTTTTTTTTTTTTGTCAATACGAGGCATGGCCGAAAATTTTCTCTTTTTTTTTTATTTTATTTTATTACAATGAATGATCACATTATTCTTGTGCGAGTCAAACTCGATATATTAAAAAAAAAAAATTTATTTAAGTATAATAGGACAAGGATCTTCCTACTTCCAGCTATAGAAATCGAGTGATAGGCCGGACAGGTGGTAATTTAGTTTGCTGCTAAGTTGGTTTTTCGATAGACATGCCGAATCTGGACTTTGCAAGCATCCTGAAGAGTAGACCGAATGTCGCGGATCAAGGGATTGATTGGCAAATGGTCGCAGGAGTCTTGTTAGAGCCATCAAATAACAGTAAAAGAATGGCCTCAAAAAAAAGATTATGGGCGCCAAGGATACGAGTGCGTATAAGATGTCAGCCAAGCAGCATAAGGTTTCGCAAGAGGAACAAAAGAGGCGAAAAGGCTGAATCCCTTGGCGCCAAGATACGAGTGGCGTAGGAGATGCCATCAGACCCATGGATAACAATCAAAGTTGATTTTGACAAACTCTGGAGGAGGGGCTCTCAAGAGATGAAGACGTATGCTAGTGCGCTACCAAGGGAGCAGGGAAGCCCAGAGGATAGGACTGTCAGAATCAAGAGTGTATGATAGAGTATGTACCCAGCAGATAAAGAGATAGCTGTTCTTACTATCTTGTGGGAAGGTATAATCTCTTCAGTGAAAATAAGTAGGTTCGAGATAACTAGATTTGATAACTATCTAGTCCAAGCAGGCCAAAAATTTCATTGGGGGATCGTTTGATACTTAACTCAAGACAAAAAAAAAAAAAAATTAAACCTTCTATAAATAACCATAGGTTTTTTCCGTTGTGTGTATGCTTGTTTATTTCATAGTTGAGGCAGGTTCTTTTATAGTTGTATGGAGAGTCATTGTTTAAAGTCTTTTTCTTATTTGATCCGCTCAACGATAAATGACTACATAAACTTAGATCTCAAAGAAAATAGCGTTATTGTTCAAAATCTTTTTTTTTTATGAGATTTTTCTTTGTCAAAGGGCAAAGGACTTATCATCGACATTGATTTTTTCTTATATGTGCGCTTCATTAGAACTAACAAGAAAGATTGGTGCTCTCGATCAAGTAATGAAACTGAGTCTCCTTTTCAGAAGTGAAAGAAGTGGTATAAGTGATGGCTAGCTCCCTCTCTTTTTTTAAAGCTATCCTTAAACAACAATGCGCATTCCATCATTGTTTATTTTTCACTCTCTTGCTATTATTCATAGGGAGTGCAGCAGCTGACGATGTATATTATCATGTAGAAAGTGAAGCATAGCAATTTTTACTATTGAAAAAGTGTCACTAAGGTAGTGTTTGAAATAAAGGATAAGAGGGGATATCCAAAGGATAGATGGGAATAAAGTTAACCAAAGGGATAATCCATGGTTAACCATGGGATATCCCCTCAATTTATTCCCTAGAAAATATACGAACAGCTGGTTATCCCTCCAAATAAGAGTAAAAAAAAATTATCCTATGAATTTACCTTTTTGCATTTGATATGATTAATGGGATAGTCAAGGGATATCCCTAGGGATAGCCAAGGGACAAATTCTATCCCGTTACATTTATCAATGAATAATATTTTTCTATCAAACACTACCTAAGTAGCAGATAATAGAGTTAACTCATGGAATAGGATGCAAGTAAGCATAATAAATCACATAGACTTATCCGTATCATGTCTAGATCAATCAATACATACCATTTTTCATCGGCTGCCACAAGTCGCTTTCTACTCAGCTCATTTGCTCATACCACATTAATTTTAATGATTTATTGTTATTTACAATCACTGCTCATTTCACTCAAGATGTGTTTGCCAGGGATTTCGGTGAAATGGACAGTGATCCATAATGGGTGATTTAAAGCTGTTTTCTATTTAACATATATTTCTGTGGACTTTATTTGTTGGGATTTATATATAATTGCGATCAACTTTCATGGACAGCATATTTTTCCCCCCAAATGGGACAGCGAGTCCGTTCGAATTTTACATGGCTGACAGTGCAATTGAAGAGAGGCACAGATTTGAGTTCACATGGACGAAGATAATAACAATCCTGCATGAGTTTGGCATAGCCAAGGCATATTAGCACAACAAAAGGTACTGACCGAAGTATGGTCATGATTGAGGGCATCTTTGAATGATGGCCTTGCACCTAAATGTTCTCCGACCTTCGAATAATTAATTTTTCCAATCCTAATTTTAATGGGAAACACAATCTTTAAATCGTTTAAGATTGACATATGGTTGTGGGTGAAGATATCTAGATCATTTATCAGGTGCATGTTGAATTAAAATCAACTTTCCATTTTGCATGGCTCTTGGTCCTTGTTAAACTAAAATCAAGTATTCGAGTGATGAATTCCAGATAATTTCTTCTATTTACAAGACTCTAACCTAGATTTTGTTCCCCTCAATTGATTGTTGCTTCGTTTGTTTCTTGAATAGTTGGATTGTTTGAAAAAATAGGGTTCACTGTGGTACAAGCTTTATGCATAAAATGTTGTACAGGTTTGGATGGTCATCATTTATCTCATCTCAAACATAAATAACTATCCTTCATCGATAATTGAAGCCTATTTGGCACCTAATAAATTTTACTATATTTTTTAATTCATATCTAAAATACAAAATATAGTAACCATTTAAATATATATGAAGTTCTGAAGAAGTCCTTTTGTAGCGCCCGTGGTGCAGGAGTGTGCACACTGCGCACAGTGATTGACCGCACGCGCGTGTGGTATAGGAAAGAATAAAAATGTCCTTCGACACGTGTAACTCCATGCATGGGCGGTCAATCACTGTGTATGGTGTGCGCATCCTGCATCATACGCGGTATACAAAAAAATCTTTCCATGAAGTTCTACTATACAAAGCTTATAGGGATCCGTACCTTTTTTTTTGTTTTTTTGTTTTGGAAAGAAAGAGAAACTAAAAGTGTTGAGAAAACTGTTCACTCCTAGTATCAACATCTAAGATGTGGACCAACTTGTTCAAAAGATGATCACTTTAACAAAAGCTATGAGAGAGAATAGTTACTTTATGACCCAGTAGCTTGATTAGCATCTCTAAACACGCCTGATAACTATGGCATCTTTGAGAGATAATGGTAGTTCTTGATAGATCGAAGTAGGGATGAAGACAATAAGAAGAATCGCGGATCTATTCAATGACCATGGTAGAGTCTTCCTCAATAATGTAGCTAGTCGCCACCTTGATGGAAATTAGCTGAATGCCTAGATGACTAGCCAAGGACTGAAACCATATGGCCCAAAAACTCGAGTGAAAGTTAATGGGTAGTAAGTAAGACTTAAGTTATAAGTACATAGCACATTTTTTCTCATCCAATATGAAACTAAATGTGGAGTATCACAACTATTGCAACTCTTTAACTGCATTTCTGCTAGCCATAAGCGCCACAAAATGTGTAACATAGTGGATTTCCTTACCCTCTGCTTCATAGAAAAAGATGGGCTGCATAAAAATTGGCACATTCCTCTACGACGGACTCCAAATTAGGAGTGAGAGTATCTTTCAATGAACCCCAAAACTCCCAAGGTTTGGAGCAATGAAGAAATAGATGTTCCATATCTAGTTTCATCCTCTCGGGAACACTCGATGCAGCAAGACGAGCTAGAAGATATATAGCCTCCAAGAAGGGCAGAAATGAGGAGCCCAGGGTGGATGACCCTCCAAAGAAAGCACAACACCCTGTGGTGGGCATCCAGCTTCCAAAGTAAGGATGTCTCAACCTATAGTCCATGGAACAAACAATCTGAGATCTATACACCTCCCAAAGTGAGGATGTCATCCAGATCATCTCCCCCATGAGGGATCTGAAGAATGTGGCTAAGAAGAATGAGAGGGAAGATAGAAGCAATGAGTTCTTGATTCCACTGACCGTTTGGGCTGCAAAATTCTTCCAATCTAGATCCAAAAGATAAAGAGTATTGTGAAAAAGAACTGGAAGGCCAGCTAAAGGCATGCACACATGCCACACATCCAAGGATCAAGGTTCCACCGAAGTCTTTAACCATTACCCACTGGATATAAGGGAAGAAGTTTGGTAATCACCATCCATGAGGGAGAAGAGGTCCTATTTAGAATTCTACTAAGATGAATTCTTACATATTTTTCCTATTCAAGCTTCGACATTTTCATCAAACCAATAATTCAAATACAAAATTCACATATATTTAAATCTGATTATAGGTACATAGAGCTTATGTGTGGTATTTTCTGATCTTTACTGGCTATGGATTGAGTTTGCTTTGATACATTAATATAAGATTTTGAGTTTTTTTGGGATCATGTATTAACGCCGTGCCAACCGTATGGGCTGTTCCATCTGAGCGGCCACCTTGCATGCGCTGGATCTCAATCTTTTGGCGTGTCAAGATCTCAGGCTTCCATTTTATCTTTTTATTTTTTTTAGTGTTGAAAGAATAGGATGAATGCAAATTCCACACGCTTGATCAAGCGAGTGAAGGCAAATAACAAATCAGCCTTGTGGGCTCACAAATAGAATGCTTGAAGCCAACCGAAAGTACCCTCAGGCCAAGGAGGAGCTTTTTACATCTTAGGAAAGTGAAGAGAAGCAACCTATTTTGATGGTGTGAGCTCCCGCTAAATGGAAATGGAGAACAAAATGCATTGATGTAAGAGTTCATATTGATAAGTGTTTGATCTTACATCGATTATTTAATTAAAAAAATTCTGAGCATCTATGATGCAGAATTAAAGAGCTCAAATAATAATGTTTTGCTTAGTTTTTCTAAATAAAGTTAATGATTGTTACAAATGACATCAAAGCAAATATAATTTATGGCCCATGTAAGCTCAGATATGCTATATATAGATGGACGTTGTATGTTTGTATTAAATATGAATTTAGATGTAAACCCTTATGTTGACGCCAAGTCGCCTTCCTTCAACACCGGGGAACAGAGATCTTCCTCTGCGGCGAACTCCTGCATAAAAGTCCTCGGAGACCGGTTGCTCTGGTGGGAACCCTCCGATGCTCAAGTCAGTAACTTGGGAACATACAAGAGTTATTAGCTAGCAGAAAAAAGCTAGAGAACTTGAGTCCAGGATCCTTCCCTCGTCGTGAGTGTGGGCCTTTATACCTGTTCGAAGATTTATTTTTTTCGTTTCCAGAAGGTTACTGATTTTGAGGTGTCTTTGTCCGATAACGGATGGAAGGCAAGGCTGACAGTGACGGATCGCAGCCGACACTCGCATGTCAGAGGTGTCCTGCCTCACCTGCCACTTGCCAAGCACGGTGCTACGAGTGGCAGGTGGACCTGTTACGTCAGGCATGCGTCGTTACGGGGTATGGCCACATACTATTACAGGCGAGCGGTGGACCATGTGGCCGCTGCAGGCGGTTGGTGGGCCACGTGGGCGTGTCAAGCGGCTCGAGGCAGTAGGTTGCTAGTCTCGAGGCCGAAGTCGAGGCGGAAGCTCGAGGCCGAGGCCGAGGGGATGCTGGGTCCAAGGCCGAGGGGGCCTCGAAGGCCGAGGCCACCCCATGAGGTCAAGGTAGGGCTCCGTCAGTTGCCTTCACCGTTTACTCTGACGATGCTGGATTAGCCACATCAGATGCCACCTCACCCCTGAGACGAAGCGGGCTCACCTCTGCAAGGCGAAAGGGGTATCACCTCCCGAGTGGCTGATCCCCATATGTGGCTAACCGCCCTTGGACACGTGTCTCTGGGCGCTGCGATAACTTAGCACGAGTGATCTAGGGGATGTAATCGGGCAGTCACTGCCGTTCATCCGATCTACAGTAATCGTCCTCGAGGCGAGGTTGTCCTCTCGAAATTTACAAAAAGCTGCCGCCATTATTGCCATCATTACGCTGACGTCAGCGGCGTTCCATCATTGGCCGGAGGTGGATCGTCTCACATGCCGGGCACCTGCCGAGGCAACCCAGCCTATAGCGGGAGTTCGCATGGATGGCTACACGAGGCAGGACGATTTGAAACTCGATAAAACCAAGCGAAAGCTGAATCTCATCATTTTGCTTCAACCATCATCGTCTTCCCCTGGCTCTTGACCTCCCCTGCAACCCAAGAACCAGCCTCCGCCATTTTCGTTCCAGGTTAGCTCCCTGACCCTTCTGAACCTTCCTTCCTCTCCTAAACCCTTGCCATGGCTTCCTCTCCGTCCTGGTCCTCGTCGGCTGATCTGAGGACCAAATCTCTTCTTCGAGGCTTCGTGCCTCCCCTTCTCCTGCTCTCTCGTGGTCCTTCGATCTGGAGGGCCACGTTCCTATCCAACCACGGCGAGCCACCTGCAAGGCCCCAGTGCGGAGGCACCAGGCGGCCATTGGCACCTCACAGAGGGTGGGGGCGGAATCCCCGACGGGAACCGCCTCCATGGTAATGGGACAGGACCTGGCTAATATCAGGGCCCGTTACCAAATCTTCCAAGATATCGGGCTCTTCCTTCTGACCCCCGACGACAGGGTGGTCTCCTTCTGGCCCGGCAGGGTAGCTTTATACGAGATTACCCTAAGGCTAGGCCTTCATCTGCCTTTTCATCCTTTTTTCATCAATCTTTTGGACTATTATTCTTTGACTCCCACTTAGTTGGTCCCGAACTCCCTTCGGACCATTTGTGCTTTCATAGTCCTCTGTCACCACCTCTAGATTACGCCCAGACTCTTCCTCTTCCGCAGCTTCTATACCCTTCGGCAGCAGGTGGGCTAGTGGCTATTCCAGCCTCAACCCGGCCGTGTCCTCAAACTCTACCTCCCCTCCTCTGTCAAGGGATGGAAATCCCGATTCTTTTTCACGGACCTTGACTAAGTCAAGCCCGGGTGGGGAGACCCTGACCTTCGGCCCAACATGAACTCCACCATACTCCTATGGGACAAAGAAGCACTGGGGCAGCTGTTAACGACCGACATCCCCAAACACAATCGGCTCCTGACAGAGGAGAATCTCCGACTCACGGGGGTCTCCACTCGGGTGGTGAGTAGCAGATGTCCTCATACTTAACCAAACTTCCTTCTTCCTTTTCCTCCTCTCTCTATTTTTTTTTGCTAACTCCGACCGACGTTGCGCAGTGATGAAGCTCCCAACCGCCAAGCTCAAGAAGGCCGCTGTCAAGAGGATGAGGGCCGAGGGAGAGCCAAGCACAGGGTAGCAGGCCTCGGCCCCCAAGCATCCGACGGTGCAAGTTTTCCCACCTCCCGAGCGCCGAGAGCATCCGATCGCACTGGTGGATTTGACAGCCGACACCCACCGAAGGAGGTGAGGGTCGAGGGGACGACAGAGGAGCCCTAGGTGCCCGCCGAGCCAACCCCGGCAGAGGCAGAGCAGGGCCAAAGCGTGGGGCCATCAGTGGCTGTTGGCCCAGATGACAACCCAAGAGGGGGAGGGGTGAATTGGGTTCTTTAAAAATTAGCCTTTTAAAAATGTTTGCTTAAGAAGAATGAAGGCAATAGCAATGCAAATACAAAGTGCAGTGAATAAAACAGAGATAGAGAAAGAGTCAATGTAAGCACGGCAAACACAAAGAGTTTATAGTGGTTCGGTGTATCCAACACCTACGTCCACTCCCAAGATTCACTTGGGTCCACACTATAATCACCCTAGATTACAGCAGAGTTGTTTTACAAGCTCACAACTCAAACTTGTTGTTTTCCCGGGCTCACCAGCACAAAAACCCTAACCCAAGCTTTACCAAGCTTGTACCGAGGTAAGACTACCTCAACTAGTTCAATCCCCAGATTGAACTAGACACAAAGAATAGAAGTATTATTTTTCAGTTACAAAGCTCCTCAATGAGCAGATAAACAAATATAAGAATAAAGTTTAGAAAAGCCTGATTTGCAGTTGGTTGGCTTTGAGCTTTTCTTTTTTTCCTCAACTCCTTTGAAGTGTAGAATCGGGCCTCAGCTTGGATTCTTCACGGAATGTAAGTTGGAGTTGATTTGAGCTTTTCTCTTTTCTTTGAGAGTTGAAAATCACTTGAAATGCTCTTGAATAGCTCTTGGATTTTCTTCTGAAGCTTCCTTGGATTGTTGAGCTTGAACACAGAAGGAGCTTCCTTTGATTTCACACTCTTTCTTTCACTCTATTTTGAATCACGGATTTTTTCAAATGAAGCTCTGTTTTTCCGATTTTTCTTTTCTTTTCTCTTGAAATGAATATCTCTCTTTTTTTTTTTGATTTGAAAACGGCTTCTCTATTTATAGATTCTGCAAAAATATAGCCGTTAGAAACAAAGAAAAATAGCCGTTAATCAAAAATCTTACCGTTGACGCTGAGTTGGCATTCGAAAAATTTTGCCCAGATTTGCTGGAGTCGACTCATGCTTTTCCCGAGTCGGCTCGAGGTCGTGATACTAAAAATAGAAATGTTCAGAAAGTTATAGGGTCGACTCATCAAAAGTAAAGTGTCGACTCCTGAAAGTCGGGGGTCGACTCATGAAAAGTTGGGGTCGACTCGCGAAATGCTCAGAAAAAACACCTCTGGTGTCTGAGCGGAGTCGACTCGCACAGTCATGGAGTCGGCTCGACAGAATCGGGGGTCGACTCGAGAAATTGCATGGGTCGACTCGAGACAGACAGTCATTTCTGTACTCTGAGGGGAGTCGACTCTGAAACTCAAGAGTCGGCTCCGGAACGTATCAAAAATCAGAAAGGTTTTCTGATTGACTTTAAATTCGTTCCAGATTCATTTTAAATCATTATTTTGACTTGAATACTATAAAATTGACATTAAGAATCAATTCAAGAAATGTTCCAAAAACTCATTGATTAAATATTAAGTATTGAATTTCTTTTTGAAAGCTTAAACATTGAACATGAAGTTACTTTCAATTTGATTAAAGTTATACTTTAACATTCTCATTCATTGTTCTAAATAAATTCATTGCTCATGTAAATAAACTCATTACATCATTTAATGTACACATGGCTTTTGGTAATCATCAAAATCAATAAGATAGATTGGGGCATGTAATTTTTCAACAATCTCCCCAACAATCTCCCCTTTTTGATGATGACAAAAAAAAATTAGTTTATGCATGATTGATTCGTGAATTTATTTTGATTTCATAGTTAGGCTTAGGCTCCCCCTGAATGAGGTAGCTCCCCCTATGAAACTTAAATAAATATCCCATCTCATTCATTCAATCATTTTAATATCATTTGATTAATCAATTTCTCCCATATGCATATACAGTTATAAAACTATAAAACTCTCCCCCTTTTTTGTTATCAACAAAAAGGTAGAGAAGCAATAAACATTATTCATTCATTCAAGATTTGATTTAACAAAATCATTCATTCATTGATAATAGGAAGAAATACATTGAGTATTCAAAAAAGATAATTCATTACATCAAAGTGTCTAATACATTGATACCAAAATGTAAAACATAACATTAACTTCAATACATTGCAAGGACTGAGTATCTAATACATTAAAAGTGAGTCCTAACAATCCTAGTCAAATGATCAATTATATTTTTCATTCCATCAGTTTGTACTTCACATAGTCCTTTAGTCTCTCATCCACAAAGGTGCAAGCAGTCAAAATTTTATCTTGTAGCTCTGCGTTGCATTTAGAATAAGTTTCGCCATCTCCGCAGACATCTTTAAGTTCTTCAAATATGTTCTTAAGATCTCCACTTAAAGATTCTGAAGAAGTGCTGAGAGTAGATTCTATTTTGGTGATTCGGTCATCCAAAGAGTATAGAGTTTCCTTGAGATTCATAAACTTGTTTTCAAACTCTGATTTTAATTTTTCTGACTGATCATCAAAAAGGCCTTTGAGTTGCCTTAACTGAAGTTCTGTGAAGCCAACTGATGAAGATGAAGCTTGATCAAACAATGGAGCAGGGTAGGAGCAGGAGCAGAAATAGGAGGGCTCGGAGGTGCAGGCGAAGAGTGTCTAACCGATGGTCCCGGTGCCTCAGCATCGCTCTTTCCTCTATCAACCTTTCCTTTCCCATTTTCCGTTCTTCTTAACAAATCCCATCCTATGTATAGTGGCCAGCTGTAAAAATCTGTGTGTCTCAAGTTCCTCATAGGCTCACTATCAGAAATAACAATCCCTTGGCTCTGGAAAATTTTAGTGAGGATCATACCATAGGGCAAGCTTGATTTTCTCTTTCCTCCACAGTCGGCAATATACCATAAAATCATACTGGGAAGGTTAATGGGTTTACCCGTTACAAGCATCCATCACAAAAATATCCCTTTCTGACACATAATCGAATCTCCCTATCTTTGGGAAAAGGATCCTACTACATATGTTGTGGAGCAATCTCAGTTCTAAGGATAACTGATTGGCAAATACTTCCTCAAAACCGACAACCTCCCGGTTAAGTAGTCTAGAAAGTGCTGGGCTTCTGTCATCCGAAGAAAATGTGGAAGTTCCTGACATGGGTAGATCCAACAATCTTGAAAGCAGCTCTACAGTCACTGAAATTCGGTTTCCTCTAACAATGCTTATAAGACCATTATCTCCTCTAGATAATTCTTATAAAATTCCTTGACAAGGCGGGATAAGTAGGACAATCTAGGAACAGATCTTTTCCCAACCCATCTCTATCAACTGTCTTCCCAAAAGAAATCCCTCAGCCTCAAACAATTCAAAATCTACTTTTCTCCCGTAGTATGATTCTATCAGCGAGTCTATCTACCTGAGAAGGAGCTGTAGATGGAGAAGCATTTGGAGTTGAGGAAGATGATGTTGAATCCGAGCTAGGTGATGGCTCACGAACCGGACGCCTTACGGTCTTCCTCACGGCTCTCTTCCTCTTAACACCGGCCGCACAAAGGTTGGAACCTCGAGTTTTAGGGGCCATTGATCGATTGGAAGGGTTAATCAGGGATTCTAGGGAATTTGGAAGGTCTGGAAGTGTTTTGGAGAGAGTATTTTGAGAGATTGAGACGTTGAAATGAACGGCGAGTCGACTCTGCCCTAGATAAATCGACCTGGGACCACTTCGAGTCGGCTCCCGCAAAGCGAGGGGTCGACTCCGGACAGTCACAGAAAACCATCCCGAAGTGGAGTCGACTCGCGCCGAGAAGGGGTCGACTCGAGAGTTTCAGTAGAAACCTGGAGTCGACTCCGATACTCACCGAGTCGGCTCCGAGACCATTTCAGAGCAAAAACATGAAATTTCTGAAATGTGTCCGGAAATTGATCATAAAAATTGATAAAATAATCATTGGATTTGAATAGATCAATTAGATGTGAATTCTAGATAAGATTTCCTTAAAGATCAAGGATTTGAAAGAATTTTAGATAAATTTCCTTAGGGGTTTCAAATTCATTCTAATGGATCACAAATCCCTAACTCTCCTCTAAGATAACAGAATCTTTCTTCACTTAAGGGTTTTGTAAATATATCTGCTAATTGTTCTTCAGTGTTAACATAGTCAAGACAATTTCATTATTTGCAACATGTTCTCTTATAAAATGATATCTAATTTCTATGTGTTTGGTTCTAGAATGTTGAATTGGATTTTTAGTTAGATTAATTGCACTTGTGTTATCACATCTTATAGGTGTTTTATCAAGTGTGATACCATAGTCTTCAAGTTGTCGCTTAATCCATAGGATTTGAGCACAGCAACTTCCAGCTGCTACATATTCAGCTTCAGTAGTTGATAATGCAACTGAATTTTGCTTTTTGCTAAACCATGAGATTAAGTTACTTCCTAAGAATTGGCATGCACCACTTGTGCTTTTTCTATCTAACTTACATCCAGCATAATCAGAATCAGTGTATGCAATCAGATTTAATGTTGAGTCTCTAGAATACCATAAACCTACATTTTTAGTTCCACTTAAGTATCTTAGTATTCTTTTAACAGCAATTAAGTGTGATTCTTTAGGTTCAGACTGAAATCTAGCACATAAGCAAACAGCAAACATTATATCTGGTCTACTTGCAGTTAAGTAAAGTAGGGATCCGATTATACCTCGATAATATTTTGATCAACCTTCTTACCTTCTTCATCTTTGTCCAGCTTGCATGAAGGACTCATTGGTGTTCCGAGGGGTTTATTGATTCCATACCAAACTTCTTTAAAATTTCTCTTGTGTACTTTGTTTGGTTGATAAAGATTCCCTCTTTGCTTTGTTTGATTTGGAGTCCAAGGAAGAAGTTGAGTTCTCCCATCATGCTCATTTCAAATTCGCCCTGCATCAACTTAGCAAACTCTTGACATAGAATATTGTTAGTAGCACCAAAAATGATATCATCAACATATATTTGAACTACTAATAAATCCTTACCTTTTCTTTTCAAAAACATGTTTTATCAACATTTCCTCTTATAAAATCATTTTCAATTAAAAATTTACTTAATCTATCATACCAAGCTCTAGGTGCTTGTTTCAAACCATATAATGCTTTGTGCAATTTAAAAACGTGATTTGAAAATTCGTGATCTTCAAAACCTGGTGGTTGTTCTACATATACTTCTTCATTTATAAATCCATTTAGAAAAGCACTTTTTACATCCATTTGAAATAAGTTAAAATTCATATGACATGCAAATGCAAGTAATAGTCTAATGGCTTCTAATCTAGCTACTGGTGCAAAGGTTTCATCAAAATCAATACCTTCTTCTTGATTATATCCTTTTGCAACTAATCTAGCTTTGTTTCTAATTACTATGCCATTTTCATCTAGTTTATTTCTAAATATCCATTTTGATCCTATAACAGAATGATTTTTAGGTCTTTCAACTAAGTCCATACATTATTTCTAGTGAATTGATTTAATTCTTCTTGCATTGCTAACATCCAATTATTATCTTTTTCAGCTTCTTCAATAGTTTTAGGTTCAATTTGTGATACAAATGCAAGATGATTACTAATGTTTCTCATAGATGATCTAGTTCTTATTCCTTGAGATGGATCACCTATAATCAATTCCTTAGGGTGACTATAAGCATATCTCCAATCCCTAGGTAGATCTACATCATTATGATTAGTGTTAGTATCATCATCCTTAGGTGAATCATTATCTTTAGCGTCTTGTTCTTGATCTAAAGATACATCAATATTTAATTTTTCAAGATCTTTTCAATTAAGTTTGTATCTTCTTCATCATCAAATTTTTCGGAACGAGTTGCTAAAGATTCATCAAAACTACATGAATGGATTCTTCAACAACTAAAGTTTTCTTGTTAAATACTCTATATGCTTTACTAGTTGTAGAGTATCCTAAGAATATTCCTTCATCAGATTTAGCATCAAATTTGCCTAAATTATTTTTACCATTATTGTGAACAAAACATTTACAACCAAATGCATGAAAATATTTAATGTT
>UESW01003785.1:0-35110 GCA_900491605.1 Calamus simplicifolius | reverse complement strand
AAATCTGCTGCACAAGGAACACTTCTGGGTGGCAAAGGTTCCATGGAGCTGCTCTTGGACTTGGAGGAAAATCCTCAAGATGCGGGAAGAGTGAAGAGTTTCATCTCTGTTGACGTGGGGAATGGCGATGATTCCTCCCTATGGTTTGACTCTTGGAGACCCCAGGGTCCTATATGTTCCTCTCCCCACGCTAGAGTTATTACTGACTCGGGTCTTTCCAAAGATGCAAAGGTTAGTGCTATTATCTCTTCTGGAACCTGGAGGTGGCCTGCGGCGAATTCTATTGATTTGGTCAATCTAAAAGGCGAATCCGGTTCACTTCCTCCTCCTGATTGCAGTCGTCAGGATAAGATTTTATGGGATGGGTCTTCTGGATTCTCTATCAAAAGAGTTTGGAATACTCTCCGGTCTCCTTCCCAGCGGGTCTACTGGGCTCATTTGGTTTGGTTTAAGCTTCATGTTCCCAGGCACTCCTTCATTTTATGGTTAGCTATTAAAGGCAGACTCTCCACTCAGGATCGTCTGCTATCTTTTGGCATTCTCGGTCACATGACTTGTTCTCTATGTCAAGGTCGTTCTGAGGACCATGGTCATCTGTTCTTTAGCTGCCCCTTCTCCGCTCGGGTTTGGCAGTCCATTGCGGCTATCTGTGGTTTAGCGCACTATCCTTCTACTTGGGAGAGATTGAGGCCGTGGATTAGTAGGAAACTCAAAGGGTCTTCTCTACTCTCCTGTGTCAGCAGACTTGCTTTTGGAGCTACTGTGTATTTCATTTGGAATGAAAGGAACTATCGCATGCATGGGCGACCTCCTCTCACAGAAAAAGGTATTGTTATAAAGATTATGGATTCGGTCAGGCTAAAGCTTGATGGTGCAAAGTTCCCAGAAATACTGCAAATCTCCAATTGATTGATAGGTGGCAGTTTTCCCTTCTCTCCTGTGCTGATCTCCTTCGTAGCTCTTCTTTTGAGTTCTTTTGCTAGGTTCTGGATGTAATCCGGGCTGATTTACTTTTGAGGTCTCTACCTCTTGCTGGATGTATTCCCATGGTTTTCTTTTGAGGTCTGACTTTCTTTTGAGATCTCTACCTCTCTTCGGGTTTTATCCCGATTTCATGTACCTATTACAGCAAATCAATACAATTCACCCCATTTAACTTTCAAAAAAAAAAAAAAAAAAAAATGAAGTTCAATCTGGAGAGTTGCTACAAGATCGGGCCAAATCAAGGCTAAATCAATTTGAATTCGGAATGTTGCTCTAAAAGTTCGGATTGGATCAAACTTAGATCAAACCTGAGTCAAGTCCAATTGGAAGTGATGCTCCAAGATCGGGTCGAGCCAAACTTAGATCAAATTCCAAAACAAGTCCAATCCAAAGCATTGCAACAAGACCAGGTTAGATCAAATTAGATCCACATGAATCAAGTCTAATTCGCAGCATTGCTCTAAGAAAAGGTTGGATTAATATATAGATCAAACCCCCAAATCAAGTCAAATCGAGAGCGCTGCTCGAGGATCGAGTTGGATCAAACTTATATCAAACCCGAATCAAGTCCAATCTGGATTCTATTGTTAGATCGAATTCAATCAAACTTCGATCAAACCCCAATCAAGTTCAATTTAAAGCATTGCTCTAAGATAAGGGTGGATTAAACTCAAATCAAACCGGAACAAATCGAATATGTAACATTGCTCTAAGATCGGATTCGACTAAACTTTGATCAATCGGAATTAAGTTCAATATCGAGCCTTGATCTTAGATGAGCTTGATCAAAGCAAGATCAAAACCCAAATCAAGTCCAATGTAGAGCATTCCTCAAAGATCGTATTGGATCAAACTTATATCAATCTCGAATTAAGTGAAATATGTGCTGCATTCCTCCAAGATTGATTTGGTTCAGACTCAAATCAAATATGAATCAAATGCAATTTAATGCATTGTTCCAAGATAAGGTCGGATCAAACTTAGGTCAAACCCAAATAAAGTTCGATATGGAGCATTTCTCTAAGGTCGGGTTGGATTGCTCTAGGATGAATCAAGTTCAATATGGAGAGTGTGATGCTGCATGATCAGGTTAGATCAAACATTAATCAAGTCCAATTTTGAGTGTTGCTCCAAGATTAGGTAGGCTCGATGAAATAAAGATAATACCCAAATCAAGTTTAATCGAGAGCATTGCACTAAGATTGGGTTCGATCAAACCTAGATTAAAACCGAATCAGATCAAATCTAAAGCGTTGCCCTAAAATCGGGTTTGATAAAACAACAAACCTAAATCAAGTCTATTTTAGAGTGTTGCTTCAAGATCGGGTTAGTTTAAACCAAGATGGAGCCCAAATTAAGTATAATATGAAGCATTGCTTCGAGATCAAGTTAGATCAAACTATGATCGAACCTGAATCAAGTTAAATTAGGAGCATTGTTCCAAGATCAAGTTAGATCAAACCCGAATCGAGTTCAATTTAGAGTGTCACTCCATGATTAGTTTAGATCAAATAAGATCAAACCCGAATCAATTTCAATCTAAAACATTATAATATGATCAGCCTAGATCAAACTTTGATCTCTTTTCAATCAACCCAATCATGAATGTCGCTTCAGGATTGGGTTAATGAAACTTAAATCAAACCCGAATCAAGTTCGATCTAGAGCATTGCTTTAAATCAAACTGAAATCAAGATCAATCGAAGCATTACTCCATGATTGGACTAGATCTAACCTACATCAAGCTAAATGAAGTTCAATCTGGAGCGTTGCTACAAGATCGGGCCAAATCAAGGCTAAATCAATTTGAATTCGGAATGTTGCTCTAAGTTCGGATTGGATCAAACTTAGATCAAACCTGAGTCAAGTCCAATTGGAAGTGATGCTCCAAGATCGGGTCGAGCCAAACTTAGATCAAATTCCAAAATAAGTCCAATCCAAAGCATTGCAACAAGACCAGGTTAGATCAAATTAGATCCACATGAATCAAGTCTAATTCGCAGCATTGCTCTAAGAAAAGGTTGGATTAATATATAGATCAACCCCCGAATCAAGTCAAATCGAGAGCGTTGCTCGAGGATCGAGTTGGATCAAACTTATATCAAACCCGAATCAAGTCCAATCTGGATTCTATTGTTAGATCGAATTCAATCAAACTTCGATCAAACCCCAATCAAGTTCAATTTAAAGCATTGCTCTAAGATAAGGGTGGATTAAACTCAAATCAAACCCGGAACAAATCGAATATGTAACATTGCTCTAAGATCGGATTCGACTAAACTTTGATCAAATCGGAATTAAGTTCAATATCGAGCCTTGATCTTAGATTGTGAGCTTGATCAAAGCAAGATCAAAACCCAAATCAAGTCCAATGTAGAGCATTCCTCAAAGATCGTATTGGATCAAACTTATATCAATCTCGAATTAAGTGAAATATGCTGCTGCATTCCTCCAAGATTGATTTGGTTCAGACTCAAATCAAATATGAATCAAATGCAAATGCAATTTAATGCATTGTTCCAAGATAAGGTCGGATCAAACTTAGGTCAAACCCAAATAAAGTTCGATATGGAGCATTTTCTCTAAGGTCGGGTTGGATTGCTCTAGGATGAATCAAGTTCAATATGGAGAGTGTGATGCTGCATGATCAGGTTAGATCAAACATTAATCAAGTCCAATTTTGAGTGTTGCTCCAAGATTAGGTAGGCCCGATGAAATAAAGATAATACCCAAATCAAGTTTAATCGAGAGCATTGCACTAAGATTGGGTTCGATCAAACCTAGATTAAAACCGAATCAGATCAAATCTAAAGCGTTGCCCTAAAATCGGGTTTGATAAAACAACAAACCTAAATCAAGTCTATTTTAGAGTGTTGCTTCAAGATCGGGTTAGTTTAAACCAAGATGGAGCCCAAATTAAGTATAATATGAAGCATTGCTTCGAGATCAAGTTAGATCAAACTATGATCGAACCTGAATCAAGTTAAATTAGGAGCATTGTTCCAAGATCAAGTTAGATCAAACCCGAATCGAGTTCAATTTAGAGTGTCACTCCATGATTAGTTTAGATCAAATAAGATCAAACCCGAATCAATTTCAATCTAAAACATTATAATATGATCAGCCTAGATCAAACTTTGATCTCTTTTCAATCAACCCAATCATGAATGTGCTTCAGGATTGGGTTAATGAAACTTAAATCAAACCCGAATCAAGTTCGATCTAGAGCATTGCTTTAAATCAAACTAAAATCAAGTTCAATCGAAGCATTACTCCATGATTGGACTAGATCTAACCTACATCAAGCTAAATGAAGTTCAATCTGGAGCGTTGCTACAAGATCGGGCCAAATCAAGGCTAAATCAATTTGAATTGGAATGTTGCTCTAAGTTCGGATTGGATCAAACTTAGATCAAACCTGAGTCAAGTCCAATTGGAAGTGATGCTCCAAGATCGGGTCGAGCCAAACTTAGATCAAATTCCAAAATAAGTCCAATCCAAAGCATTGCAACAAGACCAGGTTAGATCAAATTAGATCCACATGAATCAAGTCTAATTCGCAGCATTGCTCTAAGAAAAGGTTGGATTAATATATAGATCAAACCCAAATCAAGTCAAATCGAGAGCGTTGCTCGAGGATCGAGTTGGATCAAACTTATATCAAACCCGAATCAAGTCCAATCTGGATTCTATTGTTAGATCGAATTCAATCAAACTTCGATCAAACCCCAATCAAGTTCAATTTAAAGCATTGCTCTAAGATAAGGGTGGATTAAACTCAAATCAAACCCGGAACAAATCAAATATGTAACATTGCTCTAAGATCGGATTCGACTAAACTTTGATCAAATCGGAATTAAGTTCAATATCGAGCCTTGATCTTAGATTGTGAGCTTGATCAAAGCAAGATCAAAACCCAAATCAAGTCCAATGTAGAGCATTCCTCAAAGATCGTATTGGATCAAACTTATATCAATCTCGAATTAAGTGAAATATGCTGCATTCCTCCAAGATTGATTTGGTTCAGACTCAAATCAAATATGAATCAAATGCAATTTAATGCATTGTTCCAAGATAAGGTCGGATCAAACTTAGGTCAAACCCAAATAAAGTTCGATATGGAGCATTTTCTCTAAGGTCGGGTTGGATTGCTCTAGGATGAATCAAGTTCAATATGGAGAGTGTGATGCATGATCAGGTTAGATCAAACATTAATCAAGTCCAATTTTGAGTGTTGCTCCAAGATTAGGTAGGCTCGATGAAATAAAGATAATACCCAAATCAAGTTTAATCGAGAGCATTGCACTAAGATTGGGTTGATCAAACCTAGATTAAAACCGAATCAGATCAAATCTAAAGCGTTGCCCTAAAATCGGGTTTGATAAAACAACAAACCTAAATCAAGTCTATTTTAGAGTGTTGCTTCAAGATCGGGTTAGTTTAAACCAAGATGGAGCCCAAATTAAGTATAATATGAAGCATTGCTTCGAGATCAAGTTAGATCAAACTATGATCGAACCTGAATCAAGTTAAATTAGGAGCATTGTTCCAAGATCAAGTTAGATCAAACCCGAATCGAGTTCAATTTAGAGTGTCACTCCATGATTAGTTTAGATCAAATAAGATCAAACCCGAATCAATTTCAATCTAAAACATTATAATATGATCAGCCTAGATCAAACTTTGATCTCTTTTCAATCAACCCCAATCATGAATGTGCTTCAGGATTGGGTTAATGAAACTTAAATCAAACCCGAATCAAGTTCGATCTAGAGCATTGCTTTAAATCAAACTAAAATCAAGTTCAATCGAAGCATTACTCCATGATTGGACTAGATCTAACCTACATCAAGCTAAATGAAGTTCAATCTGGAGCGTTGCTACAAGATCGGGCCAAATCAAGGCTAAATCAATTTGAATTTGGAATGTTGCTCTAAGTTCGGATTGGATCAAACTTAGATCAAACCTGAGTCAAGTCCAATTGGAAGTGATGCTCCAAGATCGGGTCGAGCCAAACTTAGATCAAATTCCAAAATAAGTCCAATCCAAAGCATTGCAACAAGACCAGGTTAGATCAAATTAGATCCACATGAATCAAGTCTAATTCGCAGCATTGCTCTAAGAAAAGGTTGGATTAATATATAGATCAAACCCCGAATCAAGTCAAATCGAGAGCGTTGCTCGAGGATCGAGTTGGATCAAACTTATATCAAACCCGAATCAAGTCCAATCTGGATTCTATTGTTTGATCGAATTCAATCAAACTTCGATCAAACCCCAATCAAGTTCAATTTAAAGCATTGCTCTAAGATAAGGGTGGATTAAACTCAAATCAAACCGGAACAAATCAAATATGTAACATTGCTCTAAGATCGGATTCGACTAAACTTTGATCAAATCGGAATTAAGTTCAATATCGAGCCTTGATCTTAGATTGTGAGCTTGATCAAAGCAAGATCAAAACCCAAATCAAGTCCAATGTAGAGCATTCCTCAAAGATCGTATTGGATCAAACTTATATCAATCTCGAATTAAGTGAAATATGCTGCATTCCTCCAAGATTGATTTGGTTCAGACTCAAATCAAATATGAATCAAATGCAATTTAATGCATTGTTCCAAGATAAGGTCGGATCAAACTTAGGTCAAACCCAAATAAAGTTCGATATGGAGCATTTCTCTAAGGTCGGGTTGGATTGCTCTAGATGAATCAAGTTCAATATGGAGTGTGATGCTGCATGATCAGGTTAGATCAAACATTAATCAAGTCCAATTTTGAGTGTTGCTCCAAGATTAGGTAGGCTCGATGAAATAAAGATAATACCCAAATCAAGTTTAATCGAGCGAGAGCATTGGGGTTCGATCAAACCTAGATTAAAACCGAATCAGATCAAATCTAAAGCGTTGCCCTAAAATCGGGTTTGATAAAACAACAAACCTAAATCAAGTCTATTTTAGAGTGTTGCTTCAAGATCGGGTTAGTTTAAACCAAGATGGAGCCCAAATTAAGTATAATATGAAGCATTGCTTCGAGATCAAGTTAGATCAAACTATGATCGAACCTGAATCAAGTTAAATTAGGAGCATTGTTCCAAGATCAAGTTAGATCAAACCCGAATCGAGTTCAATTTAGAGTGTCACTCCATGATTAGTTTAGATCAAATAAGATCAAACCCGAATCAATTTCAATCTAAAACATTATAATATGATCAGCCTAGATCAAACTTTGATCTCTTTTCAATCAACCCCAATCATGAATGTGCTTCAGGATTGGGTTAATGAAACTTAAATCAAACCCGAATCAAGTTCGATCTATTGCTTTAAATCAAAATGAAATCAAGATCAATCGAGGGATTGGACTAGTCAAGCAAGTTCAATTTGGATAGATCGGATCAAATCAAGGAATCTCATTGCTCTAAGATCGGATTCGACTAAACTTTGATCAAATCGGAATTAAGTTCAATATCGAGCCTTGATGATCTTAGATTGTGAGCTTGATCAAAGCAAGATCAAAACCCAAATCAAGTCCAATGTAGAGCATTCCTCAAAGATCGTATTGGATCAAACTTATATCAATCTCGAATTAAGTGAAATATGCTGCTGCATTCCTCCAAGATTGATTTGGTTCAGACTCAAATCAAATATGAATCAAATGCAATTTAATGCATTGTTCCAAGATAAGGTCGGATCAAACTTAGGTCAAACCCAAATAAAGTTCGATATGGAGCATTTTCTCTAAGGTCGGGTTGGATTGCTCTAGATGAATCAAGTTCAATATGGAGAGTGTGATGCTGCATGATCAGGTTAGATCAAACATTAATCAAGTCCAATTTTGAGTGTTGCTCCAAGATTAGGTAGGCCCGATGAAATAAAGATAATACCCAAATCAAGTTTAATCGAGAGCATTGCACTAAGATTGGGTTCGATCAAACCTAGATTAAAACCGAATCAGATCAAATCTAAAGCGTTGCCCTAAAATCGGGTTTGATAAAACAACAAACCTAAATCAAGTCTATTTTAGAGTGTTGCTTCAAGATCGGGTTAGTTTAAACCAAGATGGAGCCCAAATTAAGTATAATATGAAGCATTGCTTCGAGATCAAGTTAGATCAAACTATGATCGAACCTGAATCAAGTTAAATTAGGAGCATTGTTCCAAGATCAAGTTAGATCAAACCCGAATCGAGTTCAATTTAGAGTGTCACTCCATGATTAGTTTAGATCAAATAAGATCAAACCCGAATCAATTTCGATCTAAAACATTATAATATGATCAGCCTAGATCAAACTTTGATCTCTTTTCAATCAACCCCAATCATGAATGTGCTTCAGGATTGGGTTAATGAAACTTAAATCAAACCCGAATCAAGTTCGATCTAGAGCATTGCTTTAAATCAAACTGAAATCAAGATCAATCGAAGCATTACTCCATGATTGGACTAGATCTAACCTACATCAAGCTAAATGAAGTTCAATCTGGAGCGTTGCTACAAGATCGGGCCAAATCAAGGCTAAATCAATTTGAATTCGGAATGTTGCTCTAAGTTCGGATTGGATCAAACTTAGATCAAACCTGAGTCAAGTCCAATTGGAAGTGATGCTCCAAGATCGGGTCGAGCCAAACTTAGATCAAATTCCAAAACAAGTCCAATCCAAAGCATTGCAACAAGACCAGGTTAGATCAAATTAGATCCACATGAATCAAGTCTAATTCGCAGCATTGCTCTAAGAAAAGGTTGGATTAATATATAGATCAAACCCAAATCAAGTCAAATCGAGAGCGCTGCTCGAGGATCGAGTTGGATCAAACTTATATCAAACCCGAATCAAGTCCAATCTGGATTCTATTGTTAGATCGAATTCAATCAAACTTCGATCAAACCCCAATCAAGTTCAATTTAAAGCATTGCTCTAAGATAAGGGGATTAAACTCAAATCAAACCCGGAACAAATCGAATAATGTAACATTGCTCTAAGATCGGATTCGACTAAACTTTGATCAAATCGGAATTAAGTTCAATATCGAGCCTTGATCTTAGATTGAGCTTGATCAAAGCAAGATCAAAACCCAAATCAAGTCCAATGTAGAGCATTCCTCAAAGATCGTATTGGATCAAACTTATATCAATCTCGAATTAAGTGAAATATGCTGCTGCATTCCTCCAAGATTGATTTGGTTCAGACTCAAATCAAATATGAATCAAATGCAAATATGAATCAAATGCAATTTAATGCATTGTTCCAAGATAAGGTCGGATCAAACTTAGGTCAAACCCAAATAAAGTTCGATATGGAGCATTTTCTCTAAGGTCGGGTTGGATTGCTCTAGGATGAATCAAGTTCAATATGGAGAGTGTGATGCTGCATGATCAGGTTAGATCAAACATTAATCAAGTCCAATTTTGAGTGTTGCTCCAAGATTAGGTAGGCCCGATGAAATAAAGATAATTCCCAAATCAAGTTTAATCGAGAGCATTGCACTAAAAAATGACTCGCTAAGAGAGAGAAACTCTGGGTTTCTAGAGAGAGAAGCTCTCTTGCTCTGTTCCTTCTACTCTGTTATTCTGGTTTGCTTGCTGGTCCTATGGGAGACTATCAATATTGTTTTTTAAGCTTGTTTGTTAAAATTGATCGTTGATCTGGGTCTAATCAGGGCATGGCGGGTCTTCCCGGCTTGCCTTCTTCGTGTGGAGGTGGGTCTGCTTCGGCTTCTGGTTCTAAGGGGATCCTTTTTGGTATAGCCCTGGATGAGGTTTCTTTGGATTCCTCATCCATCTCTATTCCAGTTAATGTTCCGCCGTCTTCTTCTCTTATTGGTGATGGAGGTTCTGTCGAGCGATTGATGCGCTCTCTCCCTTTGGTGATGGAGTATCCTCCCCCCGGCACCTTGAAGATCCCATCGCTCTTGCTTTGAGTTATGAGTTGGTAGAGGATTATGTTGAGTCTTCCAGCTTTGCTCTGTTTGCTGCTGATTTGGAGAACTGTGCGCTTCATGATCTCGGTGCTGGTTCCTCCTTGCCCGATTTAGTGCAGAAGCCTGGGCTCGTTTCTTCTCCTTGCTCTCGGCCGTACCAGGTATCATCCCTTTACCCGGTCCGTCCTTCCAAGCTATCACATCCGGTACGCTTGTTGTCTACTTCAGTCCCTCCTTCTGGGGCCTTTTCAAATTCGCAGCAGGTTGCTTCTGATTTGGATTTTAGAGGCCAGTGCTTCCCGCCTCTAATTAACGCTGCCGAATTTCAAAATCGTCTTCTGGCTCTAGTTTTCAAAATCCATCGCGCCCGTCTCCAATTGCTGACGTCACTGCGGCTTCCCCTGTTCCTCTCCCGAAGGGTTCTTCTTCCCCTGTTCTTGGGACTGCAGCGGGTCCAGTTCGTGATCATTCTTCCTGGGCTTCGCTTGTCAACGATTGTCCTGCTGCTATGGAGCTTGCTTACATTAAGCCGATGATTTCAGATATTGAGGGCAATGTTAGGATTAAGCTCCCTGCTTCAGTGGCACGTAAGGGAGTTTCTATCTGGCAAAATACAATAGTGGGATTTTTCCTGGACAAGCTGCCTTTCTCCTTGGTTCAAGCGTGTGCTCAGAGGCATTGGGGGAAGTCTGGGCTTACAGATGTTCTGTGCAATGGAAATGGATTCTTCTTTTTCAAATTCTCTGATCCAGTTAGAGTTGCTGAAGCTTTGGAAGGGGGTCCTTGGTATTTTGGAGGCAGACCAATCTTTCTAAAGCGTTGGTCTCCGTGTATGAATCTCTCAAAGGAGGGCTGTATGAAAGTTCCTGTTTGGGCTCACTTCTATAATGTGCCGTTGGAGTATTGGACGGAGGAAGGCCTCAGTTACATTGCTAGCATGGTTGGGAAGCCTCTGCATGCAGATAAGATGACATCCTCACTAAGGCGTTTAAGCTACGCCCGTATATGCATTGAGATTGACATAGATGCTTCCCTCCCTAAGGCTTTTGATTTAGAATTGGAAGACGGCAGCATTTCTGGGATCAAAATTGAGTATAATTGGATTCCAAAGAGGTGCTCCGTGTGTAAGGAATTTGGCCATCCTCCTTCTTACTGCAAGAAGATCAGTCATCAAGTATGGATTCCCAAATCCTCTAAACTTAATCCAAATTCTGCTTCAGATGGAGATTGTCAGCCTGTGGGAAACCATCGTTCGGATGTATCCTCTCCTCCCAAGGTTCAGAATGTTCCTTCTATGGCTCAGGTTGGACATAGATCCATGGCATCCCCAAGGATTCCTTCTCCAGCGCGTGATTTGTGCAGATCTGTCAATAGTTTTGCTGCCCTTAGTTCGCTTGAAGGCCGGGCCGTTCTATTAGCTGACGATCCGATTGCAGAAGCTGACGATCCGAAGGATTCAAGACTTGTTGATCCGATTAGTACAGTCGGGGATCCGTTTGCTGTTGAGGATCCGACTGGCGATGTAGCTGGTGACCCGTTAGATGCTGATGAAGATCCGATTGATACAGGAGCTGGTGATCCGAAATTTGACGATCCGAATCAATTGATTGTCCCGAAAGCCATTTCCTCTGTTTCCCCTGTAGTGGACTCCTCCCTCTCTGCATTGCCACCCCCCTCCATTGTTGGTATGAGGTCTCGTCCCCATCCTCGTCTTCATCTAGCACTCCTCTCTTGGCTAGGAGGCTCATTATGATTGATGAAGTTGAAGGAAAGCTAGGTAGGAAGAAAAAGGACAAGAAGAAGATTGGTTGCTCTGGCAAGTCCAGAGGGAAGCTCTACCAGAATCCCAAATGATTAAGTTTGCTTCATGGAATATTCGGGGTCTAAATGATCCCTCAAAGCAATCGGAGGTTCGTCACTTGGTTCATTCTCAAAGGCTTTCTTGTATAGCTCTCCTAGAAACTAAGATTAATGCTTTCAATAAAGATAAGATCCAAATGAGCTTGATCAACGGCTGGCACTGTGAAAACTTTTATGATGGTTCTGGATCCGGCAGGATCTGGATTTGGTGGGATCCAAACATTCTTCAGGCTGTTGCTGTCTCCAAACATGACCAGGTTATCCATCTTTCTCTCACTATTCTAAGATCTGGAGTTAAAATTGCTGCCTCCTTTGTCTATGGTTTTAATGATGTCATTGCTAGAAGACAGCTTTGGACTAACTTGAAGAAGCAAGCAGTTTCCTTTTCCCAACTGCCGTGGATTGTTATGGGGGATTTTAATGCCATTAGATTTCGTCATGAAAGGAAAGGAGGCAGTCTTGAGTGGCCTAGCTACATGGATGAATTAAACGATACATTGTTTGAAGCCGGGCTGGAAGATCTACGGTTCAGTGGTGGCCTTTTCACCTGGCACAACTCTAGATCGACTGGGCTTATCCTTAGGAAGTTGGATAGAGCAATTGTAAACTCTCAGTGGCATCAATCTTTTGCTCAATCTTATGCAGCAGAATTTCTTCCTTTCGGGCTATCTGATCACTCTCCTGTGGTAGTTAATCTCGGGATTAATCATCCCCTTTATAAATGTCCTTTCAAATTCTTCAATTTCTGGGCTGAATTTGATGATTTCAATCCGTTAATTGACAAGATTTGGAGCACCCCTGTTGTTGGCCACTCTATGTTCAGAGTTTACAATAAGCTTAAACTTGTTAAAGCTGCATTGAAAGATCTGAGTAGGAGCAAGAATGCAATAATCAATGGTGATCTCACCTCTCTTCGTTCCGAGCTTGATGGCATCCAATCTACTATTGCTGCAGGGCATCAAGGCATGGAAATCCTTGAGAAGGAAAAGGACTGTGCTAAGAGACTGTGTATGGCTCTGAATGGAAAAGAGAGCTACGCTAGGCAGAGAAGCAGAGTCCAATGGCTGAAAGATGGAGATCATTGTACCTCCTTCTTCTTCAATTCTATTAAAGGGAGAAATAACCTTAATAAGATTCTCTGTATCCAAAATGAAAATGGAGAATGGTTTCGTGAGAAGGATCAGATTGCTCAGGAGGTCGTTGGATTCTACACTCATCTTCTTGGTACGAGATGTGGCACTAAATATGATGGAGAAGATGTTCTTGCTAAGTATGTGGATTGCGCTCTCTCTAATGATCAAAGAAGGTTTTAACCTGTGCTTTCACTGATGAAGAAATAAAGGGTGCTATGTTTGACTTACATCCTAACAAAGCTCCAGGCCCTGACGGATTCAATGCTTTCTTCTTCCAAAAGACCTGGCACATTGTTGGAGCTGATATTACTGCCGCTATTAAGGATTTCTTCTCCAATGGCCTTCTTCTCAAGGAGGTCAACTGCACAACTATTGCTCTCATTCCTAAGGTTCCTAATGCTTCAAAATTAAAGGACTTCCGACCGATATCATGCTGCAACACTGTGTACAAATGTATCACCAAACTTCTTGCCAGCCGATTGAAACAAATCCTCCCTACATTTATAAATGACGCACAATCTGCTTTTGTGCATGGAAGGCTTATTGGGGATAACATCCTATTGGCACAGGAGCTAGTCCGTGGTTATCATCTTCCTTCATCCACCCCTAAATGTGCTTTAAAGATTGATATTATGAAGGCTTTTGATTCGGTTCGATGGGACTTCCTTTGGGATACTCTGCAGCTTCTTGGCTTTCCTCCTTTATTTATTGGCTGGATTCGGTCATGTGTTTCCACTGCAAGGTATTCAGTGGCTATTAATGGCGAACTCAATGGTTTCTTTGATGGGAAAAAAGGCCTTCGACAAGGAGACCCAATCTCTCCTTATCTTTTTGTTATTTGCATGGAAGTCTTCTCTAGGATTCTTGATCGAAAAATCCGTGCCTCCCCCTCTTTCAGATTTCATTGGAGATGCCAGAAATCAAAGACTTCACATTTATGTTTTGCTGATGATCTGATGGTTTTTTGCCGTGGAGATTTGAACTCTATATATGTGGTGAAGGATGCCCTTGATACGTTCTCCTCTCTTTCCGGTCTTACTCCTAATCAATCCAAAAGCTCCATCTTCCTCTCGGGTGTCTCGGTTCAACTCCAACAGGATATTACTGACTTGCTGGGTTTCTCTCTTGGCTCTCTTCCAATTAGATATCTGGGTGTCCCTCTTATTACCACAAAACTCAGAGCCTCTGATTGTCTTTCTTTGGTTGACCGTATTCTAAGGAGGATTAAAGTTTGGACTAATCGTTTCCTCTCCTATGCTGGCAGATTACAACTCATCCAATCGGTTCTCTTTAGTATTCAGTCCTTTTGGAGTGCTCACTTCATTCTTCCAGTTAAAATCACTAAAGCTATTGAAAGTATTCTTTCGGCCTTCTTATGGACCGGTGTTTCCTTGAACCGTTATGGAGCTAAAGTATCTTGGTCTACCATCACTACTCCCAAGGAGGAAGGAGGTTTGGGTATCAAAAAGATCCGGGATTGGAATGCAGCCTCAATGGCTAGGCACATTTGGTCTCTATGTAATCCTTGCTCTAATTCCTTATGGGCTGCCTGGGTTAAGCTAAATCTTCTGCATAAAGAACACTTTTGGGTGGTAAAAGTCCCTTGGGATTGCTCTTGGACTTGGAGGAAAATTCTTAAGATTCGGGATAGGGTGAGAAATGTCATTTCTTTTCAGGTAGGGAATGGCGATAGCACCTCCCTTTGGTTTGATTCATGGAGACCTCAAGGACCTATTTGCTCTTCATCTCATGCTAGAGTTATCACCGACTCGGGCCTTTCCAAAGATGCTAAGGTTAGTGCCATCATTTATGCTGGAAATTGGAGGTGGCCTGCTGCGAATTCCCTTGAGCTTATCAACTTGAAATCTGAATCCGGTTCTCTTCCTTTACCTGATGGCAGCTGTTCGGATAAGGTTTTATGGGAAGGTTCTACTGCGTTCTCTATTAAGAGAGCTTGGAATATCCTCCGGTTACCTTCCCAACGTGTTGATTGGGCTCATTTAGTCTGGTTTAAGCATCATGTACCAAGGCATTCTTTCATTTTATGGCTAGCCATTAGAGGTAGACTTGCTACCCAGGATCGTATTATCTCTTATGGTTGCAGTGTCAGACAGCTTGCTATTTATGTCGACACGGATTGGAGGATCACGATCATCTGTTTTTCAGCTGCCCTTTCTCTTCACGGGTTTGGACTACCATTGCTGGGAAATGTGGTTTAGCCCACTTCCCATCTTCTTGGGAGAGTCTGCGGCCGTGGCTTTCCAGAAATATTAAAGGAGCCTCCTTTTATTCTATTGTTAGTAGGCTTGCCTTGGGTGCTGCTTTGTACTTCATATGGTTGGAAAGAACTCCCGCAAGCATGGCCGTTTGCTTCTAAAGGAACACAGTATTGTCTCTAAGATTATGGACTCGATCAGGCTGAAGTTGGAGGGTGCTACTTTTCCCAGAACTGCGGCAAATCTCCAGTTGATTGCTAGATGGCAACTACCCTCCTCTCTTTTGAGTTAATCCTGTACGGCCTGTTGTATTCTTATTGTTTGACTGGGTTGGTCTGCATTATTTGGCTTTAGGTTATTTCAGCCTTTGGGTGGATGTTTTCCCTTGATTGTATGCTTGCGGGCTCTTTCTCGCTCTTCTGTACCTATAATTTTCTTTTAATACAAATCACCTTTAACTTTCAAAAAAAAAAAAAAGAGAGCATTGCACTAAGATTGGGTTCGATCAAACCTAGATTAAAAACGAATCAGATCAAATCTAAAGCGTTGCCCTAAAATCGGGTTTGATAAAACAACAAACTTAAATCAAGTCTATTTTAGAGTGTTGCTTCAAGATCGGGTTAGTTTAAACCAAGATGGAGCCCAAATTATGTATAATATGAAGCATTGCTTCGAGATCAAGTTAGATCAAACTATGATCGAACCTGGATCAAGTTAAATTAGGAGCATTGTTCCAAGATCAAGTTAGATCAAACCCAAATCGAGTTCAATTTAGAGTGTCACTCCATGATTAGTTTAGATCAAATAAGATCAAACCCGAATCAATTTCGATCTAAAACATTATAATATGATCAGCCTAGATCAAACTTTGATCTCTTTTCAATCAACCCCAATCATAAATGTCGCTTCAGGATTGGGTTAATGAAACTTAAATCAAACCCGAATCAAGTTCGATCTAGAGCATTGCTTTAAATCAAAATGAAATCAAGATCAATCGAAGCATTACTCCATGATTGGACTAGATCTAACCTACATCGGGCCTTCTGGTTCTCGGTTCTCCTTCTTCCCGAAGCTCTGTTCTGGGAGCTTGAGGGAGGTTCTGGTCGGGTTGTGACTGATCCGGCCTCAACAGCCATTCCTATTCTTTCCTCGGAATCTTATTCTCGTATGGCTCGCGATTCTGCTGCCCTGAGCTCTGTTCCTGAGAGCTTTGAGGGAGGAACTGGTCTGGATGAGCCTTGTGGGATGCAGCGCATAACGGAATGAGATTTCTTGGCGCCGCTGTCCGACTGTTTCTAGTCATGCGCTAGCGATGGAGGCTGGCCATAGCTGGCGCGAGGTTGATCCTGATGTCCCTGTTGTCCCTGGGCATCTTAAGGATGGTATAGCACCGGTTGAGGGAGCTACGGCATCTTCGTCTGCTCCTATCTTTTCCTCTGGACTTCAAATTGGTCTGGGGCCTGATTCATCGTCGAAGATCTGCCCTCGTTTTCCTCTGAGTTCTCAGAAGCTGGAGTCTTCTCCCTTTTACCCGGTCCGTTGCGTTTCCTCTGGTTTACCCGTTGGTTCCTCTGCTACGGATGGCGCTTCTTTGGTACCCGACTCAGGCCTTTTGCCGGCTTCCTCTGGATTTCAAATCTATGCATCAAATTTCCCGCCTCTCCTGCCTTCTTCAAATTTATCTGCATGTCCTGCTGACGTGGCTCTACAGAAGACCTTCTCTGCCCCTCCCAGCGCAGCTGCTGATCTTATGAGCAAGCCTCCCTCTGTCTGTTCATCCCCGCCGCCGCTGCTTTCTTCAAATTCCTCTGTTCTTCCTCCTAGCGCGGCTATCCCAAAGGTTGCTGATGCTAAGAGCCAGCATCTTTCTTCTTGGGCGTCTCTAGTCAAAGAGGATCCGGGGATTATGCAGCTGAAATTCATAAAAGCTCCTTCTACTCCGTCTGAAGGCAAAGCCACAGTAAAGATTCCTTCCTCTGTAGTTCAAAAGGGGCCTCTCTATGGAAGTACACCTTGGTGGGTTTTTTCCTTGACAAGCTTCCTTATACCCTGGTTCATAATTGTGCTCATCGCCATTGGGGTAAACTGGGTCTATTAGAAGTCCTCTGCAACGGGAACGGGTTTTTCTTCTTTAAATTCTCTGATTCTGGTAGTTTAAACACTGCATTGGAGGGTGGCCCGTGGTATTTCGGAGGCAGGCCAATTTTCTTAAGGATGTGGAGTCCTTGTATGAACCTTTCAAAGGAGGGCTTTAAACAGGTACCAATTTGGGCTCATTTCTTCAATGTTCCGCTAGAGTACTGGACGGCCGATGGGCTCAGCTATCTAGCCAGCATGGTTGGGAAGCCTCTCCATGCGGATAAGATGACCTCCTCTCTAAAGCGACTCAACTATGCTAGAATCTGTATTGAGATCAACATTGAAGATTCTCTCCCCAATGCTTTTGATCTTGAATTGGAAGATGGCAGTGTTCTGGAAATCCGCATTGAGTACAACTGGATCCCTAAGAAATGCTCTGTTTGCAAGGAGTTTGGCCATCTTTCCAGCAAATGCAAAAAGGTTAGCCACCAGGTTTGGGTTCCGAAAGCAGCCCAGCATTCCTCTTATCCTCAAGCTGATGGGGATTGGAAGCTGGTCTCTTCGCGCCGGAAGGAGATGCCTGATGTGCAACCCACCCTTCTAGGAGTCAGCATGCCCTCAAACCTATTGTTCAGGCTGTTCCTCATTCAATGACCATTTCGAATGACTCTCTCACATCTACAGGTCTGTGCAGATCAAACAATCATTTTGATATTCTACATTTGGATGCCAATCAGTCTGCAGATCCTGAGGGGTCTGATTATGCTCCTAGTGCTGATTCATTGAGTCATGCGGCCCTGCCATCTCTTAAGAGATCAAGCTCTTATTCTGATTGTGCTCCTAATGTTGTTTCATCGGGTCCTGATGATGTCTCTTTGGTATCAAAAGATCAGAGGGGAAATTCTGCTGCACCTAATGCGGTAGGCTCCACATGCTCTTTGGAGGACTCCTCCCCTCATGGCTGTGAGGACCTTCTCCTCTTTCGTCCCCTTCATGCACTCCGCTTCTTGCAAGGAAACTCATCATGGTTGACGAAGTGGAAAGAAAACAGGGCAAGAAGAAGAAGGAAAAGAAGAAGTCCGGGAGCTCTAGCCACTCCAGGGGGAACTCCTCCTTGTATTCCAAATGTTTAAACTAGCTTCTTGGTTCAGTCGGGGTCTTAATGATCCTGCTAAAGATACGGAAGTTCGCTTCTTGGTTCCTTCTCAATATCTCACTTGTATAGCTCTCTTTGAATCTAAAATTAAAGCTTGCAACAAAGATAAGGTCTTTATGAGCTTGTTTCATGGATGTTTCTGTGCTATCTGTTTTGATGATGTGATCTGGATTCAACTTGCTTCCCATCCTCCTTGTCATGGAAAGGAAGGTTCGGTTAAGCTCTTCCCTCCATCAAATGTTCAGCAATCTCATCGTTCATTGGCCATTTCTCTTGCTGTCGATCCGAATGCTGCTGAGGGTTCGACGGCTACAGTTCACCCGTTAGCAGCTGACGATCCGATTACAGCTGGCGACCCGATTGCTGCTTTTGACGATCCGATAGTTGCATTTGACGATCCGATTGTAACATCTGACGATCCGATTATTGCATTTGACGATCCGATTGTTGCATTTGACAATCCGATTGTAGCTTTTGACGATCCGATTATTCCTTCTGACGATCCGATTGTTGCTCCAGCTGCCTTGGGTTTCCCGATGGCTTGTTTCAGAGGGAACCTCTCCATAAACTCCAAATGATTCAGCTTTCCTCCTGGAATGTTCGGGGTCTAAATGATCCCTCAAAGCACTCGGAGATCCGTCATCTTGTTCATTCCCAGAATCTCTCTTGTCTCGCCCTTCTTGAGACAAAGATCAAGGAATGTAATAAAGAGAAACTTCAATCCTGCTTGATCAAAGGCTGGAATTGTGTTAATTGCTATGACGGTGATTGCTCCGGAAGGATTTGGATTTGGTGGAACCCAAAACTCCTTCATGCTGAGGTTGTTTCCATGCATGATCAGATCATTCACCTCTCTATTACTATTCGGGATAGTGGTGTTAAGTTCGCTGCCTCTTTTGTTTATGGAGCTTCTGATGCTACGGCCAGAAAGCAGCTTTGGGCCATTTTGAAAGACCAAGCAAGTCTTTCTCTCATCTGCCTTGGATTATTCTGGGTGATTTTAATGCAATCCGTTATAGACATGAAAGGAAAGGAGGAAGCAGTGAGTGGCCCAGCTTTATGAATGATCTAAATGATGTTCTCTTTGAAGCCGGTTTGGATGATCTGAGATTTGGAGGTCCTCTTTTCACTTGGCACAACTCTAGAGTGAACGGGCACATCCTGCGGAAGCTGGACAGAGCTCTCGTCAACCCTNCATTGCTCGAGGATCGAGTTGGATCAAACTTATATCAAACTCGAATCAAGTCCAATCTGGATTCT
Source organism: Calamus simplicifolius (assembly GCA_900491605.1). Taxonomy (NCBI): domain Eukaryota; kingdom Viridiplantae; phylum Streptophyta; class Magnoliopsida; order Arecales; family Arecaceae; genus Calamus; species Calamus simplicifolius. The sequence goes on along the minus strand of UESW01003785.1, from coordinate 15,510 downwards.
ATTGTTAGATCGAATTCAATCAAACTTCGATCAAACCCCAATCAAGTTCAATTTAAAGCATTGCTCTAAGATAAGTGTGGATTAAACTCAAATCAAACCTAGAACAAATCAATCGTGTAACATTGCTCTAAGATCGGCTTCGACTAAACTTTGATCAAATCGGAATTAAGTTCAATATCGAGCCTTGATCATTGATCGAGCTTGATCAAAGCAAGATCAAAACCCAAATCAAGTCCAATGCAGAGCATTCCTCAAAAATCATATTGGATCAAACTTATATCAATCTCGAATTAAGTGAAATATGTTGCATTCCTTCAAGATTGGTTTAGTTCAGACTCAAAATCAAATATGAATCAAATGCAATTTAAATGCATTGTTCTAAGATAAGGTCGGATCAAACTTAGGCCAAACCAAATAAAGTTCGATATGGAGCCTTTCTCTAAGGTCGGGTTGGATTGCTCTAAGATGAATCAAGTTCAATATGGAGTGATGCTGCAAGACCAGGTAAGATCAAATTTGATCCACATGAATCAAGTCTAATTCGCAGCATTGCTCTAAGAAAGGTTGTTGGATTAATATAGATCAAACCCAAATCAAGTGACCTTGCCCATCTCTGATCCGAGCTTGCTGGTCTGCAATCATCTATCGCGGCGGGCAACAACGAAAAGGATATCCTGGAGAAGGAAATTGCTTGTGTTAATCGGCTCCATCTTGCTTGCAAAGGAAAGGAGAGCTATGCTAGGCAGCGAAGTAGGATCCAATGGTTGAAAGAGGGGGGACCAATGCTCTTCCTTCTTCTTCAATTCTGTTAAGGGCCGAATCAATTTAAACAAGATCAACTGCATCCAGAAGGACAATGGTGAATGGATACGGGAGAAGGACCAGATTGCCCAAGAGGTTGTCAGCTTCTTCAGCCAGCTCCTTGGTTCGAACAGTAGCACCGGATGCTGCGGAAGAGATGAGCTCTCAGGGTATGTTGACTGCGTTTTATCTCCTGAGCAATCAAGGTATTTATGCTGCGAATTTACGGAGGATGATATCAAAGATGCTCTGTTTAGCCTTCACCCAAACAAAGCTCCAGGACCGGATGGGTTTAATGCCTTCTTTTCCAGAAATCCTGGCACATTGTTGGATCTGACTTCACTACAGCTATCAAGGAATTTTTCTCTAATGGTCTTCTTCTCAAGGAGGTCAATTGCACGATTATTGCTCTCATCCCTAAGATCCCAAATGCTTCAAGATTGAAGGACTTCAGGCCGATATCCTGTTGCAATACTGTGTATAAATGCATCTCTAAGCTCGTTGCTAATCGGCTGAAGCACGTCCTGCCATCGTTTATTAATGATGCTCAGTCTGCTTTTTTTTTTGAAAGGTAAATGAGTGAATTGTATTAATAAAGAAAAGAGGGAGTGAGAAATAAGTACAGTCCCCCGGGGCAAAAACCCGGGAGAAAAAACATCCAAAAAAGACAATCACCATACGGTGAAACAACTCCCAAGAGATCGACAGCTACTAAGCCAAAACAACAGCACAAAACCACTAACTCCCAAAGATTCATCGGAGCAGAGAAGCGGGGAGGTGCCAGATTTGAATCAAATGAAGATTTGGAGTATTAAGGGGAAATTCGGATCCATCCAACTTATGCCTGATAGTGTCCATAATTAGACTGATGATTCTTTGCTCATTATGAAGAATACGACCATGCTTTCGAGAGTTCCTTTCCATCCATAAATAATAGATGGTAGCTCCCAAAGCAAGCCTCCTGATAATAGAGATGAGCGAAGTCCCTTTGAGATTACCACACAGCCTCGGCCATAGAGTCTCCCAAGCAGAAGGAAAATGCAAAAGATCACACCTACAAGCAATAGCAGTCCAAACCCGACTGGAGAAAGAGCAGCCAAAGAAAAGATGGTTTGTGATCTTCCACATCTTCAAGACAAAAGAAACACTTCATTTGACTAATTAACCCAAAGGATAAAAGCCGGTCTTGTGAAGGGAGCCTTCCTCTAATTGCAAGCCATAGGATGAAAGAGTGCCTAGGAACATGATGCTTGAACCAAACCAAATGGGCCCAAGACACTCGATGCGAAGGAGACCGTAAGACATTCCAAGCTTTTTTGATTGTGAATCATTAGAGCCATCCCACATCACTCTGTCACTATGAGAACAGTTGGGCAAATCAAGGGATCTTGAATCCTCTTTTAGACTAATCAGCTCAGATGAATTAGCTGGAGGCCACATCCAATGGCCAGAAGAAATAATGGCACTAACCTTTGCATCAACAGTGAGACCCGAGTCAACAATAACTCTAGCATGTAGGGAAGTACAGATAGGGCCTTGAGGTCTCCAGACATCAAACCACAGTGATGTGCTGTCACCGTTCCCAACCTTCACTGAGATGAAAGGCTTGACTCTAGCTCAGTCTGCTTTTGTTTAAAGGAAGACACATAGGCGACAACATTTTGTTAGCTCAGGAGCTGGTCCGAGGTTACCACCTTCCCTCCTCCTCTTCAAACTATGCCCTAAAGATTGATCTAATGAAGGCCTTCGATTCTGTTAGATGGGACTTCCTGTGGGATTCCCTCCAGCTTCTTGGATTTCCTCCAGTCTTCATAAGTTGGATCAGTTCCTGCGTCTCTTCTGCAAAGTTCTCTGTGGCTATTAATGGTGAACTCAACGGTTTCTTTGATGGGAAGAAAGGCCTTCGTCAAGGGACCCTATATCTCCTTATTTATTTGTTATATGCATGGATATTTTCTCTCGGATCCTTGACCGGAAAATCCAAGCTTCCTCCTCTTTCAAGCTTCACTGGAGGTGTCGGAAATCCAAACTATCTCATTTATGCTTTGCGGATGATTTGATGGTTTTCTGTCGGGGTGAGCTGAATTCTATTAAGGTGATCAAAGATGCTCTTGATACCTTCTCTTCTCTATCTGGCCTTACTCCAAACTTGTCCAAATGCTCTGTGTTCATCTCCGGTGCTTCGGTTCATTTGCAGCAGGACATTGCATCCTATTTGGGTGTCTCTATTGGCTCTCTCCCAATCAAATACCTGGGTGTTCCTCTCATCTCCACCCGGCTCAAAGCTTCTGACTGTCATGCCTTAGTTGATCGTATTTTGGGGAGGATTAAGGTTTGGACAAATCGCTTTCTTTCCTATGCTGGCAGATTACAGCTTATTCAATCTGTCCTATTTAGCATCCAGTCTTACTGGAGTGCCCAGTTTATTCTTCCTGCAAAGGTCACCAAAGAGATTGAAAGTATCCTTTCGGCTTTTCTTTGGAATGGTGTTTCCTTAAATCGTCATGGAGCCAAAGTCTCTTGGGCTGATTTATCTACTCCGAAGGATGAAGGTGGGCTGGGAATTAAGAAGGTCCGTGACTGGAATGCTGCCTCCTTGTCTCGGCTCATTTGGTTATTATGTCAACCAAGTCCTTCCTCCTTATGGGCTGCATGGGTGAAGTTAAATCTGCTGCACAAGGAACACTTCTGGGTGGCTAAGGTTCCATGGAGCTGCTCTTGGACTTGGAGGAAAATCCTCAAGATGCGGGGAAGAGTGAAGAGTTTCATCTCTGTTGACGTGGGGAATGGCGATAATACCTCCCTATGGTTTGACTCTTGGAGACCCCAGGGTCCTATCTGTTCCTCTCCCCACGCTAGAGTTATTACTGACTCGGGTCTTTCCAAAGATGCAAAGGTTAGTGCTATTATCTCTTCTGGAACCTGGATGTGGCCTGCTGCTAATTCTATTGATTTGATCAATCTGAAAGGCGAATCCTGTTCACTTCCTTCTCCTGATTGCAGTCGTCAGGATAAGACTTTATGGGATGGGTCTTCTGGATTCTCTATCAAAAGAGTTTGGAATACTCTCCGGTCTCCTTCCCAGCGGGTCTACTGGGCTCATTTGGTTTGGTTTAAGTTTCATGTTCCTAGGCACTCCTTCATTTTATGGTTAGCTATTAAAGGTAGACTCTCTACTCAGGATCGTCTGCTATCTTTTGGCATTCTCGGTCACATGACTTGTTCTTTATGTCAAGGTCGTTCTGAGGACCATGGTCATCTGTTCTTTAGCTGCCCCTTTTCCGCTCGGGTTTGGCAGTCCATTGCGACTATCTGTGGTTTAGCGCACTATCCTTCTACTTGGGAGAGATTGAGGCCGTGGATTAGTAGGAAACTCAAAGGGTCTTCTCTCCTCTCCTGTGTCAGTAGACTTGCTTTGGAGCTACTGTGTACTTCATTTGGAATGAAAGGAACTATCGCATGCATGGGCGACCACCTCTCACCGAAAAAGGTATTGTTATAAAGATTATGGATTCGATCAGGCTAAAGCTTGATGGTGCAAAGTTCCCCAGAAATACTGCAAATCTCCAATTGATTGATAGGTGGCAGTTTTCCCCTTCTCTCCTGTGCTGATCTCCTTCGTAGCTCATCTTTTTTTTTTGAAAGTTAAAGGTGTGATTAGTATTAATCAGGGAGATATAAGTACAAGATACAAGATCACGGGGTGATCCCCAAATGAAACAGAAAGCAATAGGGAGATAACCTTCCCCGAAAATGATTTAAAGCCCTCGCCATGAGGACACCATACAAAAGACAGGAAACAAGCTAAGCTATCGCAGAAGCGAAGGAGGAAGCTGCCAGCAGATAATCAAGTGTAGATTAGCAGCGTTACTAGGAAAGGTTGCGCCATCCAAGCTCATTCTAACCGAATCCATAATCTTTGAGATAATACCAACTTCATTAAGAGGTCGATTCCCATGACTGCGAGAGTTCCTTTCTTGCCAAATGAAGTACAAAGAAGCTCCCAGAGCAAGTCTGCAGATGGTGGAGTGGAGAGAGGAACCTTTGATGCTTCTGCAAAGCCACTGCCTTAATTGCCCTAAAGAAGAAGAATTATACCTCAAGTCGCACTTGCCGGCAATGGAAGTCCAGATCCGATAGGAATATGAGCAATTAAAAAATAGATGGTTATGGTCCTCAGTAGAGCCTTGACATAGAATACATGAGGAGAGACAGTGAATACCAAAAGATTGAAGGCGGTCCAGGGTAGAGAGCCTTCCTCTAAAAGCTAACCATGAGATGAAGGAATGACGAGGAACATGATGCTTAAACCAAAGAAGATGAGCCCAGGCAGCCGGTTGAGAAGAGGTACGAAGGCTATTCCAAACCTTTTTAATAGAAAAATCACCAGATCCATTCCAGAGAACCTGATCTAAGTGGCTGCAATCAGGCAGGGGAAGAGATCGAGCTTCATCTTTCAAAGTAATCAGATCAAGGGAATTAGCCACAGGCCATCTCCAGATGCCATCAAAGAGGATGGCACTGACTTTAGCATCCATGGAAAGACCCGAATCCAAAATAACTCTAGCAGTAGGGGAAGAACAAATAGGACCAAGCGGTCTCCAAGAATCAAACCATAGAGAGGTATACTCACCATTCCCCACTTTGATAGAGATGAAGCCCTTCACTTTTTCCCTAAGCTTGAGAATTTTCCTCCAAGTCCAAGAGCAATGCCAAGGAACTTTAGCCACCCAGAATTGATCTTTATGCAGAAGGTTCATCTTAACCCAAGTGGCCCATAGAGACTTGGAGCAAGGCTGGCAAAGTAACCAGATATATAGCGGGTCATAGAAGCATTGTTCCAATCACGAATCTTTTTGATTCCCAAACCACCTTCATCCTTCGGACAGGAGATATCAGACCAAGCCACTTTTGCACCTTTGCGAGACAAGGAACAACCCTTCCATAAGAAAGCAGAAAGAATACCTTCAATCTCTTTTGTGACTTTTACAGGAAGAATGAAATGAGCACTCCAGAAAGACTGAATACTGAAAAGTACTGATTGGATGAGTTGTAACCTTCCAGCATAAGAGAGGAAACGGTTAGTCCAAAGCTTAATCCTCTTCAAAATACGGTCGACCAAAGCATGACAATCCAGAGCACGGAGCTTCGAGGAGATGAGAGGGACCCCCAGATAGCGAATAGGAAAGGTACCCGGCTGAATCCGAAGAAATTAGCAAAGTCATTCTGAATATCAGCCGATCTCCCGGAGACAAAGATTGAACTTTTAGAATTGTTAGGAATTAACCCAGAAAGTGAGGAGAAGGTATCAAGGGCATCCTTCACAACTCTAATGGAATTGAGATCTCCACTGCAAAAGATAAGTAAATCATCCGCAAAGCAAAGATGAGATAATCCAGATTTCGGCATCTCCAATGATATTTAAAAGACTTGGAAGCTTGGATTTTCTGGTCCAGGATCCGGGAAAAGACATCCATGCAAATAACAAATAAATAGGGTGAAATGGGATCACCTTGACGGAGCCCTCGCTTCCCCTCAAAGAACCCTTGAGCTCTCCATTGATAGAGACAGAAAATCTAGCAGAGGAGACACATGCCTTGATCCAACCGATGAAGATTAGAGGAAAACCAAGAAGCCGAAGAGAGTCCCAAAGAAAATCCCACCGAACAGAGTCGAACGCCTTCATAAGATCAACTTTAAGGGCACAGTTCGATGAGGAAAGGGAGAGGTGATAACCTCGAATCAGCTCCTGAACCAACAAAATATTATCTCCAATGCTTCTACCATGCACGAAGGCAGATTGAGCTTCATTGATAAAGGAAGGAAGAACAACTTTCAGCCGATTGGCAAGCAACTTAGAAATGCATTTATAGATAGTGTTGCAGCAGGAAATAGGCCTGAAATCCTTTAATTTAGATGCATTGGGAACCTTGGGGATAAGAGCGATGATTGTACAATTAGCTTCCTTGAGGAGAATACCCGTGGAGAAGAAGTCCCTGACAGCCGCAGTGATATCATTACCCACTATTGGCCATGACTTTTGGAAGAAGAAAGCATTGAAACCATCCGGACCAGGAGATTGTTGGGATGAAGTCCAAAGAATGTCTCTTTGATTTCCTCATCGCTAAAGCCACAGCTCAGATTACTGATTTGATCCTGAGAGAGAACCCGGCCCACAAAGTTCTGAAGCATAGTAGCACCCGGATAGCTTGATCCATCTCTAGTGCCAAGCAGATTTTTGAAGAAAGAGACAACTTCATAGTCAATCTGATCCTTATCCTGAATCCATTCACCAAGATCATTCTGGATACTTAGGATCTTGTTGGTGTTGATCCTTCCTTTAACCGAATTGAAGAAGAAAGCAGAGTTATGATCGCCCTCCTTCAACCAATGGATTCGACTCTTCTGCCTAACATAACTCTCCTTCCCTTTGCATGCAAGAGATAGCCTCATAGCACAGTCCATCTCCCTCTCTAGAATATCTTTATCATTAGAGCCAGCAGCTATTGAAGATTGCAGTCCAGCAAGCTCGGCACGGAGGGAAGCCAGATCACCGAAAAGGAGCTCATTCTTGGACCTACACAGAGCCTTCAAAGCCGATTTAACAAGCTTCAACTTTTTATAAATTACATACATTGCATGACCAGCCACAGGAGTACACCAAACCTTCTCAATTAGGGGCAGGAATTCAACAAAATCAGCCCAGAAATTGAAGAACTTGAAGGGCGATCTAATGGCCTGGGAGTTCAAACCAAGATTAACAACAGCTGCAGAGTGATCTGATAGTCCGTAGGGAAGGAATTCAGCAGAAGAGTTGGAGAAGAGATTAAGCCATGAGGGGTTGACAAGAGCACGATCCAGCTTGCGCAGTATGTGCCCATTGAGCCGGGAGTTATGCCAGGTAAAAAGACATCCACCAAAACGGAGATCATCCAAGCCGGCAGCGAACAGGGCATCATTAAAGTCATTCATGAAACTTGGCCATTCAATACTCCCGCCTTTCCGTTCGTGCCGAAACCTGATAGCGTTGAAGTCCCCCATGATGATCCAAGGCAGCTGGGAGAAGGATGAGGCACGATCAATCAGTATATCCCAAAGTTGTCTTCTCGCCGCAGCGTCATTTGAACCATAAGCAAAGGAGGCAGCGAACTTGGCACCGGAACTAACAATAGTGACAGAGAGGTGAATGATCTGTTCATGCTTGGAGATAACATCCGCCCGTAGTTTGGAAGGATCCCACCAGATCCAAATCCTACCCGAACCATCTCCTTCATAAAAGTTAATGCAGTGCCAGTTCTTAAACAAAGTCTTTTGAAGCTTCTCTTTATTATGGGGTTTAATTCTAGTCTCGAGAAGAGCTATACAAGAGATATTTTGAGAGTGTACAAGATGGCGGACCTCCGAGTGCTTTGTGGAATCGTTGAGGCCCCGGATGTTCCAAGAAGCTAGCTTAATCATTTGGAGGACTTTGAAGACTTCCCTCTGGAATTGCCCAAGCTTCCAATCTTCTTCTTGTCCTTCTTCCTTCTTCCCAGTTTCATCTCCACTTCATCAATCATATTCAGCTTCCGAGCGAGGAGAGGAGTACTGGATGGGGACGAGGAAGGGGAAGAGATCAAACTGACGACGGGACAAGAGTTCCCAGGAACAGAGCTTTCCTTCAACTTCATCAATCATAATAAGCCTCCTAGCCAATAGAGGAGTGCTAGATGGAGACGAGGAGGGAGACGAGGCCTCACAAGGTGGCAATGCAGAAAGGAAAGAGTCCCGAACAGAGGAAACAGGGGAACTGGCTTTCGGAACATTTAATACTGTAGCTACTGTAGCAATGTAATCGGATCGTCAAATAACGGGTTGGAAAATACTGTAGCTACTGTAGCTACTGTAGCAAATAATCGGATCGTCAAATAACGGGTCGGAAACTACTGTAGCTACTGTAGCTACTGTAGCAAGTGTAATCGGATCGTCAAATAACGGGTCATAAAATACTGTAGCATATTCATATGAATTGGTAGAGGAGATCAATCCGTTAACAGCAAGAGAAATGGCCAATGAACGATGAGATTGCTGAACATTTGATTGAGGGAGGAGCTTAACCGAACCTTCCTTTCCATGCCAAGTAGGAAGGGAATCAAGTTGAAACCAGATCACATCTTCAAAACAGATAGCACCAGAAACCTCCATGGAACAAGCACCTAAAATCCGTAGCTTTGATGCAATCTTTAACTTTGATTCAAAAGGAGCTATGCAAGTGGGATATTGAGAAGAGACTAATAAGTAAACTTTCGTATCTTTTGCAAGATCAATACGCCCCCGACTGAACCAAGAAGATAGATTAAGCATTAGGAATGTAAGGAGGAGTTACCCCTGGAGTGGCTAGAGCTCCCAGACCTCTGTTTTCCCTTCTTCTTCTTGCCCTGTTTTCTATCCACTTCGTCAACCATGATGAGTTTCCTTGCAAGCAACGGTGTGCATGAGGGGGATGAAAGAGGAGAAGTGTCCTCGCAGCCAATAGTGGAGGAGACCTCCAAAGAGCATGAGGAGCCTACCGCATTAGGTGCAGCAGAGATCCCCATCTGATCTTTTGATTCCAAAGAGAGATCAGCAGGATCCGATGAAACCACATTTGGAGCACAATCAGAATAAGAGGTTGATCTCTTAAGAGACGGCAAGGCCGCATGACTCAATGGATCAACCTTAGGAGCAAAATCGGAACCCTCAGGACAGCGAAGGAGACCAGATCGATTCCCAACAGGAGAAGCAGAGGAAATGGCGATCGGAATAACAAAGGCATTCGGATCGTCAGATGCAAACGGATCACCAGCTCCTGTACCACTCGGGTCGACAGCGGCTGCAATCTGGTCGACAACGGCTGCTATCGGATCGTCTGCCGCATGGTTAGAATTCTCAGCCTGAGACATAGAAACAGAGACGTGCTTAGCCTTGGACGAGAGTGGAGGATTGCCCGGCTTTGCTTTACGGTTAGAATTCACAGTCTTCCATTCCCCATCACGTAGCGGAGACGCAATTGGATGAGCAGGTTTAGGAATCCAAACCTGATGACCAGCTTTCTTGCAATTAGAAGATAGGTGCCCGAACACCTTACAAATAGAGCACCTCTTTGGGATCCAGTTGTAAGCAATTTGGATTCCAGCAACACTCCCATCCTCCAATTCGATATCGAAAGCGTCCGGGAGAGAGTCGTTTATATCAATCTCAATACAAATTCTGGCATAGCTTAGTCTCCTTAGCGAGGTTGTCAATTTGTCAGCATGCAGTGGCTTCCCGACCATGCTTGCAATGTAACTAAGGCCGTCTTCAGTCCAAAACTCCAGAGGGACGTTGTAGAAGTGAGCCCAGATCGGGACTTTCCTGCAGCCCTCCTTTGAAAGATTCATGCATGAGGACCATCTCTTTAAGAAGATGGGTCTCCCCCCAAAGTGCCAAGGACCGCCCTCCAGAGCTTTATCAAGGCTACCCGAGTCAGGGAAATTGAAGAAAAAGAAACCGTTGTCGTTACTTAGAACATTTAGCAACCCGAACTTGCCCCAGTGCTTCATAGCGGACGCTTGAACCAGAGAGAAAGGGAGTTTGTCCAAGAAAAACCCCACCATGGTGTTCTTCCAGATAGAAGTCCCTTGCAGTGCCACGGAAGAGGGAAGTTTAATAGTAACTTTGCCCTCAGTCGTAATAATCTCCGGTTTGATGAATTTGAGCTGCATAGAAGATGGAGACTCTTTAAGAAGAGATGCCCAGTCGGGCGGATGCTTGCCCTTTGCCTTATTTAGATCACAGGAGACGCCATGAGGAACAGAGGAATTTGGAGAAAGCAGCGGCGGGTTGAACAGCCGGACGGAGGCTTGCTTACATGATCAACAGCTGCGCTGGGAGGGGTAGAGATGGCTTTCAATCGTTCCACGTCAGCAGTACATGCAGATTTATTTGAAGGAGCCAAGAGCGGCGGGAAATTTGATGAAGAGATTTGAAATCCAGAAGAAGCCGGCAAAAGTCCTGAGTCGGGTACCAAGGAGGCGTCATCCGTAGAACAGGAACCAACGGTAATCCAGTGGTAATGCCACGGACCGGGTAATCGGGAGTGGACGCCAGCTTCTGAGAGCTCCGTGGAAGACGAAGGCAGATGTTGGACAACGGATCATGCCCCAGGCCAATCTGAAGTCTGGAGGAACAAGTAGGAGCAGACGGAGATGCCGCAGCTACTCCAGCCTGTGATATACCATCGTTAAGGTCCCCAGGTACAACAGGGGCATCAGGATCAACCTCGCCCCAAGTTTTCCCAGCCTCCGTCACATGACTAGAAACAGTCGGACTCAGGGCAGCAGAATTACGAGCCATACGTGAAGAAGATTTCGAGGTTGTAAAGGCCGTATGAGACGCAGACCGACCAGAACCTCCCGCCAAGCTTCCAGGAACAGAGCTTTGGGAAGAATCTAAGGATGGGATAGAGATGGATGAGGAATCCAAAGAGACCTTATCCAGAACTATACCACCTGAGCCATCCATAGGAGCATGGAGACGAGGAGGCTCATCACCACACACGGAATCATCCATAGAACCAGATCAACAAACAAGATTAATAAACAAGCTTAACAAACAGGATTGAGAGTCTTCCATAGGAGCAGCCAAGTAACCAAAATAACAAACACGATCGGAGGAACAGAGCAAGAGACTCTCTCTCTAGAACCCCAGAGCTTCGCCTTCGTAGCTCATCTTATGAGTCTTTGTTAGGATCTGGATGTAATCCGGTCTGATTTTCTTTTGAGGTCTCTTTTTTTTTTTTTTTTTTTTTTTTGAAAAGTGAAATATGAAATTTATAAGAAAGGAGAGTTAAGTACAAGAAACGGGGCATACCCCGGATAAGACACTAAGAAAGTAGAAACCTAAAAAACAGGTGAAGACATCTCACACGAGATGAAAGCTAAGAAAGATAACATCAAAATATCCCCAGCAAACTAGATGTCATCGGAGAAGGGTATCGGGTAGTTGCCATTTAGAGTCAGATGCAGATTTACAGGATTAATGGGAAATAGATCCATCCAGCTTTGCCTGATAGAGTCCATGATTGAAGTGACGATTCCATGCTCATTATGAGAATACGGCCATGCTTGCGAGAGTTCCTTTCCATCCATATGAAATAGATTGAAGCTCCCAAGGCAAGCTTCATAATAGTGGACAAAAGCGAAGATCCTTTTATATCACAGCACAGCCTCGGCCACAGGGTCTCCCAAGAATAAGGATGAGGCAAAAGATCGCACTTACAAGCAATAGCAGTCCAAACCCGAGAAGAGAATGGGCACTCAAAGAAGAGGTGGTTGTGATCTTCCACATCATGTAGACATAAAACACATTTCATATGACTGATCAGCCCGAATGATAAAGCCGGTCCTGAGAAGGTAGCCTCCCACGGATTGCAAGCCAGAGGATAAATGAGTGCCTAGGAACATGGTGCTTGAACCAAACCAAGTGAGCCCAAGGCACTCGGTTAGAAGGAGATCTGATGGACATTCCAAGCTTTTTTGATTGAGAAGTCCGAGGAGCCGTCCCACTCCACTTTATCAATATTAGAACAGTTGGGCAAAAGAAGGGATCTAGATTCCTCTCTGAGACTAATCAGCTCATAAGAATCAGTCGGAGGCCACAACCAATAGCCAGAAGAGATAATAGCACTAACCTTAGCATCAGCGTTGAGGCCCGAGTCATAAATAACTCTAGCATGAGGAGAGGTACAGATAGGGCCTTGAGGTCTCCAGGCATCAAACCACAGTGAGGTACTCTCGCCATTCCCAACTTTCACAGAGATGAAAGGCTTCACTCTGTCTCTAATTTTAAGAAGCCTCCTCCAAGTCTTTTGAGGTCTCTTTCAGAAGACGTGGCACATTGTAGGTGATGAGGTGACTTCTGCTATCCTGGACTTCTTTGCTAATGGATTGCTTCTAAAGGAAGTTAACTGCACCATTATTGTTCTTATACCCAAGATCCCAAATGCCTCTAATCTGAAGGACTATAGGCCGATTTCCTGCTGCAACACCATTTATAAATGCATTACTAAGCTGATTGCCAATCGATTGAAGGAGGTTCTCCCATCTTTTGTCAATGAAGCTCAAGCCGCTTTCGTCCATGGTAGGCATATTGGCGATAACATCTTGATGGCTCAAGAGCTTGTTCGTGGATATCATCTACACTCATCATCCCCTAAATGTGCCCTCAAGATTGATCTAAGGAAAGCTTTCGACTCAGTTAGATGGGACTTTCTTTGGGATTCTTTGAAGCTTCTTGGCTTCCCTTCCATTTTCATTGGTTGGATCAGAAGCTGCGTCTCTTCAGCTAAATTCTCTGTGGCCATCAATGGTGAGCTCAACGGGTTTTTTGAAGGAAAAAAAGGCATCCGTCAAGGTGACCCTATCTCGCCTTACCTATTTGTGATCTGCATGGATATCTTCTCTCGGATCTTGACCTCCAAAATACTAGAGTGTCCTTCTTTTACATATCACTGGAGATGTAGGAAATCTAAGATTTCTCATCTTTGTTTTGCTGATGATTTGATGATCTTTTGCCATGGTGATCTTCCCTCTATTATGGTTGTGAAGGATGCTCTCGACACCTTTTCCTCTCTCTCGGGTCTTACCCCTAATGCTGCCAAATGCTCTATTTTCTATCAGGAGTTAAAGACCCTATGCAACAAGAGATTTTGAATTATCTGGGATTTCCTCTTGGTTCATTTCCCATAAGATATTTAGGGGTCCCGCTCATCTCAACCAAACTCTGTGCCAATGATTGCCAAGCTCTAGTTGATCGAATCTTGGGGAGGATTAAAGTCTGGACAAACCGCTTCCTCTCTTATGCTGGTAGAGTCCAGCTAATCCAATCTGTTCTATTCAGTATTCAATCCTTTTGGTGCGCCCATTTCATTCTTCCAGCCAAAGTCACTAAAGCTATTGAAAGCATCCTCTCGGCTTTTCTATGGAGCGGGGTGTCCCTGAAGAGTAGTGGAGCTAGAGTTGCATGGGCAGATATCTCTACTCCAAAGGCGGAAGGTGGGTTGGGAATCAAGAAGATTAAAGACTGGAATGTTGCCTCCATGACTCGCTATATATGGCTGTTATGTAACCCTTGCTCTTCCTCCTTATGGGCTGCTTGGGTTAAGTTGAATCTGCTGCATAAGGAGCATTTCTGGGTTGCAAAAGTCCCTTGGAACTGCTCTTGGACTTGGAGAAGGCTTCTTAAAATCAGAGATAGAGTCAAGCCTTTCATCTCAGTAAAGGTTGGGAACGGTGACAGCACTTCACTGTGGTTTGATGACTGGAGACCTCAAGGCCCTATCTGCACATCCCCATACGCTAGAGTTATTGTTGACTCGGGTCTCACTGTTGATGCAAAGGTTAGTGACATTATTTCTTCTGGCCAATGGTTGTGGCCTCCTGCTAATTCAGCTGAGCTTATTACTCTAAAAGAAGATTCAAGATCTCTTGATTTGCCCAACTGTTCTCATAGTGACAGAGTGATGTGGGATGGCTCTAATGTTTTCACAGTCAAAAAAGCTTGGAATGTCTTACGATCTCCTTCGCGTCGGGTTTCTTGGGCCCATTTGGTTTGGTTCAAGCATCATGTTCCTAGGCACTCTTTCATCCTATGGCTTGCTATCAGAGGACGGCTCCCTTCACAAGACCGGCTCTTATCCTTTGGGTTGATTAGTAACATGAAGTGTTTCTTTTGTCTTGAAGATGTGGAAGATCACAATCATCTTTTCTTTGCCTGCTCTTTCTCCAGTCGGGTTTGGTCTGCTATTGCTTGTAGGTGTGATCTTTTGCAGTTTCCCTCTGCTTGGGAGACTCTATGGCCGAGGCTGTGTGGTACTCTCAAAGGGACTTCGCTCATTTCTATTATCAGGAGGATTGCTTTGGGAGCTACCATCTATTATTTATGGATGGAGAGGAACTCTCGAAAACATGGTCGTATTCATCAAAGTGAGCAAAGAATCATTAGTCAAATTATGGACACTATCAGGCATAAGTTGGAGGGATCCGAATTTCCCTTTAATACGCCAAATCTTCATTTGATTCAAATCTGGCACCTCCCCGCTTCTCTGCTTCGATGAATCCTTGGGAGCTTGTGGGTTTGTGATGCTGTTTTGGCTTTGTAGATGTCGATCCCTTGGGAGTTGCTTCACCGTATGGTGATTGTCCGTTTCTTTTGGCTGTTTTTTTTTCTCCCGGGTTGTTGCCCCGGGGTTTGTACTTATTTCATCCTTTCTTTATTAATATAATTCACCTTCACTTTTCAAAAAAAAAAAGGTCTCTACCTCTTGCTGGATGTATTCCTATGATTTTCTTTTGAGGTCTGACTTTCTTTTGAGGTCTCTACCTCTCTTCGGCTTTGTCCCGATCTCTTGTACCTATTTCAGCTAATCAATACAATTCACCCCATTTAACTTTCAAAAAAAAAAAAAAAAACCCAAATCAAGTCAAATCGAGAGCGTTGCTCGAGGATCGAGTTGGATCAAACTTATAACAAACCCAAATCAAGTCAATCTGGATTCTATTGTTAGATCGAATTCAATCAAACTTCGATCAAACACCAATCAAGTTCAATTTAAAGCATTGCTTTTTTGAAAGGTAAAGTATGAAATGTATTAATAATGTGAGGATGAAGTACAGGTACTCAGGGCAATCCCCGGAGTAACTAAAAGGCCCA
>UESW01003784.1:0-24811 GCA_900491605.1 Calamus simplicifolius | reverse complement strand
CTACAATAAAATAACCCACTTCCGAACTCGCTGGCTATAGCAGTGTAGACCAGAGACAGCTGGAAACCCCACAGCTTTTTTAAGCCCGTAAGCAGCAGCAGCAGCAGCAGGCGATATATGCGCTGCCCTTGTAAGCTTAACAACAGCACAGAGGAGGATTGCTTCCATTGTGAGCAGTAGCAGTATATAAATTAATAATACTCCTTCCCATTTTGATCCGTGAGGGGGGGGGAAGAAAGGGACTCAACAACGGTTTTCTCAGGGATGGCTCGTGCCTATGTCTTTAAAAGCCTGAAATGGGCTTTCCTTTCTTGTTATATGATCCCTTCGCCTTTTTTATTGGCCAGACTATTAGAGAATTTAGTAGGTTGTGATCGATGTAGTAGTAGAAGGTGGTACATTGTTAAAGCAGTAGCTAGGTTTTTAATTCCATGGTATATAAAATATTATCCCGTATATCAGAATCAAGTAGTGAATGTAAATGGATGGTTCTAGTTGTCATTTGCCACTTGATCAAGGAATTCGAATCTTTCAAGTAATTAAAATGCTGGATGGTAGGGATTAAAACGAGATAGAGAGAGAGAGAGAGAGAGCCAAGTGGGGAGAAGGCAAGGAGAGAGAGAATTACAGGGATGAGGGAAAGAGAGTGTGGTCCTAGGTCTATTCACATATATTTAATAGGACATGATAACATACAATAATGCTATCATACAGCTATATTAATGGAAGACAAGGTCCTCTCATCTGAATAAATAAGGCGATAGAGATGAGAGAAAAAGGCTACGAGGGGTCCCCCCACGCCCCAACAAAAGCCACGCCACCCATCCTCTCTTTAAGGCATCCTCCATCTCTCTCTCTCTCTTTCTCTCATATACTGCCATGGCTAGAGTCTCACCCACATCTTCTATGATCACTTCATATAGTTGCAGATAAGATTGACAAATGGTACGGAGGTTTGAGCCATGATGGAAAGGTGATCACATGACGGCCAGCAGGTCCAGCACTACTTACATTCTTAAGGTCTGTGAGTTTGGAATCTCCATGTCACATGTGATATCGTTATTTAGCAGTGCATGCACCCGCGCCCTAGAATAAACTTTGCAGCTCAAAATCATTTGGTTGCAAGGATATCACTGTTAACCATTATTAAGAGAGAAGATATAAAGGGCAAATGACCTTTAGTGCCTGAGTGAGACTGGTCGCTGCGACACACCTCACTGGTTTTGGTGTGGCGGTCCCCCACCCAACCTCTCCTCTCCCAATTGATTTCTCCAACGTTGAAAGCTCACAAAGTAGCCATTTGCTAGTAACGGCTCCCTTCATATCCTTGAAAAGCCGTGCTTTGTACCATGACACACAATGGCTGCATGCTAAGGCAACTCGCTGTGTCACTTTCTTGGAGGTGATCCTCTCCATGCATGGGACCGTCCAAAAGTATATATCTATTTCCTGTCTTGTTGGCTCACATCACTAAGACCATGCGAAGAACGAGTATAATTAATATTGTTTCGGAGCAATGGCTCTGATAATCGATTTTTTGAAAACGTACACAATATTGATGCATCTACGCAACTTGCACATTAATTGTACAACTCTTTTTTAGTTAAGTATAAACAATTTGCATTTGATTACGTACGCATCGAACATAAGATACATGGCGACATGATTTCAACATGTATTAGGCAAAAAAAATAGAAAGAAAAATAAAAATAAAAGAGGAAAAAGAAAGAAAGAAAGACCTCATTTTAAAGGCTCTTAGAGCTTCCTTATTAGTCCATTTAAGGCAACAGAAAAACCTCCACCTTAAACATCACTAATTTCTTTATTAAACCTACTTCTTGATCTTTTAAGATTCTTCCAGAGATTAGATGTTTTTCCTTGTAAGATACATGACAACACATACAAATGTGAATATGGCTCAAGATAACACTGGCTTGCTTTCTTTATTTTTCACCGACTAATTTACGTAGCATGCTTTCGAAGTTCGTCATTCACTTAAGATTTTCATCAAGAAAAATACTCTCTCTTTGAATTATGACTTGCTGTAACTGGTTATCGTACTTGATTACTTGATTTGTATGGTAATGCACTTGGACTTTTAGCTTCAAAGAATAATTATAACTTGAAGGGATCTAATACATTTTAATTGTTAATAAGAGAAGGCAATTTCAATAAGTTTTAAAAGAACCTTAATTCACCCTTAGACACACAAGAGAAAAGAAACCTCTCTTTAACATTTTGTTAAATTTTCATTTGAATAACCAAAATCTCAAAAGTCAAATTTTCAAGAATCCTTATGATTCAAGATTGCAAAATAAAATCTAGTTACATTGATAGCTTCTTCTTCTTCTTTTCTAAGGCGTTGGGGGGTGAAGGAGAAAGATCTATATTTATATCTTACAAAAGGTATGATTCTAAATATAGTAGAGAATGGAGGAAAAAGGATTCATGAAGTTGACCTCAATTAGTTTGAATCTAAAACTTTATTGTTGTTGTTATCTAAAGCTATGCTTAATATATAACTTTCATTAATTAAATGGAAGTGTTACAAAGGAAAATACAAGGCACAAGGGAGTCAAGTAACCAAAGAAAAAGAAAAGCCGCCCACATAACCAATAACGACAAACCAAACACAACCTTAATAAAACAAACAATTGGAAGTAGGATGAGGAGAAAACGCCCAATCAACGGAACTGCAGTTTAATGTTCAACACTGATCTGGAAGAACCTTGAGTAGGGCCAGTCATCGAATTAGAAAATCACTTTGTCACCAACTAATCAGCTGCAGTGACTGATTTTTAAAAGTCAATCATTTTGTTGTAACCAATTAGGGACCCAGTTCTCTTCATCCTATATATAGTTATGATCAGGCAAAAAAATGAATCCGTTTCAGAGAAACAGGTGGAGATATTATGCTTAATTTAGAGATAGAAGAAGGAACCATTATATATACATCAATAACATTTTAATTTCGAGTGAAAATAAAATTGAAAAAATAATTATAATTTAATTTAATCTAATAAAGTTATCTTAAATATTTTTAATAAAGATGTAGAGACATCATAATGACTGAAATGAGTGAAGAGACTACGATGGCTGAAATAAATGAAGACTCATAAGGAATGAGCTGTCAAGAAAGTAATTGAATTAATTAAATAAATAATCAACATTGATGAGATCTGAATCAATGACCATTTCTGATATCATATTAACTAATTGTTGGTTCTAAAATATAATTGATCAAAGTTAAAGAATATATATTAGACTTAAAAAATTATAACCAAAGTTTGTTGTTCATGTTGATGATTTATCTTTTCTGGTCATTTGCCAATGTCATGTTTATGATTTGCAAATTAAGAAAAGAGTCTTTGTTCAGTGAAATGAGTATGATTCCTTTATAATTCAAACTCCATATATATTCAAGCTGGCTAGGCTGCGACTCCTACATGTCAATTCTATATGAAGACTGTTTCAACATCCAAGTGCTCGTGTTATATCTAGTTCATCTTTCGTTGTCAAAATATAATATGATAGGAGAAGACGGAGGAGAAGAGATGTCACAATGTCGCTGAAACTTTGATATATGCGGTAGCTGGTTTCCAGGGGCATGTGTTCATTGTGTTGCAAGTGGGATTAGAAGGTCATAGCCCGTGCCTAGTTTCAAAGCTTTAAAAAAATACGTATGCTCCCTTAAACTAATGAGTCCTCGCACTGATTGATAAGACCCGTAAACTAACGTAACGCTCCTCAGATGACATCGTTATCGTGTTTTATAAAATAAGAAATTTATTAGACATCTTTAAATTAAGGGGTTATCTCCTAGCTTTATTAATCATACTTCCAGGGGGGAGAGGAATTTATAATAAAGCAGAGTTAGGATAGGATAAGAGTTTTCAAAGTGCCATGGCGGTCCTTCCCATTAATAAACAACCCCAAGATTCCAAGTTATAGAAAATTTTACAAATAATAGTAAGAATGAAAAAAGCTTTAGCAGAGAAGATTTTTTAGTTCCTTGCTCTCCAAATGTACCATCAATAGAAAAGGATGAGTTAATCCTAAGCTATTCTCCTGAAAGGATGAATCTCCTCCAAGATGATCACATATGATGAAGATCTTGATAAGAGATTTGAAGAAAATAAAAGTAGTGTGGCCAAGTTATCTCTTTATTCAAACCTTTGGAGCCTTTTAAATAAGCAAACAACTGAAATCCCTAAAAATTAGGTCCCATATTCGGCACCTTCTCCATAACCCCACTACTCCTAAAGACTAGGCCAATAAGCCACTAAATCTGCTGACTAAATAAAAACTGAAAGATTCCAACAACAATACCTCCTAAACTCTAGGACTCAATTTGAAAAAACAAATTCAACAATAACATAAATAAAGTTTTCAACAATCCCTCCCTTAAATTGATGTTTACTAACATCAGTTTACAACCTTGACTGAAACTAGGTTGCAGAGACTTAATAATCCTCTGAGCTTCACAAATGATTCCCTCTTGAGCGCCTTGGTAAATATATCAGCAACTTGATCATCATTCTTGCAATGCATCAAATCAATTGTTCCATTCTTGAAGAGATTTCTCAAAAAATAAAACTTCACATCAATGTGCTTGCTTCTTCCATGTAGCACTGGATTCTTTGACAACTTGATTGTAGAACTGTTATCACATAGTATTATAGTAGCTCCATATTGCTTGAACTGCAACTCCTCAAGTATTCTTCTCAGCCATATGGCTTGGCAAGCACAAGCCGTAGCTGCAACAAATTCAGCTTCTGTACTGGATAAAGTGACAATTGGTTGCTTCTTTGACGACCAGGAAATTGCACCTGTTCCAAGCATAAAAACATAGCCAGAAGTGCTCCTTCCATCATCTTGATCTCTTGCATAATCACTGTCAGTATAACCCACCAAATTAGTTTTTTCACCCTTCTTGTAATATATCCCTAGGTCTCGAGTTCCTTGCAAATAACGAAGAATTCTCTTGGCAGTTAACAAATGTAATTCCGTGGGATTTTTCATATATCTGCTAATTAAGCTCACAGAATACATTATATCTGGCCTTGTTGCAGTAAGATACATCAAACTGCCTACCATTTGCTTATAAAGTGTGCTATCAACCTTCTTCCCATCATGATCTTTGTGTAGCTTCATGCCACACTCAATTGGAGTACTTACAAAATTACAATCCTTCATCTGAAATCTGTTCAAAATTTCTCCCACATATTTCTTTTGAGAGGGAAAAATTTCATCATCTGATTGCATCACTTCTATGCCAAGAAAATAATGCATCCAACCAAGATCAGACATTTCAAATTCATTCATCATGGACTTCTTGAATTCACTAAACATTGTATCATAATTTCCAGTAAATATAAGGTCATCAACATACAAGCAGACTATGAGAAGCTTCCCATCATCTTCAATCTTAATAAACATAGTATGCTCATAAGGACATTTTATAAACCAACCTTAAGAAAATAAGTCTCAATTCGACTATACCAAGCCCTCGGGGCTTGCTTTAGTCCATAAAGGGCCTTTTTCAGTCTATAAACTTTATTCTCATTTCCAACTTTAATATAGCCAGGGGGTTGTTCAATAAATACCTGCTCCTCCAAATACCCATGCAAGAATGCTGATTTGACATCTAGCTGAAAAATAGGCCAAGAATTTTGTGCTGCTAATGCAACCACCAATCTGATGTGTCATGTCTTGCAACTGGAGAAAATACTTCTGTATAACCAACCCCGTACTGCTGCTTGTATCCTTTTGCCACCAGGCGTGCTTTATACTTGTCAACACCACCATTTTTATTTAACTTTGTTTTGAAGACCCACTTTACACCAATGGTTTTGTACCCCTTAGGAAGATCACATAGCTCCCAAGTGTCATTCTTCTCAATGGAATTGATTTCATCATCCATTGCCTTTTGCCATTTTTCTTCTTTGACAGCATTCTCAAAAGTTGTAGGATCACAATCTGCGAACAAAGCAAAATGAGTAATTGGATTGCTTAACCCAGTTACCTCATAATCTTCCATCCAAGCAGGCCTTCTTCTAACTCGACCAACTGATTGGGCTCCTTCTTCATTTATTTCAGTAACTGGTTGTGAAGTTTCAGGGGCTGTTTGATTGTATTGAAGAATTTTATGGCATGACAAGTGCTGGAACTTGCTCCTGTTTAGCATCATCATCATAAAAGACTTGTTTAGGCTGCTGCCCATTCCAATCCCAGGTGCTCTCTTCTTCAAAAACAATATCCCTGCTGATCACAATCTTCTTCGTTAGTGGGTTGAACAATTTATATGCTTTAGAGAATTCACTTACACCAAGAAAGATGTATTTCTAGCTTTGTCATCAAGTTTTTTCTTTTCGCATCTGGGATATGGGCATAAGCAAGGAACCCAAAGATTCTGAAGTGATCTACAGCTGGCTTCTTCCACTCCAAGCCTCTTCAGGTGTCTTGTTTTGAACAGCAAAAGTTGGACATCTGTTTAAAACATGAACACTCCAGTTTACAGCTTTGGCCAAAAAGGCTTTGGAACTCTTCCTTTTGTCAACAGGTTCTCACCATGTTAAGAATTGTTCTATTCTTCCTTCTGATACACCATTTTGTTGTGGTGTATATGCAGCTGTAAGTTCTCTTCGAATGCCATGTTGCATGCAAAAATCTTCAAATTCTTTTGAGCAATACTCGCCACCACGATCTATTCGAAGAGACTTAATAGTCTTGCCTGCTTCATTTTCCACAAGAGCTTTGAAGCTTTTAAACATAGTAAGAGCTTCTGATTTTTCCTGTAAAAAATAAACCCACGTTTTTCTTGAAAAATCATCAGTGAAGGTAATTAAGTATCTTTTACCTCCATTAGAAGATGGATTTATTGGGCCATAAATATCCGAATGCACCAGCTCTAACACATCCTTTGCTCTCCAAGACTTTCCTTTGGGAAACTGAGAACGATGTTGTTTACTAACAACACATTCTTCACAAACTTGAGAGGGAACAGTAATTTTTGGAAGACCTGTCACCATGGTTTTCTGTTGCAGAGCCCTCAATCCACCAAAGCTTAAATGGCCATAACGAAAATGCCACAACCATGAGAGATCCTTTACTTCAGTCATCAAACATGATTGAATGCTTTCAATCTTCATTGGAAATAACCTGTTAGAACTCATCTGGACAATCGCAATAGCACTGTTTCTAACAGGATCATAAATTTCACAAGCATCTTTCTTAATTGTAATGACATACCCCTTTTCTTGCAACTGACCAGCACTCAACAAATTACTCTTCAAGTCTGGAACATACATCACATTAGAAATTGTTTCTACAAGACCATTCTTAGTCTGTATCTTAACATCACCTTTTCCCATCACTTTCACAGTAGAAAAATCACCAAAACAGACAGTAGAATGAAAACTTTCATTTAGATTCGAAAAAGAAGACTTACTTCCACTCATGTGATTGCTGCAGCCTGTATCAACATACCAAATATCTGACTCGGTCTTCTTTCCTTCATGGACAGCCATCAACAAAGTTTCTGGTTCCTTCTTGTCTTCCGCAAAATTTGAGTTCTCCTCTCTTTCTTTATAATTTGGCAGCTCAGTGAAACATTCAGAAGCATAATGACCATATTTGTGACATCTAAAGCACTCTACCTTAGATTTGTCATGATCTCGATCTCCCCTTCCTTCCTCGGCCTCTGCCTCTTCCTCTTGAGTTGTTGGAACGAGTATTGGTAAAAACTTTTAAAGCTTGGTCCTCTGCTATTGAACTTCGGTTCATCTTCTGTTCATGGACTAACAAAGAACCCTGCAATTCGTCAAGAGAGAGGTCATCTATGTCGTTTGACTCTTCAATTGAGCAAACAACATAATTAAATTCTCGCGTCATAGAACGTAGAATTTTTTCTACTATGTTAACATCTTTAATCTCTTCTCCATAGCATCTCATTTTATTTGCAATTTCCATCGTCCTTCCAAAAAAACTTGTAACATATTCCCCATCCTTCATCTGCAAAACTTTAAAATCCCTCCTCAAAGCTTGAAGCTGTGCACGCTTCACTCTAGAAGAGCCTTGATATTTTTTCTTCATTGAATCCCAAATATTCTTGGATGTATCTTTGCAAAGAATAGTCTCCAAGATGGGACGATCAATAGCCTGGAAGAGATAGTTCTTCGCTTTCAAGTCTTTGAGCTTCGAGCTTCAACTTCTGCTTTCTGCGCATCTGGCACGGCTTCACCTGCTGGTGGCTCTTGAATCCGGATTCAACTACTGACCAATATTCTTTGGACCGTAAAATTTTTTTATGAGCATGCTCCGATGGTCATAGTGACCATCAAAGCGAGGGATGGCAGCTTGCACAACATTGGAATCATTGGCCATTTGGATAGGGTAGTGGGGAAGGTAGAGTAGATAATTTCAAGTGTTTCACTCTCAGATCTCAAGGGTCTTGCGGCTCTGATACCACTGATAAAAGATTTGAAGAAAATAAAAGTAGTGTGGCTGAAGTTATCTCTTTATTCAAACCTTTGGAGCCTTTTAAATAAGCAAAACAACTGAAGTCCCTAAAAATTAGGTCCCATATCCGGCACCTTCTTCATAACCCAACTACTCCTAAAACTAGGCCAATAAGCCACTAAATCTGCTGACTAAATAAAAACTGAAAGATTCCAACTACCTCCTAAACTCTAGGACTCAATTTGAAAAAACAAATTCAACAATAATGTAAATAAAGTTTCAACAGATCTTGAGGTAAGAAAGAGATATGAACTCAATCGACAAGCCGAAACAAAATGCTTAGAGTCAGGAGCAGAAAAAAAAGGTGAAATATAGTTTTGAATGGAACTTCACACATCAACCATCCCACACTAACTGGTCATCCTTTATCACTAAAACTTTCTCTTGTCTAAGCCAATCATGGAAAGCAAGCTAAGCAAAATTTTATTTTTACAAAAATCAATGCTTTTCAAAAAGTATATAACTTTAAAGCATAATTAAACTTTTTAATCAAAATATACATTAAAATTCCCTTTTGGTCCTTACTAGGTGCCCCAAGCATTACTCTTGCGATCTTAGAAATTAATGTGGTGGATATGAAACATTGATGGAATTGAGATAAGAAGGGTCATCTTTATTTAATAATAAATAAATATGTAAAAAAAAGATTCTAAGAGCATATAAACATATAATTAAAGTATAAATTAAGATATAGTGTTCTATTCTCATGAAACTTGTAAGTAGTTATGCATCATAACTATATAGTGAAAGTGCTTTAGATGTTGAATTCCCATGAAAGGACTATTTACTTTAATATCACTATGTTAGAACCAGCAGATGAAAAAAAAAAAAAAAAAATTTCTATGTTACTTTATAAAAGTAGGGAGAAGAAAGGGATAATGGTAAAATACTCTCTAATATTTTTCATTTCATTACTACTTGTCCGCTTATAGCATAATATATAACAAGACTTTATATAAATATATATTGACCATTCATGTATCCTTTACATGAATGTACATTAGTAGACTCTTAGATATATATCTTTTAAAACTTAGTTTTTTTTCATTTGTGGCATTTTTTTTAATCTTATAAGTTTATTCCCTTCTATCTCTTCAATTTCTCCATCACTTTATTTTTTTATGTTTTTAATCTTATATTCTTGTTTTATTTTTCTTTACTAAGATTAATTTCTTTTTCTTATCACTAATTTCAACCTTTTCTATCTTTTCATTTTTCTGTCCTACTCTTTTAATTTCTTTTATAAATTCATGATCCTTTTATTCTTTCACATTATTTTCAACCAGCTAATCATTCTTTTCATCAAAAAATTCACTTTCATTGCAATTTATAAACCAGTAATCTATTAGCAGTACAAACTTTTTCATACTTGACTTGGATATTTCATGCATTCAACATGCCTCTGAATTTATTGATGTGCTATTTTTTGCAAAATTTTTAATGTTTTCTCGTTCTTCCTTTCTTGAAATTATTTTGACAACTAAATTCTGACTTTTAAATGGTATCCCATAAGTCATTATCTTGCACAAAACTGAAACCTTGAATACCTTTACTTTTGTGATGTAAATATATTATCTTTCCCCCTCTCTTACTCTACCTTTTATTCTTTGTTAATTTTTATTCACTTACCTTTTGAGCAGGGGAATAATCTTGTCTCTTCTCTTTGAAATTACTTTTGACTTTTCTTTTGCACAATCTTCCTGCTTAATGCCTTCTTGTTCTTAATAACTATTTTTTGTCTACCTACTTCCTTAGATTTTTGTCGCTCTAAGATCACTTGTTAGCTTTAATATCACTATGTAAGGAGAAGCAAAAGGAAATGGATTCTAAGTTATTTTATGGAGATAGAGATATGAAGAGTGATGAATACTCATTAATATTTTATATTCCATTACTACTTGACCACTTACAAAATAACCTATCACAAAATCTTGCACACACACACCTTTTATATCCTTTATATAAATGCATCATTACAATCCAAAATATACATCTTATAAACACTTATATTAAGTTGCACATGGTCTCTATGAGACATATTTATTAACCTTCCACACTTCTAATGACCTTGAGTTGGTTGACTTTTGACCTTATCATATGAAATGATAGTAAAATTAATACATGTAGGAATAAAGTTTAATTCTAGTAAGGAAACTATAATTTCTCATACAGTAAATGATTAGCCACCAAAGATAGAAATATAAAGTGAATTATTCTTAAATTCAAAACATAGGTTCTAACCCCTCCTTGTAAATATAGCACATGTAGCAAAGATAGGTTAGGTGTGTGATATAGATGTATTTTATTTTCAACTAATAGAAGCAACTTGCTGCTAACATGGAACACAAATTGCCCCCTCTAGCCTACCTCTGATAAATGCATATTTTAAAAAAGTTGACAAGTTGTAAGTGCATCAAATCGTGACATAATCAAGCTAGCTTATTTAATTTCAAGCTACTCACAGATGGCTAAATGTAAATCCATCCTCGACCTTGCCTACTTATTATTGTCCATTGCTCAAAATTTTTTTCTTTCATATTTTTTCCTTCTCTTTCCTTTGCGTTGCTAATTTTGGTCTTCTTAAGTTGTTCTCTTTTTGATACCAATTATTAAGTTATGATGGTTTTTTTACTATAATTTCTACCAATAGAAAGAAAACACTTGTATATTTACTTTGAGCTAATTTTTAATTAAATATATTTTTTACATATGATTTATATTAATTTTAAAATTAAAATATAAATTTATCTTTATTTATAAATTATAATAAAAATATAATATAATATTTATTTATTTATTCTGCTTAACAAGCTAAACAAGCCAAAATCAAACTAAACTTTGAATAAAGGAGTTTCATCTAAATACTCTTTCCCTTGATATTGCTGCACCTAACCGTCTATTTAACCTAATTCCATGTTATTAGTAAAGTTTTAATCCTCCCAAATTAGATTTGAGATAATTGAGTACTAAAGATGCTCTATTTTTTTTTTTTTTTTTTGTAAAACCTTTCATGTGGCCATCATGATATAGGATGTTTTGTTTATAAAAGGGGGGAATGCCATGCAAGATCTCAACTAGGCCACCTTATTTAATGCAATAGGATTTAAAAAAGTACAATAATGCCAAAAATTAAAAGAGGAGGTACCGAATTTGATAAGGTTGGTGCTTGGAAGGAGTGCTGCGAGCTGATTCGCAGTAAAGTGATCTTAAGAAATTAGACTTAAAACTGGGACCACCTGCGGTACGTGTCTTCAAGTTGGTTCAGAATTTTAGTTTTAAGGGCGATAATTCTCCATTATTCAGTACGGATCATGCGATGAACCTTTTAATATTTGGCGAATGCCTGGGCTTTACCAATGCCACGAAACTTATGTGGCAGTTGGGACAGCCGCATCGAAGCATGAAATAAAGATATATTTTAAAAAAATTAATAATAATTTATTAAAAAAAAATTATATATACAAGTGGAACGAAAAAAATAAGTATTAAATGGTGAGATAAAATTACTTAAGTTAGTGATGGGGGTGCCTTACTTTGTTACAATTTTGCCAATCTTGGCATCATGATTTTTTTTTTTCCCAAATAAGTATAATTGCTTTTTAGGATGATATCGATAAGGATTCATTTTTTGCTAGGCCATATATATCATAGATCATGCGGATCTCTCGTTGATAAGGCTGTCGACGTGGATGATCTTAAATGGTGGGAATGCTGGTCTGCGTAACAGCGCTATCACACAGAACGCGGACGTTTCCTTCGCAGTCATGCCAGGTGGCAGGCATCCGTAGGATCATGGTACAAAACACGCACCCGAACTAATTAAACTAACAACACTCGTCTGCCTTCCGTGTCTTAAACTCCACCACAATTTGTCTGCAAATTAACGAACGATACTCATTTGGCCTCATGCGGCTTAAAACCCCACCATCTCTCTGTTTCTAACAAACCGTACTCATCTGCCCTCACGCGTCTTAAAACTCCACTCTCTCTCTCTCTCTCTCTCTCTCTCTCTCTAACAGACGGTCATAAAACTCCACTATCTCTCTCTCTAACAAACGGTACTCATTTGTGACACACATGTGATGGCATTCTTTTGTCTTAATGCTACATGTGGAATACCATAAGTCCATCAAGGACATCCACTCATCCATCCATGATATCATATCTAACGTTACTTTATAACATGACATATAATGGGGAAAAGCAGATGACAGATCCAACAGTTTTATAGAAATTTATGCTAAGAAACTATAATTTTTATTTCCTTTTTTTAAAGGAAAAATAAATAATAAAATAAGAATATGCTTATTATATTTATTTTTATAAAAAATTAATACAAATAATTTTTTACTTTAATATTTTAAAAAATAAAAAATTATATTCTACATGTTGCCTTCAATATTATCTTTATTAGTATCATCGTTATCATCTCTACTATTATCATTGTTGTCACGATATTATCATCATTATCATTGTCATCTTTATGTATTATTATTATTCATACCATTAACAGCAACTACATTATCAATTATATCATTAACATCATGTAGCCAACGTTCTAATATTATTATTACTTTTATTATCATCATGCTATCTTTATTATATCATTATTATCATCTTCATCATCATCACCATCATTATTACCATTACCTCAAATGTACTATCATTAGCCTTCCCACTAATACTACTAATAGTTTCATTGCAAGGACCCCTCTATTAACATCATTACATTTATGTTTCTTAAAGATAATTAATTAACAATATCAGACAAATTTATATTTTTAATTGTTTAAAAAACAACTATATATTTCTTAAATATAGAAAAATAAAAATAATGCCAAGCGTTGACCAAGATTCTCTCTACGCGATATATCTTCGTTTATATACGAATCTTCCGCTGCGTATTCTCATGCTCTGCAATTGCTTTGAGAATTGAAACATCCCACGGTTTGTTCTGAAAAAATTTATAAACGATTATTCTTGTGATACTAAATGGAGAGAGATTTTGTCCCACACTAGCATATCAATGGAAAGCTCATGTCATCAATCACGACAACTGGCCCTTTGTAGACTTATCATCAAGTCATATCGCATGATGAGATGCAGAGGCTCACTTGAGCCCTAGCAGTACTGGACCACCCTTATAATAAGCCTTCTTAGCAGATATTTCCTCCTCTCTCTCTCTCTCTCTCTCTCTCTCTCTGATCCCTCCATCCTTCTCTTCTGCATCTTCCCGTTTGATTAACCAGATCGAGGCTGAATCAGCTTATCCAAGGAACCTTCGAGGGCAGTCAGATTGGCAGAATAAAAATACAAAACATAGTGCGCATATCTATTCCTCTTTTCTATCTCAATGTTTCGATCCATAGCTTTTAGCCCAATCTCTGAGCCTTTTCCATCCTCCCCCTTCCTTTGATCTTTCTTGGAACCCGGATATCTCCGGAGGAAACGAGCTAGGATAAAGAATAAGAGAGAAGCCACAGCAAAGAAGAGAGCAGTGCAGTCTTTCCGGAAAGTGTCCTCCAAGAATTAAAGCAGTTCTCAAGTGTCATGGAGCTTTCCCATGGAAGAAGAAGAGACAGGTATCTCTACCGTAGTGGAGAAGATCAAGAGGAGGCATCCAAGAACCCTTCCTTCGCTCCCTCTTCCTCCTCCTCCTCCTCCTCCTCCTCCTTCTCCTTCTCCTTCTCCCTTACAGGTATCCCTCAGTACGCCGAGGGCGCTGCTGGCCATCCGATCGAGAGGGAGCACTTGTTTGACAAGGTGGTGACGCCGAGCGATGTCGGGAAGCTGAATCGGCTCGTGATACCAAAGCAGTATGCCGAGAAGTACTTCCCTCTAGACCCATCGGTGGCTGACAAGGGCCTATCGCTGTGCTTTGAGGACCGCACCGGCACGCCATGGCGGTTCCGTTACTCCTACTGGAACAGCAGCCAGAGCTATGTCATGACCAAGGGATGGAGCCGCTTCGTCAAGGACAAGCGGCTTGACGCGGGCGACACCATCTCCTTCTGCCGCGGTGTCGGCGAGGCCAGCCGTGACCGCCTCTTCATTGACTGGAGGCGCCGCCCCCGCTCCCCCCGCCACCTCCTGCCACTCCGCGGCCCGGCGATGCAATTACCCTTCGCTGCCGCCGCCACCACCACCCCCTTCGCCGGGCTCTTCGCTCCTTCGGTACCCGCCATGCGCAACGCCGCAAGCCCCGGCATTGTTGGCGGCGGCGGGTCGTACGTCTATTTTGGATCAGTGTGTCCCCGCCCACAAGTCCGGGTGCAAGTCGGGGATGGTGGAGTGGTGGGGGTGCCCATGGTTTTAGGCTCGGCGCCGGATCAGGTCCATGGCACAGTGGAGCCCAAGCGAGTCCGGCTCTTTGGAGTGAACCTAGAGTGCTTTTCCGAGCCCCAAGACCTTGGTGAGACCCAAAGGCTGCCTCAACCGCAGCCTAGGCCTCCTTAATCTCCTCTCCGGCCGGTGGAGAACTGGGGTTGTTGGGCGCTCTCGATCGAGTGCGCTGCAGTACTTCTACAGGAAACAAGCTGCAGTCGTCCATGGATGTAGTCCACCTGTAACTCAGAGGCAAGGAAGGAAGAAGAAAAAAGTTTAATATTCTTACTCTTATTATATACTCCATCTTGTGCTTACTTGAATGAAAGCTTTCAGGATTTTGTCATTCCCTTTTCTGTTTCGTTATCTTTTGGAACATGACAAATAATTTGATCATTTCAAATGCGTTTGGGTGAGAAAGAAAGGAAGTGCAGAAGAGGGAAGTGGGATTCCTGTGAATTATTATAATTTCTGTAATTTTGTTCCTTTCGTCTTGAAATCTTATTGGAATTGTATGTATGCTTCCCCCAGATGCCCTACTTATGATATATGGTAGCCTTGTGTTTCTGACCTCCTTTTCATATGCTTCAAGCCATTGATAACTTTAGCATACAAAACAAAGTTAAAGCAAATGTTTCCTTGTATGGTCTTGGGTTCCATTTTTCCTATTATCCTTGCCACAGGTTCTTGTAGCTAGCTTCATCCTTTCAGTGGTAACAAGGCGGCATGCTTTGGATTGGAGAGAGATGATTGATGGAGTTTTACAGGTTGGATTTAATCTTTATTCATTTCTTTGCTTCACATGTAGGTTGGATTTAATCTTTATTCATCTCTTAATTTGCTTCATATATATGTTGGATCTATGCTTCCTATTCTGGTGCTTGAATATTTACTACATTTCTAACTGAGCTAAGAATTACACTTTATTTTGAAACCTCACATTGCTGGAAGAGGCCATGCTGCAAAGCTTGAAAAAAGTCAATATGTGTATTTGTGCAAAAAAGAAGGATCCCTCTGTACTGTGCTAGGAAAAATTAATCGGGCTCTATGACATGTGCTAGCATTAAACAGCTTTTTAGGAGTTGGTCCAAATTAAAGGATGGCCTTTTTATGCTATTTGAAAGAACAGAACTAACCCTACACTTTTATGTGCTTTTAATGAATGCTATTTAAGTGTAACATTTGTGCGGTAAGCTGTTGGATGGACCTGATACTGACTTTAAGTGTTGTGTCTTTGATCGATCGACTAGAAGGGCAGATGATTAAGAGTGTTTGACTCTTCCTTAGCTAACAAAAAAATGAAGAAGACAAACAGTTCCAAAGGACCAAAGCTATGCAAAAAATAAAGAAAGTAACAGAAAATATTTAAGTAAAATCTTAAATGATCAACATTTTTGCAAAGAAAGACTCACTTCATAACGAAAATATTCATTTATATTTTACTTTTATTGCCCTCATCTTTTCTATAACGTGGGTTATGCAATATTTTTAATAGACAATACAATGCTGCTTATGAGATCATGAACTTGTTTTTCTCCCTCAAGGAAGAAGGGGTTGGAGAGAGGTCTTACTTTATTACTCCATAAGCTGTTACATTATGTCTACAATAGCAAACACAATAACCTAATGTTATTTTATTGAAGTTTAAAGCACGAATAGGAGGATTATCTGAAGGGGTTAGAGATAGGTCCTTGAGAAGGGGTTGGAAAAAGGTCTTACTTCATCACTTCATAAGCTGTTACATTATATCTGCAATGGAAAACACAATAACCTAGCTAATGTTATTTTTTTGAAGTTTAAAGGACGAATAGGAGGATTATCTGGACCGCAGTGATCAACTTTGGACTGGTTTACGGAGTACAAAAAATTAGGAGTCAAAGATACTGCTTTGCTGGCTTTCTGTGGTGCACCCAATAACTATTTTTCCTATGAAATCCGTGAAGTTTTTGAAGCTTGCTTAAGACTTCCTCTTGCAAGGTTGAGTAATGTTTGTTGAGAAGAAACGTACAATTTCAATCCAATCAAGAAAAGTCTTGACGTAAAAATTGTAACTTAATTTAACTTGTAGCTTAGACTTTTTAAGTTTTTGGTCTATTCATTTATACAAACCTTCTGCTTTCCACTAAATGTTAAACAGCAAGGTCTTCAACATTCTGCTCCTTATAGGTTAACCAATTTTGACTTCGTCAAGTCCAATCCATTATTCTCTAATAAATTCTATATCTAATTAAGTACACCACATGTTACCATTCCAGTTCAAGAGCCGACTTTTCGGGAGCCAACTTCAACATCAAATATTATCACTCAAGCCTAAGAATCATCTGCTCTCAAGAGTCATATTCCATGTTACACCCTTACAATAATAGTTCCTCTTTTGAAAACTATGCCCGAGCTAATACCCAAATTCAAAAAATTACTCCATTGAATCCACTTGTTTTATCAACTCGGAACGCCCCTAGTTCCATACCCCTTGTTTGGGAAAAATGGGAAGTTTGGGTCCTATCACATGCAAGAAGGCTTTAGTATACAATTCAGAATCTGATTCAATTTAAAAACTTAAGACTTTAGGTTTTAGACCCGACCATTTATTCAATTAGTAAATGATAAATATTTTGAGGTTAGTATTCCACCAAAGCGAATAAGCAGAAAACTTTAAATATAGTCATGTTTCACGCTTCCTTTTTCCTTTTTCTTGTTTTAACTCTTCCAACTTTTAGTACTTAGGATCTATCATCATGTTGACATATATAGAATATGAATTTGTTCATTTCTCTCATTGTTCTTTCAATATGAAGATTGTTATTCATGATAAAATCCAATTCCTTTCTTGCACATTGTTTGATGATATATGTTCATGCCTATATTAACATCAATAAATTATAATATTTTTTTCTGTGAGATACAGGTTTGTAGGTAACTAACACACCTCATTTGTCAAAATGTTATCAAAGAAAAGAACTTTTTAGTAATAAAATAAATTTTCACTAGAAAATAAATGATAGAAATATTTTGATAATTATAAATTTGATCCATCCAAAGGAATAGAAGGCTAAGCTTCCATCTTGACTATAATCTTGATTTATATTGGTTTTAGGTCCTCACTAACGCAATATATATAAAGTCTTGTTTTATTTATTGGTTTATATAAACTAAAGCATCCCAAGATATCAATCGATATATTAATATATTAGCTAACATTATGCAATCTCCTTTTTAATAAGCATTTTTTAATTAATAAATTTTACTTCCAAAAATGTCACTAATCTTAACTTTATCATGTCATTGGGACTTCAATATTTTAGTTCTTATATTTTGCTAATCAAATCTTAAAGAATCTTGATTTTTCTGAAACTTTCCCACATCCCATGTTGATTGAAATAAATAAAGATGTTAGTTTAGCTTAGTAGAGTGGCTAGTATTCTTAGCTTTTAAAGGCCTTCACACGGGATATTGGAACATTCTTCATTAAATACACAACCATATACTGTGGATGAATAAATCTATTAATTTGTGACTAGTTTATATGTTTTGGGTCTAGTTAGTACAATTCCTTCCTCAAAAAAGATCTAATTGGTATAATTGTTGCAATATGCATCATACACTAATTATTTCAGATGGAGCTTCTTAAAATGTAAATTAAGTTCTATTACCATGTAATATTGCGCTTTAATGTGTACATTTGCAAGTTGATTAAAATGGCTATCAAGTAACATTATTAGATCAGCTTTTGGTTTCTGATGCCTTTTTTTCAATTTCACTTATAAAGTGCACTATGTAAGTAAATCAGATACAGGTTTTAGTGGAGTATTGTTTGACGAGCATCTTGATTTAAGAATAAGAATATCATGCATGAAAACTGAGTAATCATTGAGTAATCTTATATAGGTGGCCCTAATGTGCGGCAAAAACTTCCTGCACAACAATGACATATAGATTTATCCACCTTAAAGCTTGTTAACTTGTACGGCAAAGAGATTGATTCTTTTGAATAATAACAAAAGCATTGGATATTGTAGTGTCAAATATGGTAGAAGATTTCTCACACCCTTTATTGAGCTAATTTATTATGATGCAGATTGGTCATTCTGGCAATTTATGAGAGGATGCAAAAGTAATACCAATTACTTCCACTATATGTTGAGAGAAGAAATAGTTTTAAGACTTCTTTTAAATACAATGCATAAAATAGTTGGAGAAATGTTGAAACTCCAATTCTTTGAAATCTATAGGAAAAAATCTGGTTTTATGCAATGGAGTTTCTTTTTTTTTTTTTTTTTGCAATTATGTCATTAGGTGTCATGATGTTGCATATTTTTTCCAATAGAGAAACTCTATTAGAAATCCTATACCCCCTTGTGGATTTAAGAATTGTTGTTAATATCATGAAACTACAGTGTTCTGTAGTACATGTAGCTACGAATCATGCTTGTGGTGATGAGATATATTGAATACCAGCATTAGAAAGCGACAATTTGATATATCATCTTCATGTTGCTCTATATTATCAGCTCTTGTAGTAGCTCTTGTAGTGTAGGTTGATGAATCTAATTCAAAGGTGGACTGTAAAGGTGATGAGGCTTAAAAGGAAAAGCTTTTCTATTTTGTTATATAGTATGTGCCTCCAGATTTCCTAATGAGCTGGAGTACGATCGAGGTGCATCTTCCATAGCTTTACAACAATGTACCCATAAAACAGTAATTAGTAACCACTGATTTTTTTCCCCTCTCATGTTATTTTGATGATTTACTGCTACATGATTACCTGTCGTACCTTGACTGCCATGTCTCTGCGCAAAACCTTATATTCGTCAGGTAATATCTGTATCACCAATTCGTGATGGATTGCGATCTTCTTTTTAAGGAGAAAGGCCTTTGACCACTTGATAACCTTCAGTTTCTCCCTTCTTTAAAACTTTCACTTTTTTTCATAGCTCTAATGAAAGATAGCATGACAACAAGTATTCTGATAATAATCGAAAGAATCACGGTTAAACGAAGGAAAATAGCAAAATAACATAATTATGGGTTCATGCATTATGAAAGCTAGCACTAATTCACACAACTGGCAGCATCGAAATAGATATTTCAATTTTGATTCCGCATTCTTATCGTAGCAAATATTCCATATTGGTGCTTCCTATGTTGACACGAATCGAGAGCTTTCTTTTTTTTCCAGGGACTGAAGATATGGCGCATTGTCTCCTTGTGGGGCTCAAATTACTTTGTTGAGCGATTAATGTTAATGTATTAATTACCAACAACCTTTGCTTTAGAATGAGAACTTCTCAAATTTCATGAGAAACATGAAGAGAGATATCTATCTTACGATGATTTATACAAGAACTCTAACTACTATCGTGCACTGTCTTCTCAGGAAAAGGAAAAAAAAAAGGTATATATTAAATTTCTAACGCTAATACAACCATAAAGATTGCAATATGAAGTAATTGAAGAATATTGACTGTTGTTGATCACGACATAACTTAGTTGTTGGCTTCTGAACAAATCCAGTAACAGAAAAATTGGAGCGTCACTTGTCATGTTCATTCCCCATGAAAGTAGGTAGGGACAAGAAGGTGATATAGGTTCAAGGATAAGATGATGGAACCATGCAAAGAAACAAAATCCAATCCTTCCACCCTCAAGCATCGAACTCGGATCCTACACACATCATAACTCGGTGAGGCATTGAAGGACACAAAGAAGTGAAAAGAAAACTGAGTTGATCTTTTGGGTTTTGGAACTCAGAAAAAAGAGTTAAGGGTGGACCACCCTTGGCAGTAGGGGCCCTTGTAGACCCATGAGACCAACAGCATGCCTTACAGTTGCTTGCATGTCTTGGCTTGTGTGCTTGATGATGAGAACAGGAAGAAGGTGAGTGTGTCCTTTGACACTAAATAGTGTGGTCCTAGGGCTAGAAAGTGAATGGCGGAGGGTCAGTATATATGCTTAGGGTCTATTAGCATCAATTCTTGTTATCTTTGAGCCTCTGCCGTCCATGAATCGATCTCAAGCAAGGGTCGCTGTAATCCATGTGAACTCCGCATCTTGGTGCAAGGACTCCATTGACGTCTAGAGGCGTGTCTAGAGGTGTCACTGTGGATTGAGACCTCCACCACTACCACATGTTTCTTGGCAGCTCTATTAAAGTAGGACGTGGTATCAGCATCTTTTGCTTTTCGGACAAATGACTCGTCGTCAAAGGAAAACCAGTCCGTCAACTAAAATTTGTCGCTCATCACTGCAGGGGTTCCATCTTCATTGGTCAGATTAATTAGGTCGAATGAGTATCCTGATTATTTCTCGTTGGGAAAAATATCCTGATTACGAAGAATATATATATATATATATTTGGAGAAACAATGTTCATGTGACTGCCACCTTTCGCCATGGATCTCAACTTAACCAGCACGTATATATACGCGATGCAAGTGCTGCAAAGCTGCGGATCAAACACCAATCGATTTTGCCTCTGTACTAGAGAAAATGGCATCAATACTGGAATCTTTGCTTTGAAAGAAAGGAAGAAAGAAAGAGAGAGAGAAAAAATTGCAGATGTATAAGCACTTGAAAACATGGCGCTCTTAGAATAAATAGAACAATTGGATATACACCATCAATGCTTGGGTGGTAACAACAGCAACGAGAAGGTTGGAGCCAGTACTTTGTGTTGGGTTTGGGCTCCCTTCTATGAGAAAAGTCCCAAATGTGTAAGCCCACTTTGTGTCACACTTGTCTAAGTGGTGAGTCTGATTAGGGTGAGATTAGGTCATTTTTTAGAGAAAAAAAAAAGAGAGCCGCCATTCGAGAGAGAGAGAAGAAGTAGCCCTTCCTACACATACTCAGAGCCGTAAAATTGCTACTGTAGATTCGTTCACTATTGGATCGGACTGAAATTTTGACAGCAGGTTCGGAACATCTGATTTTTCGTTCTGAACGGTTGGATCGGTGAAACAAGGTCTGAGGTGCGAGAAACTCAGGTCGGACAGTAGCTCTGTTTTTGGGTTTGTTAAACTTCTTGGTTCTCTATTGTAAGCTTCTTAGCTTTATTGTTTGGTTGGCTGTGAGCACTTATTTGTGTTCTTGTTTGAGACTCTCTTGTACCATTATTTGATCATAGTGGAGCTATTTCTTTGGTCTGGACGACCCGTGGTTTTTTTCCTTGCTTTAAGGGGGTTTTCATGTTAAAAATCTTGGTGTCTCTAGTGTGTTTGTGATATTCAATTGCTACCATATTTTTGTTATTGCTCTCATAGATTCTTGCAAGTTGGGGGAATATATCTCCGCTATATATTGTGATTTGTTGTTATTGTGTTGTTGTTTTTCCATCAGAGTGGTATCAGAGCTATTTGGTTTGGGGCTATTTGACTTGCTTGAATGATGGAGGCAAATACAAATAAGATAGTTTGTTTGAATGGCACTAATTATCATTTGTGGAAGGGCAAAATGAAGGATTTGTTATTTGTGAAGAATTTGTATCTTCCTGTGTTTGCTACTAAGAAGCTGGATTCCAAGTCTGATGAGGAATGAGAATTTGAACATCAGCAGGTTTGTGGTTTTATTCGGTAGTATGTAGAAGATAATGTTTATAATCACATTGCTAATGAGACACATGCTAGAACCTTGTGGAAGAAGATTGAATCATTGTATGCCTCTAAATCAGGGAATAATAAATTATATTTGTTGAATTCTCTGATGAATTTGAGGTACAAGGAGGGGACTTCTATTTTAGATCACTTGAATGAGTTTCAAGGGCTCCTAGATCAATTGTCAGGAATGGGTATCAAGTTTGATGATGAAGTGTTGGGACTATGGCTACTGAATACTCTACCAGAGTCTTGGGAGACATTTGGGTTTCAATTACAAACTCAGCCCCTAATGTATTGTTACTTTGTAAACGGCAAAGGGTGGTGCTCTTAATGAGGAGATGAGAAGGAAGGCACAGGGTACTTCATCTCAGTCCGAGGTGCTTATCACTAAAATAGGGGAGAAGTCAGAGAAAAGAACCAAAGGGTGGTAGAGAGAAGAGCAGAAGCAAGTCCAAGTCAAGATACAAGAATGTAGAGTGCCATTATTGTCACAAAACAGGGCACATACAGAAGAATTATTTTCTGAGGAAAAGGAAGAACAAAAGCAAGAAGGGTTAGCAGAAAGAGAATGATCGTGATGATGATGATGATCGTATTACCACTGCTACCGGTAATGATCTTATTATTCTCGTGACCATGAGTCAGTTAATCTTGTATCAGAGAGAGCATGTGGATAATTGATAGTGGCGCTACACTGCATGTTACACCAAGAAAGGAGTTCTTCATGTCTTACACTTATGGTAACTTTGGAGTGTTAAAGATGGGTAATGATGGTGTGTCTAAGGTGATTGGTGTTGGTGATGTTTGCCTGCAAACCAACATGGGAATGCAGCTGCTGCTTCGAGAGTCAAACATGCTCCGGATGTTCGCTTTAATTTGATTTATGTGCAGATGCTTGATGATGGTAGTTATGATAATCACTTTGATTCTAGAAAGTGGAAACTCACCAAAGGTAACTTGGTTATGGCTAGAGGGGAGAAAATTTCTAAACTGTATTGGACAAAAGCTTTGGTTGCTAAAGACAGTGTGAATGTCGTGGATATGGAGGCATATTTGTGGCACCGAAGGCTTAGTCATATCAGTGAAAAAGGCTGAACTGCTTAGCTAAAAAGGATGTGCTTATAGGATTGAAGAGTGCAAAGTTGGAGAAGTGTTCTCATTGCATGGCTGGTAAACAAAAC
The DNA here is from genome assembly GCA_900491605.1 of Calamus simplicifolius. Classification (NCBI taxonomy): domain Eukaryota; kingdom Viridiplantae; phylum Streptophyta; class Magnoliopsida; order Arecales; family Arecaceae; genus Calamus; species Calamus simplicifolius. The sequence continues at coordinate 1,197 of UESW01003784.1, read as the reverse complement.
AGAGTATCTTTTAAGAAGCATCCTCCCTCAAGAAAGTCAGAGTTACTTGAACTGGTACATTATGATGTTTGTGGTCCATTGAAGGTAAAATCATTTAGTGGTGCACTTTATTTTGTTACCTTTATTGATGATTGTTCCAGGAAACTATGGGTCTATGCATTGAAGACAAAAGACCATGTGTTGGAGAAGTTCAAACAGTTTCAGGCTTTAATTGAGAGGCAGTCAGGCAAGAAGCTGAAATGTATTCGTGCTAACAATGATGGTGAGTATTGTGGACCCTTTGTCTATTACAAGCAGCAGGGTATTGCACATGAAAAGACTCCTCCTAAAACTCCTCAGCTGAATGGTTTAGCAGAAAGGATGAATAGGACATTGATTGAGAGAGTGAGGTGTATGCTCTCTGAAGCAAAATTGTGCAAACACTTTTAGGGTGAGGCATTGTACATGGCAGTGCATGTTATTAATCTTAGTCCTACAGTTGCTTTGGACAGTGAGGCACCAGACAAAATTTGGTTTGGCAAGAATGTCAGATATGATCATTTACGAGTCTTCGGTTGCAAGGCATTTGTGCATGTTCCAAAGGATGAGAGATCCAAGTTAGATGCTAAGACGAGATAGTGCATCTTTATAGGTTATGGTCAAGATGAATTTGGTTACAGGTTTTATGATCCTATTGAGAAAAAGCTTATTAGAAGTCGTGATGTGGAGTTCATGGAAGACCAAACCATTGAAGACATTGATAAGGTGGAGAAGACTACACCCGAAAAAGGTAATAAGCTGATTGATGTTGATCCATTTTGGTTGCCTGTTCACAATCTGGATAATGCTAAGAGTAGTGTTCAACAAGATGAGCAACATGATTATGTTGATGATCAACAGCTTGGAGATGAGTTAGATGTTCCAACTAATGATGCTGAAGAGGAACATGAAATGTCACAAGACGATAATCTTAGTTATGCTCCTGAACCATCTCAAAGTCAACTCAGGAGGTCTAACAGGCAGAGACAACTATCTACAAGGTATTCGTCTGATGAGTATGTGACCTTGACTGATGAGGGAGAACCTGAGTGTTTTGAAGAGGCCATTGAGAGTGAAGAAAAATAAAAGTGGTTGGATGCAATGTGAGAAGAGATGCAATCTTTGCATGACAATCACACTTATGATTTGGTGAAGTTGCCTAAAGGCAAGAGGGCCTTG
>UESW01003783.1:0-35309 GCA_900491605.1 Calamus simplicifolius | reverse complement strand
TTGGAGATATAAATCTTCCTCAACCAAGGTTATTGTTTCTTTGACTAATCATTTAAAAAGCAAGAAAAGAGCGCAAAATGATACATATTTAGATATACTATTTTACATCACATCATAGGAATTCGCCACCATTTAAATATATCACTGTTTAGTCGTAATTGATTGGTTTGTAACTTAGACGTTATATATTTGAATCCCCGAGTCTTGATACACTGCATCATTTTCAATCCTCCTCGCAATGAATTCTTTTGAACTTCTTCGAGGCAATGGTTTAAATTCTGTCTTACCATGCAAATGATTACAAATGAAGAATGATGACGTTACATACTTGAATGACCGGGTACACTGCTTCATTTCAATCCTTATCGCAATGAATTCTTTTGAACTTCTTCAAGGCAATGGTTTAAATTCTGTCTTACGTTATATACTTTGAATCACCGGGTCTTGATACACATCATTTTCAATCCTTATCGCAATGAATTATTTTGAACTTCGAGGCAATGCTTTAAATTCAGTTTTACTATGCAAATGAAGAATTATTGGACGTTATATACTTTGAATGCCAGGGTCTTGATACACTGCATCATTTTCAATCCTTATCGCAATGAATTCTTTGAACTTCTTCGAGGCAATGCTTTAAATTATGTTTTACCATGCAAATGATTACAGATGAAGAATTAATGGACGTTACAAACCATGAATGCCCGAGCCTTAATACATTGCATCATTTTCAATCCTTATCACAATGAATTCTTTTGAACTTCTTTGAGGCAATGAATGAAATTCTTTTACCATGCAAATGATTATAAATGAAGAATGAATGGCTTTAAATTGATTCATGAATCTAAGAAATCTAAAATTATATGTATACAATTTAAAATATTCTTCTCCATTCTACACTAATGGAAAGGAAAGAAACTAATAATGCAGGTCAAAAGCTTCCTAATAATTATTTTTTGTTAAAGAAGGAATGACGTACATATCCAAATAATTTGAGATAAAAAAATTTAATTATTTTTGTTCATAACTTTTTGTTCATGCATTTGGTCCAACCATATTTATTGTCTAACTTTCTTTATAAAGTTATTTAATTAACAGTTGGAAAGACTTTATTTTAACGTTTTCACATCGATAAGAATAGATAAGGATCCATATCTTTAAACACTTTAACGTTCATACGAGAACCAATATCCAAACAACCTATATGATTACCAAGGGAAGTTAATTGTCATAATTGTTGATGAGGGCAAAAATGAGCAAAATTTATTGTGGGAGCTTTTAGTTATTTTACATTTAGTGACTTGGTGTAGAAAACCATAAGCGGTCATGAGAACTTTGCACAAACCGAGCTTAATTCTATTTTAAATATATGTGTATAATAAAAAAAGTAATAGTATTATTTTTTAAATTTAAAATTTGTTGTAGGCTCGTCATAAATATAATATTCAAAAATATTAGCTTCTTGTTTTTATTTATTATTCCGTATAACCCCTTAATTTATATTAAAATGAATTATAGTGTTTCCTTCGTCCTAAATTGCACGTTTTCGCTCTTCACATTAATGCTATTATTAGTGGGAGTTATGATAATTAATGTTATATAAATGGGTTCAGCTATGTTATTTTCTTTATATACTTTTTTTTTTTAAGACAAACGGGCTTTATCTCACCCGTTTAAGAGTTCCATATTAAATATGCCTTCAGACCTTTTACTACCTTTTATGTTCTTGGACTTTATTTTATTTATGGTACTATTCACGTATAGCTAGAAACATAGTAGCAAAAGTTATGTATGTATGTATGTGTATATATATGTACACACACATACATACACACATATGCACATACATACATACATACACATACATACATACATACATACATACATACATACATACATACATACATACATATATACATATATACATATATATATATATATATATGTGTGTGTGTGTGTGTGTGTGTGTATCTATGTATGTGGATGTATACATAAGTCATGTATTATATGTAAATATATGTGTATATATACACATTATATATGTGTTTGTGTGTTTGTGTATATACATATTCACACACACACACACACACACATATATATATATATACATATTTCAATATAATATAGAAAAAAGTTTGACTTGATTACATTTAGATGTACTCAAACTTAAATTTAGTCGCCTTTTTAACTATTAGATCTATATGAATTTTGAACCCAACAAACCACTTTAACCATCTTTACTTGCTTAAAAACTGATAAAATAAACAAAAATATGTAAAAATAAATAAAAATAGGATGGAAGTAAACACTAATTATTTTGGGGTGATGGTAAATATTTATCTTAGAGTATAATGCCAACATATCTAGAATAAGACTTTGTTTGGGCTAATAAACAACTAGTTTAAGTGGTAAATAGAAATGCTATAGAAATAAATAAAAGCTATTAAATCAAAGATATGGTAAATATAAATGATGTAATAATAAATAAAAATTATTGAATCAAAGATATCATATTTTGTATGCCTTAAGATATGCTTGCACATCGTGTTTATTCAATTTTCATGAATGCACGTTACCACTTGTTGCCGTGAAATCCGTTCTCCGACTCGGGTGCGCCTCTGGCTTCTGATCTGGATGCTGATCTTGTCGCCTCGAGCGGAACCTGTACGATAGTCCGCACGCAGAGGGTGCTGTGGGGGTTGCCCTCTGCGGAGGACCCTCCGATGCCCAAGTCAGTGGAGATTCATAGCAAGCAGATTTAGGAGAAGACTCTCACAGAAGAGTTCCCCTTATGGGTGTTCTCTCGGGAGCTCTGAGCTCAGGGGGAGCTTCAATGGAATATCTGAGCCAGTGAATGAGTATGAGTAATTGCATAAAAGTATGCGTACCTAAGAGATTGAAGGACTGTGGCATTTATAGGGGATCACCTGGTTCCTTGGTCATGTCGTGAGGAGAGGTCTGAAAGTCGTTATGATTCAAAACGGATTCAAATTAAGTTTGTTGTAAGACTAGTAGGATCTGTATCTTTTCGGTTAAAGGATCGACGGCTGGGAGAGCTGGTTGATGCCTTGAGATTCAGTGATCACATAGACCTAGGCCACTCTTGTGGGTCCTAGGCCACTTCTGGGTATGATTCCTCGTTTGAAATCTTATTCAGTTACAGTGAATTCGAACTCTCCCATGCCGGATTCGCAAAGGTATTTCGAATGCCTTGGTTCAGTCAGAACAAGGAATAACTTGATTTTTGAGGTATAGAATGGCTCGGCTCGGATTACCGAGGTATGAGGATAGCTCGGGGTACCGAGGTACGATCGGCTCAGATTGCCAAGGTATGAGAATAGCTCGGGTTATCGAGGTATGAGGATAGTTCGAATTGTCGGGGCGACCCGACTTTGTCAAAGGCGATTCAACTTCGTCGCTTGGCTATTATGCCAGCTGGCCGGTAGGGTGTTTGGATTGGGCATGACCCAATTGTTGATGTGGGCGGTCAATAATGCAATGACGATTTTACCCCTCATCAAGAATCAATGGAACCTGGCTTCAAGCTATTGAACCAGGTTCGGGCAGATCCCCTTAGGGTGGAGGGGAAGGCTCTGCATAGGATCGCATATGATGCTCCATGGAATATCATGATGAATCTGAAGCTATTGAGATGGTCGTTGGGATCGGTGGATCCGTGATATGGCTCGATGGTAGGGAGCTTGACATGAGGGGGAATCACTTCCCTCATGATCCTCTCAGAGAAGGGGATGCCCTACTCTGCTTTCGGTTGAGGCAGAGGATCTTGCCAGGCGGCGTCTAACTCACGACGCCATTCTTGCTGCATCTCCTACATCTACTGTCTGATCCCCTCGTCTAGAGTGGTAGGAGGGATCGGGCGATGGGAAGACGGCAATGACGTCAGATCTGGGAAGACACGGAGAAGGGGAACGAACCCGCCTAGATCTGAGTGGGCTCTTCCCTCCAGCTCGCTGCGGCGCTGGTTTTGTCTTTGCGGGCTAGCGATGATAATCTGCTGCTTCTAGCAGATTAGAGGAAGAAATTGCTGGCGGAGCAGGGCAGTGGCCTCTTCGTGAAGCTGAGGAGCAGGGACGGCAGGGCCAGGAGTCGCCTGGAGTCCCTGGACCAACTGGGTCAATGCCTGAACCTGCTGGACCAGAGTGGCGAACTGGTCCAATGTTACCACCATTGCCGGTGGCAAAGGGGTTTCAGCTGACGGTGGCGGTGGAGGTACCGCACCGCTAATCAGATCAGGTCTTTGAGAGGCGGCATGATCTTGAGCTTCAATATAGCTCTTTTCCGATTGGCCATTAGAGGATGCTTCTTCTGATTTTTTGAGTCTTGTCTCCTGGATCACAAGTTTATGGGACTTGGGGCCCTTCCTCTAGCGCCAATCTATTGCCACGGAAATCCGTTCTCCGACTCGGGTGCGCCTCTGGCTCCTGATCCGGACGCCAATCTCATCGCCTTGAGCGGAACCTGCAAGACAATCTGCACACAGAGGGTGCTATGGGGGTTGCCCTCTGCGGAGGACTCTCCATCGCCCAAGTCAGTGGAGATTCACAATAAGCAGATTTGAGGAGAAGACTCTCACAGAAGAGTTCCCTTTAGGAGGGTGTTCTCTCGGGAGCTCTGAACTCAGGGGAGCTTCAATGGAATATCCGAGTCAGTGAATGAGTGTGAGTAATTGCATAATAGTATGCATACCTGAGAGATTTAAGGATTGTGGCATTTATAGGGGATCGCCTGGTTCCTTGGGCGTGTCGTGAGGAGAGGTCTGAAAGTCGTTATGATTCGAAACGGATTCGAATCAAGTTTGTTGTAAGACCAGTAGGATCCGTATCTTTTCGGTTAAAGGATTGATGGCTGGGAGAGCTGGTTGATTCCTTGAGATTCAGTGATCACATAGACGTAGGCCACTCTTGTGGATCCTAGGCCACTTATGGGTATGATTCCTCGTTTGGAATCTTATTCAGTTATAGTGAATTCAAACTCTCTCACATCGGATTCCGCAGTGGTATTTCGAATGCCTTGGTTCGGCTAGAACGAGGAATAACCTGGTTTTCCAAGGTATAGAATGGGTCGGCTTGATAACCCGAGCTATCCTCATACCTCAGCAATCTGAGCCGATCATACCTCAGTACCCTGAGCTATTCTCATACCTCGGCAATCCGAGCCGATCGTACTTTGGTAACCCGAGCTATCCTTATAACTTGGCAATCCGAGCCGAACCATTCTATACCTCGAAAAATCAAGTTATTCCTCGTTCTTTTATATTGTATTTATCATTTATTGCATCACTTCACTTGTGCACATTCTTCTTGTGGAATTAGTTTTAATTGTTAAATTTTAAAAAGAACCCAATTCACCCCCCCTCTTGAGTTGCCATGGGCCAACAATTTTATTTATGGTACTACTCACGTATAGCTAGAAACATAGTAGCACAAGCCCTATATATATATATATGTATGTATATGTGTATATGTATCTATATGTATGTATGGGTGTATACATAAGCTCGTGTATTATATGTAATATATGTTTATATATACACATATATGTATGTGTGTTTGTGTATACATACATACATACATACACACACACACATATATATATATATATACATATTTCAATATAATATAGAAAAAGTTTGACTTGATTACATTTAGATGTACTCAAACTTAAATTTAGTCACCTTTTTAACTATTAGATCTATATGAATTTTGAACCCAACAAACCACTTTAACCATCTTTACTTGCTTAAAAAATCTGATAAAATAAATTGAAATATGTAAAAAATAAATAAAAATAGGATGGAAGTAAAGACTAATTATTTTGGGGGTGATGGTAAATATTTATCTTAGAGTATAATGCCAACATATCTAGAATAAGACTTTGCATGGGCTAATAAACACCTAGTTTAAGTGGTAAATAGAAATGCTATAGAAATAAATAAAAGCTATTAAATCAAAGATATGGTAAATATAAATGATGTAAGAATAAATAAAAATTATTGAATCTAAGATATCATATTTTGTATGCCTTAAGATATGCTTGCACATCATGTTTATTCAATTTTCATGAATGCATGTTACCACTCAAACAAAATGTTTTATCAAGAAAAGACATGCTGCACCGCCCTTCGATGGAGCAAGCACGTACCGACCATGTAGATTAGCCGCCCGTGCATGCCGATGCGCATGCGGTGCGCGATAAGGCCCATTAGGCCATCGCACGTGCGCTGGCATGCGGGCGATCAATTCACCGCTAATGCACACTTACTATAGGGCGGTACACAAGACTTTTTTATTTTATTAATTCAAGCTTATCGTTTGTTTTAAATATTTAATATATTTTTTTGGATAAATATTTACCGTTGCTTCTGAAATCATTAATGTTTGCTTTCATAGGATTCGTATTATTATTTCCTATTTTTTTATATTATTATTATTATTATTATTATTATTATTATTATTATTATTATTTCATGATTTCATCAAGTAGAAGGGGATGATTAATGTGTTGCCTTTCACATCGAATCGAGATCCTGCGTATTTAATAGTGGAAGGCAATCGAACTTGGAGTTGAGCAAGGTCCAGCTATACGTATGCATACGTATATATGTATTTGTGTGCATACGCGTGCGCGCACCTTCCCGCCAGCAAAGTGAGCCATTGCCGTGAAGTCGACCTTCCGTTTAAATCCATCGACCATTGCCTCCGGAACTCCGCCATCCCAGCATCCGCCAGGGCCTCGGCGGAGAAGCTCTCCTTATGTGCCGCCCGATGAAGCGATCTGGCCTCCACCACGACCACCTCACCTTCCCATTCCTCCTCAATGACTGCGCGCGGCTTCCCACACCCGCAAGCCCTAAATCATCCACGCCCACGTCCTCAAATCCCTCTTCTCCTCCCATTTCTTGGCATGGACGTCAAGTGCGGGCAGCTGGAAGCTGCGAATGTTCTGTTTGAAATTATGCCCGAGAGAGACACTGCCGCTTGGAATGCCATGATCATGGAATTATCTATCCTGGGTTCTCTCGCCAGGGTTTTATTTCTCTTTCGCCGCATGAGATTGGCCGAGATCGGCCCTGATTCAATCATCGTCATAAGCATGAATCCGTCATGCGGGTAAGAGAAGAATCCGAGCATACTGAAAGCTGTCCACTTTTTGGAGATTTGGTTGGAAATCAGAGTTGATATTACGGTGGCCAACACCTGGATTGCTGCCTATGCCAAGCGCGAGGATCTGGGCTGGCTATACTGAATCTATCTTTACTGAGATCTCCATCGAAATGAGGTCAGTTGTGTCATGGAATTCCATGGTCGCAGTTTATGCATATGCTGGAAGTGTAAGACTTAATTTAAATATATTGATCATGATATCAAATATGCGGAAATACGGTATCAATATATTTATTATGATCAATAAATACTTCCAGCCATTATTATTAATGTTCTTTCTGACGAAGGTAAGGAATTCGATCTTCCTTGAATCAGCTGCACGGGATCTTGATCTTCCTTCTCTCTAGGGATCTCGATCTTCCTCCTTCGATGGATCTTGATTGATCTTCCTCCTCCTCTCGATAGATCTTGATTGATCTTCCTCCTCTCGATGGATCTTGATTGAGTTCTTCCAATCAACGAGCCATCGCACTCTGATGGTATATGCCCTCAGGATGTGCTCTTGATCAGGGACTCAATGTCTCCGCTTATTAGATTTTTCTTTCGATAACCTTGTTGAAAGCCTTAGGAAGGGTTCCCTATTTATACTCAAATCCCTTCACCCATCAAGCAAGCGTTCAACATTTAAGGGGGGGCTCTTATCACTTCTTAATTAGTGAAACGATAGTAATAAAATAAGGACCATTAAAAGCGATGGGTTATTACATTCTCCCACTTGGTCAGTATATTTTATCAATACTGAATAAGAAATTAAATACATGAATCATAGCGATAGGTCCTCTATAATTGAGTATTATCTTCTATGTATTACAATGCATTCAATTTCTTTACCACTATTCCAAATGTGACAACATAACATAATGAATAAACCATATGTTTATTCAGAGTCCAAAAGAAAAGTTTGTCATTTCTCAAAAGTCATATAACGTGTACACTTGAATGAGAAATAAACAAATAATTGAAATAAGAGTTTCTTTGTACAAATTGTTATCCATACAATTATATCATGGAACCAACTCCCATTCTTATCACATGATCCTTAAAATTCTTAATTGGCATGCCTTTAGTCAAAGGATCGGCTATCATCAATTCAGTGCTAACGTGTTCTATGACCACTTTGTTTTCTTTAACACGTTCTCTTATGGCTAAATACTTAATGTCGATATATTTACTTCGACTACCACTCTTATGGTTTTTAGCCAAAAATACAGCAGCTGAATTATCACAGTACAGTTTAATTGGCCTAGCAATAGAGTCAACAATTCTAAGCCCTGAGATGAAACTCTTCAACCATACACCTTGCGATGTAGCCTCAAAACAAGCAACGAACTCCGCTTCCATAGTAGAGGTAGCAGTCAAAGTCTGCTTTGCACTCCTCCATGATATGGCTCCACCAGCTAACATAAATATAAATCCTGATGTTGATTTCGAGAATCAATGCAGCCAGCAAAGTCCGAATCTGAGTAGCCCTCTATCTCCAAATGATCAGTTTGTCTATACATGAGCATGTAGTCCTTGGTCACTTGAAGATACCTCATGACCTTTTTAGCAGCTCTCCAGTGGTCTAAACCTGGATTACTCTGATATCTTCCCAACATTCCTACTGCAAATGCAATGTCAGGTCTTGTGCAAACCTGAGCATACATTAGGCTTCCAATAGCTGAAGCATATGGAATGTTGTGCATCTGTTCCCGTTCAAGTTCATTTTTAGGGCACTGGTTTAAAGCGAACTTGTCACCCTTCACTATAGGTGCAACACTTGGTGAACAATTTTTCATCTGAAATCTCTCCAAGACTTTATTGATATAAGTTTCTTGAGACAATCCCAAAATGCCTCGAGATCTTTCTCTATGGATCTTAATGCCAATGACATAAGATGCCTCACTCATATTTCATATCAAAATTTTTGAAGAGAAATTGTTTCACCTCATATAGCAACCCTTTATCATTGGTTGCAAGTAGAATGTCATCCACATATAGGATCAAGAAACAAATTTTGCTCCCACTAACCTTCTGGTATATACATTGATCCATGATGTTCTCTTCAAAACCAAAGGAAGAGATCACATCATGAAATTTTAAATACCACTGACGTGAGGCTTGTTTCAATCCATATATGGATTTCTTAAGCTTGCAAACCAAATGCTCCCCATCACCAGAGGAAAATCCTTCAGGCTGTTTCATGTAAACCTCTTCCTTTAGATCTCCATTAAGGAATGCGGTCTTCACATCCATTTGATGTAACTCAAAATCAAAATGAGCTACCAATGCCATAATTATTCGGAGAGAGTCTTTCTTGGATACAGGAGAAAATGTCTCCGTGTAGTCGATTCCTTCCCTCTGAGTGAATCCTTTGGCAACGAGTCTTGCTTTATATCTCTCAATGTTGCCTTGTGAGTCTTTCTTTATTTTGAAGATCCATCTACATCCAATGGCTTTTACACCATCAGGCAACTCAACAAGATCTCAGACTCGATTAGATGCCATAGATTCCATCTCGTCCTTCATGGCATTGAACCACAAGTTTGATTCCTTAGAACTCATGGCTTGTGAAAACGTTTCAGGATCATTTTTGGCTCCAATGTTATAGTCAGATTCATGTAGATACACAACATAATCACTAGGAATTGCTGATTTCTTTATTCTAGTTGATCTTCTTAATGTTGTGTCAATGACCTCTTGAGGGTATCTTGCACAACTGATTGTTGATGAACAACACGATCTTCTAGATTACCATCAGCTTGTGAAATCTCAATGACTGGTTGTTGGGCACTTAATTGAGTTTGAGGAGTGCTATAAATAACAACCAATCCCTCACTTGAAGTGGAAGCTGGAATAACTGAATGATCTTTCTCAGAAGAAGCCAAATACTGAGATTGATCACTCCCACTGATCAAGTCATTCTCAAGAAATTTTGCATTTCTTGATTCCACAATCCTAGTGCTGTGAGATGGACAATAAAATCTATAACCCTTGGACTTCTCAGCATATCCAATAAAGTATCCACTAATAGTCCTTGGGTCTAGTTTCTTTTCTTGTAGATTATAGACTCTTACTTCAGATGGGCATCCCCAAACACGTATATGTTGTAGACTTGGTTTTCAACCTTTAAATAACTCAAATGGCGTTTTGGAAACAGCCTTGGTTGGAACCCGATTCAATATATACGCAGCAGTTTTAAGAGCTTCAGTCCACAAGGATTTAGGTAAGTTAGAGCTGACAATCATGCTCCTTACCATGTCAAATAATGTCGGTTTCTCCTTTCAGCTACACCGTTTTGGTCAGGAGACCCTGGCATGGTGTATTGTGCAACAATTTCATTTTCTTCAAGAAACCGAGCAAACGGACCAGGTGCTTGTCCATTCTCAGTGTATCTACCATAATATTCTTCACCTCTATCTGACCTCACGATTTTAATTTGCTTGCCGCATTGTTTCTCTACTTCTGCCTTAAATACCTTAAAGGCATTTAATGCTTCGTTCTTATTATGAAGTAGGTAGAGATACATATATCGTGAATAGTCATCAATAAATGAGATGAAGTATCTCTGACCATACAAATCCATATCTGGGCTACAGATATCCGTATGTATGATCTCCAGTATTTCCGAACTTCTTTTGGCATCTTTCTTGGACTTGTTGGTTTGCTTTCCTTTATGCAGTCCACACAAGTGTCAAAATCAGTAAAATCAAGAGTATCAAGTACTCCATCTTTTACTAATCTTTTAATTCTCTCAATGGAGATATGACCTAATCTCCGATGCCACAAAATAGAGGAATTCTCATTTATAACACATCTTTTCATACCAGTTTGGGCGTGCATCACATTATAGGTGGTATTATTTTTCAAATTAATTTGAAAAGATTGTCTGACAATGTACCATTCCCAATAAGCTTAGATTTATAAAATAAATCAACAGAGCTTTTATTAAAATTAAAGGAGTATCCTGCTGGTACAAGCCTTGATACTGAAATCAAATTTCTAGAGAAACTTGGAATATAAAATGTCTTTTCCAAATCCAAAACAAAACCAGAATGTAAAATAAGTCTGCACGTTCCAATTGCTTCCACATGTGAACCCATCTTGTTTCCTGAATAGATGCTTTGTTCACTTCCCAATGGTTTCCTTTGATTTAAAAAACCCTGCAAGGTATTTGAAACATGGATTGTAGAACCAGAATCAATCCACCATGTGTTATGACATATAACCAAATTGGATTCATGACATACGAATGAGGTTAGAGTACCTTTCTTGTCAAGCCAAGCTTTGAATTTGAGACAATCTTTCTTTATATGCCCTTTCTTCTTGCAAAAGAAGCACTTGGACTCCTTCTTATCTTCTGTATGGATGGATACTACCCTTTCCTTTGCGTTTGGCTTTGGGAGCTTTAGTCTTTCTCTGAGTGACTAAATGTGCACTTTCTCTCATTTCTAAAATCAGCCTCCCTTCCTCTTGAACACACATGGTCAGAAGTTCATTAATTGACCATTTGTCCTTATGTGTGTTGTAAGATATTTTGAAGGGACTATACTGCTGTGGGAGTGAGCTCAAAATAAAGTGCACCAAGAAAGATTCTGACATCTCAACCTCTAGGGATTTCAACTGAGCCGCAATGTCCCTCATCTTCATGATGTGCTCACGCACACCTCCAACCGTAGTGAGCTTCATTGATGATAATTTTGTCATTAGGGTGCTAGCCATTGCCTTATCTGAAGACTCAAATTGTGCATCAATAGCCTTCAGAAGTTCCTTGACATTTTTGCACTCAGGAATTGAACCACGTATACTAGCAGAAATTTTAGTACGTATGAACATCATACTGAGGCGATTGGACCGTTCCCATCGTTCATACGCAGCAATCTCAGCCTGAGTGCTAGTAGATGTAACTGAATGTGGTTCATCCTTCCTGATAGCATAGTCAATATCCATGCACCCTAATTGAAGAAGAATTCTCTCCTTCCATAATTTATAATTATCACCACTTAAATCGGAATGTCACATTTCATATCAGAAATATTAACAGGCAAAATAGCTGCATAAAAATAAAATCATGTTCATGTAATTAAATTTGAGGCATATAACTTGATGTCATGTTTTACCAATGTAAACATGCAATAACATGAATCAATAACATACAATAACTACCTGTGGGCTAAGTTATTATACTTAAATAGACTCATTAACTTAATGATGTGACTAACAAATTATATTCCTTTCTTAATTCCTGTGGGTAATTAAGAAAATAATTTGTTATCGCATCCTAATTAATTATATTAGTGCAACAAAAATTCCTGTGGGATAAGATTCATTACATTAATATAATTAGTCACAATTAATGTCATCTAACCTTATGTGATCTTTGCAACTCAATATATAATTTTGATTAATCAAAGATGTTGTGGCTACTCCTCAATTAATCAAAATCATATTGATCACATGACATTGAATTCCATTATATGCATATAGATTAACCAATTTAGCATGATTATTAGGTAGTGATCTTAATCAACGTAACATTTCCAAATCAAGATCTGAGTTAGTCAAATTGGCCAGGCCAGTGAAAGAGAAGTATGGTCCCCCCGTTGCTTTTCTTAGGTCAGTCAACGGAACCAATTAAGTAACCACAATCTCTTTACCTTTCTAGACACCAACTAACCAATCAGACCTTGAAAGGATTTGCACTGTGATTTTCACACTACCACCAAATTCATGCATAGAATAAATCTAGTATGTAGAATAGGAGACAACATTTCAATTATCTATTTAATGAATTTTGAAATTATCATCTTAAGAAAAATTTTTGTTAATTAAAATACGTCCGGCCGTAGCTCATTATTCCCTTGGGCTAGTCTATGCAAAACACCGTAGGCATAGAGACTCAGAGGCGTATTTTAATACAAAAATTTAAACTTAAGAAACAAATGATAAAAACAAATCATGTTATATGATTTAATAAAATATTAAACAGATAATAAATGCATTTAAAATTCAACCAATCCAGATTTTAAATCCCATGAGAGAACGAAAAGACCATAAGCGAGAAAAGCAAACAGGCCACGTTTTCTCTCTTTTAATATGTCACCGCATGTGGTTATGGAAGCCATTTTCGCTGCATTTCCTTTCTTTACTTTTCCTTTCTTTAATGCTTTTCTTTTCTCTTCCTTTCTTTAATGCTATCTCTTTAATACCAAAAGAAATCCGGGAAACCTTTAATGCCAGAAAGAAATCTTTAATAGAAAAGAAAGAGGCCACGTTTTGTTTCCGCAAAAAATCGAATCTGAGATAGGTTTAATGGTTTCTGCTCAATTCCGTGAACAAAAATCAGAACTGAGCAAAAAGTCAAAACCTGAGATCCAAAAAACTGAAAATGGAAAACATGCGGCATAAATTGCTTGAAAAGAGAAACTTTGATGGTAACACTCACAAAATAAGGCAGAGGTTTAAAAAGCTCTGATACCAAATGTAAGACTTAATTTAAATATATTGATCACGATATCAAATATGCGGAAATACGGTATCAATATATTGATTATGATCGATAAATACCTCCAGCCATTATTATTAATGTTCATTCCGATGAGGGTAAGGAATTGATCTTCCTTGAATCAGCTGCACGGGATCTTGATCTTCCTTCTCTCTAGGGATCTCGATCTTCCTCCTTCGATGGATCTTGATTGATCTTCCTCCTCCTCTCGATAGATCTTGATTGATCTTCCTCCTCTCGATGGATCTTGATTAAGTTCTTCCAATCAACGAGCCATCACACTATGATGGTGTATGCCCTCAGGATGTGCTCTTGATCAGGGACTCAATGCCTCCGCTTATTAGGTTTTTCTTTCGATAACCTTGTTGAAAGCTTCCCTATTTATACTCAAATCCCTTCACCGCATGCTCCCATCAAGCAAGCGTTCAACATTTAAGGGGGGGCTGTTATCACTTCTTAATTAGTGAAACGATAGTAATAAAATAAGGACCATTAAAAGCGACGGGTTATTACAGGAAGAACCAAGGGAGCTATAATTTTGTTTGTTGGACGAGTCTGGAAGGTGTTAGGCCAGACTTGAGAGCACCATTGTCAGCTTACTTTCAGCTTTAAAGCATTCTGAAGCAACACCAGAGGGTAAGCTCACCCATTCACTTGCAATTAAAGCAGCGGGATATGATTCAGATGTTTATGTTACGAATACTCTGATTGCATTTTCCTCGAAGTGTGGAGATGTTGATGCTGCACGATATTGTTTGGTAACATGTCTGAGGGGACTTCTGTTTCTTGGACTGTACTTATCAGTGGCTATGCTGAAAATGGATATACGGATGAGGCTATGGATCTGTTTCATGCCATGGAAGCTGCCGGGGGGAGACCTGATGCAGTCACTGTGGTTGTTGTTCTCTCTGCTTGCAGCCACATGGGAACTCTTGAGCTTGATGGATTAATGTATAGGTATACAATAGCAAATGGCTTTGAAGGCAACATCCTGGTTTGTAATGCATTGATAGACATGTATGCAAAATCATGCATGCAAAAACTAGTCTGTTGGACTGCCATGATCATGTGTTATGCCATTAATGGAGATTTTGTAGAAGCTTTAGATCTATTTTCTTAGATGGTGCAATCAAAATTGAATCCAAATCATATAACATTTTTGGCTGTTCTTCAAGCATGTGTCCATAATGGCTTTCTGGGAAAGGGGTGGGTGTATTTTGATATGATAAGTAAAATATATTACATAGAGTCTAGATTGGAACACCATTCTTGCATGGCTGTTCTCCTTGGTCATCAAGGAACACAAAAAGAGGCATTCAGATTCATCCAAACCATGTCTATCGGACCAGATGCTGGTGTGTGGGGGACTCTTCTTGGTGCTTGCATAACTCACCACGAGACAGAGATCGGGATGTTTGTAGCAAGCCATCTTTTTGATTTAGAACCTCAAGCAGCAGCAACATATGTTGGTATGACCAATATTTTTAATGCAAAAGAGAGGTGGGAAGGTGTGTCGAAATTACGTGCAAAGAAACAAAAGGGGATCAGAAGTCACATGGACAAAGCATTGCTCAGGGGAATGGAAAATTTCGTATATTCACTGTTGCATATAGGACTCATCCTGAAGACTTACGGATTCATGAAGTCTTGGATAATTTGGCTCTGCACTTAAAGAAGCAGGTCATTTGACAGATTTTGAATATTTATTGACATATGAACTGGAACAGAAATGGAATCAGGTCATTTGTTTTGCTGGAAAGAAGCAGTTTCTTTCTATTTTGGTCCAAAGTGCTCACAAATGTTGAGAGATCTAAGCTTGATAACTTGCGTTCAGATTTGGTTTGCCCAGCAGCACCCTCTGTGGAGAAAGATATGCTATAAGTGCCGTCTCTTATATGTGAAGATATGATTTATGCTTGGAACTGCTAAAGGAAACCACCAGGTAAATTCCGGGAAATACAGATACCACATCCACATCTTGCTAAGAATATGGTCACTATATAAATATTAAATGACACATTCAATTATATGCACAGTCATGACATATAGATTTCAAAAAATGAGTGTATTTGGGATATGGACTGTTCCTACTTCTGGAGTTTCGCCCATAATGGAACCTCGCGGATCCTCCAGCAGCAAAATGTTTTTAGTGAAGTGGGTGATGCCCTAGTCTTCTCACCCTTCCACTACTTAGAGGGTGTTCTGGGATTAAATCTTAAGCGGGGAATCTCCAAATACTGAATCTAGGTAATTTACTTCGACCAGATCTTTCCTCTCTTTTTCTATCTATGAAAAGAAAAAAAAGGGGAAAAAAGAAAAACTTGAGTGTCATATGCTCCACCACATTTAGTACACTTGTCATTCTTCATGCATCATGGATATATCCAAAAAACAGTGATCAAATGCTTCCATAAGCGGATTTTTATTTTTATTTCTTAAAAATAATTCTACTTATAGGTATACTCTTGATGCAATTGCTTCATAGCCTTCATAAGCAAAACGCTTCCTAGCAATGACACCTAGTTGAAGCCAATGCTTCCTTTAAGATTGGCTCATCTAATTTGAATCAATTTTGTTGCTGCTGAATTCCGTTCTCCGACTTAGAGGCGGTGCATGTCGGGATCCGGATAGCACTCTCCCGTCCGGATGGACCTACAAGGCAGTCTTTACGTAGGAAGCACAGAGGGTGATCCCTACGAAAGACCCTCCGATGCCCAAGTCAGTGAAACTCTTAGCAAACAGATGAGAGAAAAAGGTTCCGGCAGAAGGATCTCTCTCTGAGGGGATTTCTCAGGAGTAATGGCCTTTGTTAGAGTTGCGAGAATATGAGAGCCCTTTTTTTCTTACCTGAAGGGTCTAGGGACATGGTATTTATACACCACCAAGATGATGAGTAGTTATTTGACTTTTCGGGCGCGTTTTAGGAATTTAGCATCCGATAATGCCGAAATCTCATCAGTTACGGGGATCAGCAGTTGATAAAGCTGATGGGTGCTTTATCGAAAATTTAAAATCCCATTGATCACGGACAGAGTGTTGTATTTGGCTCTAGTTTCTGTTTTGGGAAGCTCACTCCGCAATCCTTGCGATCGAATGGTTCATCCTCCAAGATATCTGATATGGTTTGAAGCAGCAATGGCGCTTATGTTGAGGAGATAAGGGTCGATCCTGCCGAGGTATGGAGGTGGTTTGGCTTTGCTGAGGTACTGAGATAGCTCGGCCCTGCCGAGGTATGGGATAACTCGGCCCTATTGAGGTTCAAAGATTGCTGATGCCAGATCATCTCTCTTGAATGCCTATGAGGTAATGGTGGTTTTCTTCTCTTTTGGTGGATAATTATCGATCCCAAGGTGCCATCACTTAGCAGAGAATAAGCGGTAAGGCCAGGTCTCGTCAGACATGTACCGATGCTAGAGACCGAGATCGAATCTAGGGTCGGTGCTGAGTCCAACTCTGGAGTCGATGCCAACTCTAGAAACTGAGACCGACTCTGATATTGGTGCTGAGTCTGACTCTGGCATCGGTGTCGAGACTGACTCTGTTGTCTGTTGGACTATAGCTTCATCAGTCAATTTGAACGTGGCATGATCAGTTGCATTGAAGATAACTCGGTCCTTGTTGCCATGCACGCTTATTGATGCGGTGATGATTTTCTTCCGCATCACATGCCCCCCACTTCTTAGTCCGAACCATAGGTTCGGGCATAGGGAGTAGAGTCCCCAAATGGCTTTGTTCTCTACTTACAATAGCAATTGAGATTGCTATCCTCGAGGCTTGGAGAAATTTTTTACTTGGCCTATCCAAGGTACAAAGAAAATATTTTACTTGGCCTTGCCAAGGTTCGGAGAAAACTCGGCCGTGCCGAGGTATGGAGAAAGTTTTACTTGGCCCAACCAAGGTACGGAGAAGGCTCTACCGTGCTGAGGTTCGGAGGACTCCGATCGGCCTTACCGAGGCTTGAAGGATCTTTTACTTGGCCCTGCCAAAGTTCGGAGAAAACTCGGCCGTGCCAAGGTACGAAGAAAAATTTACTTGTCCCAGCCAAGGTACGGAGCAGGCTCGATCGTGCCGAGGTTCAGAGGACTTCGATCGGCCTTGCCGAGGCCTGAAGAATCTTTTACTTGGCTTTGCCAAGGTTCGAAGAAAAGATTTACCAAGGTTTTAAAAAACTTGGCCATGCTGAGGTACGAAGAAATTTTTACTTGGTCCAGCCAAGGTACGAAGAAGGCTCGGCTATGCCGAGGTTCAGAGGACTCTGGTCGGCCTTGCCGAGGCCCGAAGGATCTTTTACTTAGTCCTGCCAAGGTACAGAGAAAAGATTTTACTTGGCCCTGCCAAAGTTCAAAGAAAACTCGGTTGTGCCGAGGTACGGAGAAAATTTTACTTGGCCTAGCCAAGGTACGGAGAAGGCTTGGCCATGCCGAGGTTCAGAGGACTTCGGTCAGCCTTGCCGAGGCTCGAAGGCTCTTTTACTTGGCCCGGCCAGAATTGGAGAAAGCTGGGTCGTGCTGAGGTACGAGGAAAGTTTTACTTGGCTCAGCCAAGACACGGAGAAGGCTCAGCCATGCCAAGGTTCGAAGGACTCCGATCGGCCTTGCTGAGGCCCGGAGGATCTTTTATTTCGCCCTGCCAAGGTTCGAAGAAAACTCGGCCGTGCCGAGGTACAGAGAAAGTTTTACTTGGCCCAACCAAGGTACGGAGAAGGCTCGGCTATGCCGAGGTTTGGAGGACTCCGATCGGCCTTGCTGAGGCCCGAAGGATCTTTAACTTGGCCCCGCCAAGGTATGGAGCAAAGATTTTACTTGGCCCTGCCAAGGTTCGGATAAAACTCGGTTGTGTTGAGGTACGGAGAAAATTTTACTTGGCCCAGCCAAGGTACGGAGAAGGCTTGGCCGTGCCGAGGTTCTAAGGACTCCTATCGGCCTTGCTGAGGCCCGAAGGATATTTTACTTGGCCCTGCCAAGGTTCGGAGAAAGCTCAGCCATGTCGAGGTACGAATAAAGTTTTACTTGGCCCAGCCAAGGTATGGAGAAGGCTCGGCTGTGCCGAGGTTCAGAGGACTCTGGTCGGCCTTGCTGTGGCCCGAAGGATCTTTTACTTAGCTTTGCCAAGGTACGAAGAAAAGATTTTACTTGGCCCTGCCAAAGTACGAAGAAAAGATCCCTGCCAAGGTTTGGAGAAAACTCGATCGTGCCGAGGTACGGAGAAAATTTTACTTGGCTCAGCCAAGGTACGGAGAAGGCTCGATCGTGCCGAGATTCGAAGGACTCTGGTCCACCTTGCCGAGTCCTGAAGGATTTTTTATTTGGCCCTGCCAAGGTTCGGAGAAAAAATTTTACTTAGCCCTGCCAAGGTTCGGAGAAAACTCGGCCGTGCTGAGGTACGAAGAAAATTTTACTTGGCCCAGCCAAGGTACGAGAAGGCTCAGCCGTAACGAGGTTCGGAGGACTCCGATCGGCCTTGCAGAGTCCCAAAGGATCTTTTACTTGGCCCTGCCATGGCACGGAGAAAAGATTTTACTTGGCCCTACCAAGGTTCGAAGAAAATTCGATCGTGCCGAGTACGAAGAAAATTTTATTTGGCCCAGCTAAGGTACGGAGAAGGCTTGGCGCCGTTTGGAGGACTCTGGCCAGCCTTAACGAGGCCCGGAGGATCTTTTACATGGCCTTGCCAAGGTTTGGAGAAAAGATTTTACTTGGCCCTGCCAAGGATCGGAGAAAACTCTGTCGTGCCAAGGTATGAAGAAAATTTTACTTGGCCCAGCCAAGGTACGAAGAAGGCTTGGCCGTGTCGAGGTTCGAAGGACTCCAGTCGGCTTTGCCGAGGCCCGAAGGATCTTTTACTTGGCCCTGCCAAGGTATGGAGAAAAGATTTTACTTGGCCCTGCCAAGGTTCAAAGAAAACTCGATCGTTTTGAGGTATGGAGAAAGTTTTACTTGGCTCAGCCAAGGTACGGAGAAGGCTCGGCCATGCCGAGGTTCGGAGAACTCCGGTCGGCCTTGCCGAAGCCCGGAGGATGGACAGAGGTGGGCACTAGGCCGTGCTGGCACGGCACGACCCAGGCCCATCGTGTCTTAAGAATTGTCGTGCCGTGCCTGGCACAACCCATTTGTTAATGGGCCGTGCCAGGCACGGCATAGAAAAAAAAAATTTTGAATTCAGCATGGCCCGTGACAGCCATGCTGGGGGCCGTGCCATGGCACGACCGCCTGGTGCCTAGCACCAGCCTAGGCACAGGTGCCTGGGCACCAGGTGCCGGGCACCCGGTGCCCAGGTGCCTGGGCACCACGTGGTAGCTGGTGCCTAGGCACTAGCTGGGCCAATGGCCCAGCCATTTTTAATGGCTATATAGCCGTTAAAGGCTGTTGGGAGAGGTTTAGACCATTTTACCCCTCCCAACAGTCATATAACGGCTATATCAAAGGGTAGTNAAAAAAATTTTACTTGGCCCAGCCAAGGTACGGAGAAGGCTCAGCCATGTCGAGGTTCGAAGGGCTCCGGTCGACTTTGCCGAGGCCCGGAGGATCTTTTACTTGAACTTGCCAAGGTACGGAGAAAAGATTTTACTTGATCCTGCCAAGGTTCAGAGAAAACTCAGCCGTTTTGAGATACGGAGAAAGTTTTACTTGGCCCAGTCAAGGTACATAGAAGGCTTGGCCATGCCGAGGTTCGGAGGACTCTGATCGATCTTGCCGAGGCCCGGAGGATGGACCTGTAGGTCTAGACATGGGCACTGGGCCGTGCCTGGCACGGCATAACACAGCACGGCCCAGGCCCATCGGGCCGGCCAAAAAAATGAGCCATGCAGGGCACGGCCCGTTAAAAAAATTTTCCCGCCCGACACAACCCGCGGCCCATTTTAGGCTGGGCCATGCTGGGGCATGGTCCGTCATGGGCCACGGCTCAACTTGGGTCGTGCCTGGCATGGCCCACCATGGGCCCTTATGGTCAGGGCCCTAATATTAAAAATTATTTTTTTAACTTAAATTTGCTTTTTAATATCAGTCCCTTGTGGGCCATGCCAGCCCAAGCCCGTGATGGGCCGTGTCGAGCTTGGTCCGTAGGCCGGACTTTCCGAGCCCAGCACGGCCCCTATTGCTGGGCCGTGCTAGGCATGACCCGGTACTATAGCTACCAGACCATGCCAGGCATGGCCCGGCTCGTGCCGGCCTAGGCCGGGCCATGGGCGGCCCAGTCCTATGCCCATGTCTACGTGGGTCAATGATCCGACAAGATCTACCTTTCATCCACAACTCAAAGAAGATTATTATTCAATAAGAAATATTTGAATTGAATAGTGAAGTTTTATTACAATGAACAAAATGGCTCAGTTTAGGTATACTTCAATGGTAATATACTTGGGGTTTATCCGAATTTCATGTCCTGGGGATATTGTGTCCCTTGAAAGTCTTTATTGCTCGAAGGTGATCCGAGTTCCATGTCCTGGGGGTACTGTATCCCTTGGAGGTTTTCATTGCTCAGAGGTAATCCGAGTTTCATGTCCTAGGGGTACTGTATTCCTTGAAGATCTTCATTTGAAAAGGCAAGCCCCTCGCACCGGGCCCTTTTAGGCCAGTTCTCCTTTTCATTTGGTCATCCCTAAAAGGAGTCGACCGTAGTAATTATATTAACATTACCAGTCACCGGTGGGTTCGATGGGGGTAGTTATCGAAGCTCTAGTGGACGTTCTACTCTATGGGCTGCTTTGGGGGTGTATTGATTGAACCTCCGTGCCGGGCTTCTGGCGCGCTTTCTTGGCGGTGGGGCCCCATGGAGATGAGGTAGGCTCGCAGGGCTAGTCGGTCGATTCTTTTTCGGGTCTTTTTTTTCTTTCTTGGATTGTTATGCTCGGGTTGACTATCTTGATTCTTCAATCCTGGCTTACTTGTCTGCCAGGGCCATCATGTCGGAGAGGTTCTTCGGATCGTTGACTTTCATGGCTAAGTAGAAGTCCCCCTCCTCTGACACTTCACCAGTTAGAGTGGACATGGCCACCTCATGGTTGAGGTTGTCAACTTCTAGCATGGCCGTGTTAAAATGGCTAAGAAAACTTCTTAAGGACTCCCCCTCTTGCTGCTTGACTTCGGAGAACGAGTCAGATCTTCTTTGGTGGCAATTGCTGACGAACTGACTGATAAATAGGTGACCCAGTTCATCAAAGGAATCGATGTAATTCGGCCTCAGAGTGTTGAATCACGTTCTTGTGGACCCCTCGAGAGTAGAGGGAAAGGCCCGACATAGGATCACATCCGACGTTCTATGGAACATCATGATGGACCGAAAGCTACTTAAGTGGTCGTCAGGGTCGGTGACCCCATGGTATGGCTCGATGGTGGGGAGCTTGATATGGGGCGGGATCACCTCCTGCATGATCTTCTCGGTAAAGGGTATACCTTACTCCACCTTGGGTTGAGGATGGGGCGCCTGCTTGACGATGTCTAATTCCTAACGCAACTCTTTGTGCATCTCCTGGAGTTGCCGTTGTACCCCTTTATCCCAAACAGTAGAAGAGACGAGGCAGGGGGATCGCAGTGTTGAGTCGCAGCGAGAGAATACGGGGGATAGGGAATGAGCCCGATGGGATTTAGGCAGGCTCCTATCTCCGTTCTTCTGAGGAGGTGGTTCAACTCCTTCATAGCCAGTCCGTCAAGAGGCTCGTGGCCTCGAATGGATTGGGTGGAAGAGCCGCCTGCGGAACCGGGGCGGTTATTCCACCAGGAAGCTATTGAGTGGGCGCAGCTGGGAGAGAAACTCTAGGAAGCCTCTGCACCAGCTGTGACAAGGCTTGAACTTGTTGGACCAGCATGGCAAACTAGTCCTGGGTGACCGGGGCTACTGGTGATAGAGGAACTTGAGTTGGTGATGGCTGCGAGGGCGTCGTGTTGTCCATAGGATCAGGTCTTTGAGAGATGGCCTGATTAGGAGCATCTGTGGTTGCTTTCTTACGGTTGACCATCTAAGAAGATGCCCTTCTTATTTGGAACCTTGTCTCCTTGATTATAAGTTTTAATGGGACTTGAGGCCCTTCTTCTAGCACTAATCTATTGCTGCTGAATTCCGTTCTCCAGCTTGGGACGGTGCATGTCGAAATCTGGGTAGCGCTCTTCCATTCGGGTGACCTGCAAGGTAGTCTTTATGCAGGAAGCACAGGGGATGGTCCCTGCAAAAGACCCTCCGATGTCCAAGTCAGTAGAAACTCTTGGCAAACAAATAAGAGGAGAAGGCTCTGACAAAAGGATCTCTCTGTCATGCCCCAGACCTAAAAATTTTGAGCTAGGGTGACAACCCGCCGCGTGCCGAGCACGCAAGGCGTCCCGAAACATGACACTGAATTCAAGAAAAGCAACAACCTATATATCATTCAAGTCCATGTCTTTAATACAATCCGTAACTAAAGCTCGGGCCCGGCGAG
Source organism: Calamus simplicifolius (assembly GCA_900491605.1). Lineage (NCBI taxonomy): Eukaryota > Viridiplantae > Streptophyta > Magnoliopsida > Arecales > Arecaceae > Calamus > Calamus simplicifolius. The sequence continues at coordinate 12,229 of UESW01003783.1, read as the reverse complement.
GCGGCGAACACGCCGCCGGGCCCGAACCAACCAATGGAAGCCGAACCGGCTTCCGCCACCGCGCGAAAGGAGGGCCAATTGGCCCTCTCTCTCCTCTCTCTCTCCACCACCATCCCGCCGGACGCCTCCCCCGGCGCCGGCGGAGTTGTCGGCCAAATCTCAGGCCCGACGAGGTGGTGAGCACGCTGCCGGGCCTGAACCAAGGGTCAATCGGTTTTCCCACTTCTTTTCTCTCTCACGCTCTCTCTGTTTCACGCTCTCCCTGTTTCACGTTCTCCCTGGCTTCTCTCTCTCACGCTCTCTCTCCCGCTCGCTCTCTCTCTCTCTCTTTTGGCTATCTCTCTCTCTCTCTCTCCGGCTATCTCTCTTTGTTTCTCTTACGTGCTCTCTCTCTAGATAAGGGGATTACCTGATGGAAGCGGATGCCAGGATGGTGGAGGGAGTCCCCCTCCATCATATAAATAATTCCCTCCCTACGCAACGCTTCAGCCCAAGGACTCGGAAACCCATCAGACGCGACTCGAGAATCCAAGCGACATACAGGGAACTTAAATGTCATAATAACACTAGGTGCCACCCCAATTAATACCGAGAGTTATCCTCCCTACAATTAAATTACCGGGGGTTTACATTCTCCCCTCCTTATAAAAATTTCGTCCTCGAAATTTGATACACATCCAATAGAATACAAATTCAAATTTTCTATCTCATAATCAGCAAAATTTCATTCAAAAGTACCTTCATCGATACATCGTTGATCCGTAATAAGATACAAATAATTGTGGAGTTTCTTTTTCATTCTCCTTAGACTCCCAGATAATCTCCCTCTCAGAATAATTACTCTGCTGAACTTTGACATAAGGAATATTACACCATTTCAAAACTTAATCCTAGCGGTCCACAATGTGCACAAGATGATCTTCATAAGTCAATTCTTTCTTAAACTAAATTGGTTCAAGTTCTAACACATAACAGGGTTTAAAATATATCTCCTGAGTCATAAAGGTATGAAACAAATCGAATACCCCAAAGAGTAATGAAGGTAGTGCTAAGTTATAAGCCACCTCCTTTATTTTGATCAAAATCTCAAATGGCCCAATAAATTGAGGATTCAATTCACCTCTAAACACAAATCTCATCACGTCATTAGTTAGTAAAATTTTCCAAATGATCTTCAACCTGAAATTTCAAATCTTTCTGTTTAACATCAACATATAACTTTTCTCTTAACTCTGAGCTACATGAAGCTGCCTTGATATTTCTCATATTGTTAAACCAGCTCATAATCAAAATTTTCTCTCTCATACTTCATCTCAATAAAATTACACCTTATATCATAGACAACAAAATGAATCCATTTGAATGTTGGCTTGGTAATCAATAAATAAGCAATTTCATTAAGGGTAAGAACAATACCAAGCACCTCTTAAATCCATTACACAGGCTCACAGTATAACATCTAAAATCTTATTGGTTTCTGCAGTTGTCTATTACATGTATAATGTCTTCCATACTTAAGGTTAGCAACATATCAGGTACTCTCGATTCCTTGATAAGATAGTTCGAAATTCTTGTGAATTAGATATAAGATAATTTTCTTTCAATGCTCTCTCAACTCTTGAATAGTTGAATGTACCATTAATCATTACGACACTTATATCAATCATCATAATATACTTGGTTTCACTCTTGAATACTTCAAGCTAACATCAATGAACATTATGCCAATCATTTAAGATATCTTTCATAATTATCGTAATTAAAATTCATTTTCTTTGAATATAGATATGCCACTCATGGCTGATTGATAATTTATCCATCCAGTCTCGAATTCAGAAAGTACTCAATTGTGATTAATCAAAAACATGTAATTAACTATTCCATTCCCAAAATATCATCAATATTAATCATCCCTATAACCAGCAGATGAGTTCATAATCTTACAATATCAATAATGTAAGTTCTACAATTAAATTCATTCAAATTCAGATTTAATACCTCAAGATCCATATATCAACTCAATTGCAATATGGACATAATGGTGTTTAGTTATATTAGTCATCAATTGCAATTTTCACTACTATATCATATTCCATATATTCATCTGTCTTTTATTGCATATCCAATTAAAATTTCATCTCCCATATTATTTAAAGGTCTAAAATTGCTACGAATCATTTCCAACAAGTTTAATGGAGCTAAAACCTCTAGAAGCCCCTTGACCTCCCCACTGATCAAGGCTACCAGCTAGGGAGCCCACATAATATCATTGGCTTGCGATGGTTCATTCTCAATTCCTATCAAATTTGTAATTCAATTAATATCTTGATAAACTTTAAATTTCAAGCTCCAAAGCATAATTCATGAAATTCCTTGAAAGTCATAATTGTCTCAATGTCATCCAAGTATTTTGCCTAGAGTGTCATTATGCATATGTCCCTAAGATCATAACCTGGGTCCTGTGGGTTATGGGCCCACCATGCTTCCGCTGCGCACTCTGATGCTGCATGTCCTGCATAGACTGCGCCATACCGAGAGAGCTTGAAGCATCTCGGACTGGAATCGCTGGTGCTCAGTTCCTACTGGGTTGGCAGGGGCCATACCTCCAGTAGTTCCTTGACCCACCGGCTGATCAGCATTACCGGCCAGAGAGTCCTCCTCATACAGTTGGCTCCTAGTACGGTGAGCCATAACTATTTTCTGTTAAATTAGATGTGGTTAATACATCATAAACTAATGTGTCAGGTGTCTCTAAGTATAATGTCATCAAAATATGTTCTCTCGTGTTATCATGTCAATATGTCTGTGTCCCTAGGGTCATAAGTTCTCTACCTGTTATCATGTCAATATGTCTGTGTCCCTAGGGTCATAACCTAGTGCTCTGATACCATAAAAGCTGTCACGCCCCAGACCCAAAAATTTTGAGCTAGGGTGACAACCCGCCGCGTGCCGGGCACGCAAGGCGTCCCGAAACATGACACTGAGTTCAAGAAAAGCAACAACCTATATATCATTCAAGTCCATGTCTTTAATACAATCCATAACTAAAGATTTGGGCTACAAGCCCTACACATAAGCATTACTGGGGTTACATCAACATATGAATCCACTTTATTTTAAATAGAAGCTCCAACGAACCTATGGTTCCTTACACACCACAATGATATAGTCTGGGCATCAAGCCCTACACATAATAGCAATAAAACAAAATCTATATTTTATTTGAGTTGAGGTCCATCACTCCAAATGTTATTCTCAAATCTCATGGTCCTGTAGCAAAAACATTATAATATTTTTATGAGATTACACTCAGTAAGTAAACCATGTTATACAGTCCAATCATAGCATGCAATCAATAAGCATATAAATGATCTGCATGCATAAACATTTCACAAATACTCAAACATGCAATGTAAGTAAACCCATCATTGTTATATTATATCATATGTGTCCCACGGCCCTGCAATGCCCCATAACAAAGGAGAGCCGCGGTGGCACATATAAATATAATTCAAATCATTTGCACTCATCATTGTTGTATTATATCATAGCAAATTATCAGTGCATATAAACAATTCATTGTCATATTATATTATATGTATCCCACGGCCCTGCAATGCCCCATAACAAAGGAGAACCGCGGCGGCACATATCAATATAATTCATTCTTTTGCATTCACAATCACTCCATTATGCAATGTAAGTATTATATCATGCGTGTCCCACGGCCCTGCAATGCCTCATCTGAGCACATCCTCTAGATGTGTATGGCCATAGCAAAGGAGAACCGCGGCGGCACTTATGAATATAATACCAATCATTTGCATCCATAACCGCTCAATTATACTATATAAGTAAACCCACTGTTTATACTCTCAATGGTAACTGTAAATGTGACCCACGGCCCTGCAATATCTCAATAATGTACCAACAGGCATCCCCCTACTGAAGTAGGGTCGAAATGCCATAGTACTAACAAGTATCCCCCCTACTGAAGTAGGGTCAAAATACCATAGTATACTAACAAGTATCCCCCCTACTGAAGTAGGGTCGAAATACCATAGTGTACCAACAAGTATCCCCCTACTGAAGTAGGGTCGAAATACCATAATGTACCAACAAGTATCCCCCCTACTGAAGTAGGGTCGAAATACCAGTGTACCAACAAGTATCCCCCCTACTGAAGTAGGGTCGAAATACCATAATGTACCAACAAGTATCCCCCCTACTGAAGTAGGGTCGAAATACCATAATGTACCAACAGTATCCCCCCTACTGAAGTAGGGTCGAAATACCAGGGTATGACATGATAAAGGAGAACCGCGGCGACACATAACAGTACCTCACATCACATCAATCATATCAATACAATCAATATTGCAAAACAGTGGATTATACCTACTGAACAATTGCATGTAATACATCACATCAATGTCATAATAACTGCATCTCTCATGCATAGCAACTGCATCTCTCATGCATAGCATCCACACATGAAATCATAGTACATAAACAGCCATGTATTCATAATATTCATCTACTTACAAATTTAGCCAATAACAATTCTTCATATCACAATTCACAATTTAACTACGCATATCCTGAAATAAATTATTTAATAAACTGATAACTGGCTTACTTACCTTAGTACGCAATCCAACAGGTATAAATAAGCTAGTCAGATGTCTGAGCACCTACAGGATTATTTACACAATTAATTGATTAGCAAGGAATATTAAAATGACCCTTAGAATTTCTACCCAGACTAGTTCACGGGCCCTACTTTGGGCTCGAATATCTCCCACTATACAAACCCAAATGGGGAAGTAAAAATACCCCGTGAAACTAGAATTCACCCAGATTCTAGCCATATAATTATTTTTCTAATCCCGGCCCGATACAGGGCCCAAAATCCAGCCAAAGTCAGCCCACTGCACGGCCCAAAAGGCCTGAACCGGCCGGCCCAGCCGGTCCGGTTCAAACCAAAATCCCACCCGATCCCCTGTTTCAACGAACAGGGGACGGGAACGTAGCCGGCGGCCAGGGCCACCGCCGGCCAAATTGAGGGCGGCCCGGCCGCCGGTGGCGGGCCAGAGCCGGCCGCCGCCGCGGCCGGCCGCCAAAACCCCCCTCTCTCCCTCAATTCCTCGCATTCTCTCCAACACATCGCGCGGCACAGCACTGTGCCGGCGGCACGGCCGGCCACCTTGGCCGGCCGGACCTCCATCGGACGCACGCCCGGCGCCGGTGGAGGCGACAGGCCAAAGCTCGGCCCGGCGAGGCGGCGAGCATGCCGCCGGGCCCGAACCAACCGATGGAAGCCGAACCGGCTTCCGCCACCGTGCAAGAGGAGGGCCAATTGGCCCTCTCTCCTCTCTCTCTCCACCACCATCCCGCCGAACGCCTCCCCCGGCGCCGGCGGAGTTGTCGGCCAAATCTCAGGCCCGGCGAGGCGGCGAGCATGCCGCCGGGCCTGAACCAAGGGTCGACCGGTTTTCCCACTTCTTTTCTCTCTCACGCTCTCTCTGTTTCACGCTCTCCTTTTCACGTTCTCCCTGGCTTTCTCTCTCTCACGCTCTCTCTCCCGCTCGCTCTCTCTCTCTCTCTCTCTTCGGCTATCTCTCTCTCTCTCTCCTGGCTATCTCTCTCTCTATTTCTCTTACGTGCTCTCTCTCTCTATATCAGGGGATTACCTGATGGAAGCAGACGCTAGGATGGTGGAGGGAGTCCCCCCTCCATCATATAAATAATTCCCTCCCTACGCAAGCTTCAGCCAAGGACTCGGAAACCCATCAGACGCGACTCGAGAATCCAAGCGACATACAGGGAACTTAAATGTCATAATAACACTAGGTGCCACCCCAATTAATACCGAGAGTTATCCTCCCTACAATTAAATTACCGGGGGTTTACACTCTCAGGCTTTCTCAGGAGTAATGGCCTTTGCTAGAGTTGCGAGAATATGAGAGCCCTTTTTTATCTTACCTGAAGGGTCTAGGGATGTGGCATTTATGCGCCGCCAGGATGGTGAGTAGTTACTTGACTTCTCGGGCGTGTTTTAGAGAGTTAGCATCCGATAAGACCAAAATCTCATCGGTTACGAGGATTGGCAGTTGATGAAGCTGACGGGCACTTTATCAAAATTTGAAATCCTATTGATTATGGATGGAGTGTTGTATTTGGCTCTCGTTTCTATTTTAGGAAGCTCACTCCGCAATCCTTACGATTGGGATGGTTCATCCTCCGAGATATCCAGTGTGGTTTGAAGCAGCAATGGCGCTTACGTTGAGGGAACGAGGATCGATCCTGCTGAGGTATGGAAGTGGTTCGGCCTTGCCGAGATACTGAGATAGCTCAGCCTTATCGAGGTTCGAAGATAGCTCGGCCCTGCCGAGGTACGGGATAACTTGGCCTTGCCAGGTTCGGAAATTGCTGATGCCAGATCATCTCTCTTGAATGCCTATGAGGGAAGGGTGGTCTTCTTCTCCTTTTGTGGATACCAAGGTGCCATCACTTGGCAGAGAATAAGCATTGAGGCCAGGTATCGTCAGACATGTACCGACGCTGAAGACCGAGGTCAAATCTGGGGTCGGTGCTGAGTTCGACTCTGGAGTCGATGCCGACTCTAGAAGCTAAGACCAACTCTGGTGTCGATGCCAAGTCCGACTCTGGCATCGGTGCCGAGACCGACTCTGGCATCGGTGCTGAGCTCGACTCTGGCTGTTTGTTGGACTATAGCTTCGTCAGTAATTTGAACGTGGCTTGATCAGCCACATCGGAGATAACTTGGCCCTTGTTGCCATGCACGCTTATTGATGCGATAACGATTTTTTCCCGCATCAAATCTGAAGATGTTTCAAGTTTTCATGTTCAAGCTCAATCTAAATTTTATTAATTGCGTCAATATTTATATACTAATAATAGTAACATAAAATAAAAGCTATATTTGTATGCATCTTATTCTTCTACTAGAAAGCCTCATATTTTAATTCTCAGAAAAGTGTTTGTTCATTTGGCTCCTCGTGTTTAATATTCATTGTTTTAACTTTAAATCTAGAGGAACTTGCATGTGAGTTAAGTGATATTGTTTGACAGTTATATGTATATGATAACTTATTAAGGGTAAAAATGTAGTTTTAATGCACGATCTTGTTAAGGTAGTTCTCTACTTAAAATCTGTTGCAAGAAATATATCATATAATCTTTATTACTATATTATTCTAGAACAGAAGAAAAGGATATAACAAGGTGGATGGAGAAAGATATGCACATTAACACTGTATTCAACTGAAAAATGCTAGCAGAACTGAATCAATTCTTGATGATTTAACGATTTACAACTTCTTGTAGATAATTGATCAAGAATAGCAGTCGTAAGCAGCATGACTCATGCAGTAAAGAATAGCAGTGGTAAGCAGCATGACTCATGCAGTAAACAAGCCTGCTGACCACCGATCACACATCATAATTTCATGATTCTTTGATATTTTAAAGGCTTATTAAAATGGAGGGTGATTTGCACGCAGTCTTTTTTGCACACTCACTTTACTACGTGGTCAATGACTCAATTAATATATGGTTAAAAAGAATATATGACGTAGCTTTGAGTATTATCTCCTGGAAAGGTTTTATTTAGTTGCTTCATGCAGTGCTCGAGTTTTGGCATATTTTTACTTCTTTTTTTTAACCTTATATGTGCATGCATTTTTGTATTGGGTGTGGGGAAGACAGCGGTGGTGTCTGGCTTGCTATTGAAGTATCAAGCCAGATCTCTATCATTATTAGTAAAAAGACAGATCTACAGTCTGCTCTTTGTTGGTTGGGTATGGCAGATGATGGCTACCTAATCTAGCTAGAGTTATACTCTATGTCCTTAAGACAATTTCGTCTCGCAATGGTCCTTATGGTAAGTATGATGATTGTCTCGCATGATACAACAGTCTCATTTTGATGAAAGCAGCACTACAATTCACCAAAAAATTTGAACCAAGAATGCTACTCTCTTTTTAATGCACTATTGCTATACTACCCTTAGGAAAGTATGCAAATGCTTAAGAGAGGAGAAGGCTTGAATTGATGTTCAGCCGATGAGATAAGCCTATCCTCGTCCCGATACGCCTTCTCACCATCGTGATCTGATGATCACAATATCAGACGTCTTTGATATGCCTTTTCACGATCGGACCGTTGACTTATCTCTAACCGTACGATCGGACGGGTGCCTTATTACCAACTAACGATCGAACGGGTGCCTTATCACCAACCGTCCTGTTGATTGGTCAACCGATGGGTGTGGGCCGTTTGATTGCGATCATAATTTGATCACCGCATCTCGACCCTTCATCCGATCAATCAACGATCGGTTCTGATCCTGATCCGATGATCAACGGTCAATTGATCTTAACCCTTTATCTTGATCCGATCAGTCTCCACCGTCGGATCCTCATGATCTAGAAAAAATTTAAAGCCCCTCAAGCTCCTCGCGACGATGCGCACGTGCGAAGTACAAAGTACCCTTCGCACACGCGTGCGCGTGGGTGATGCGTAGCATCACCCTCAAGCTCTCCACTTATGGTGAGCCTAAGGAACTTAAGCTTCAAGGAAGTGGTTTCCATATAAATGAACCTTCCTTTCTTGATTTTTCTGATGTGGGACTAAAAGTCCCCGTAATTTTTCATTCACACCTAAAGGGAGGGGATGGACTTTCAAGGCCCATTAGGATATTTAGGCCTATTAACCTATTTAGGCCTTATTAGCCTATTTACCAACACTCTTAGAAGTGATTAAGATGCTTGTTTGTTTTGTTAACTGCAATGCATTGATCGCAAAATCAGCCCACATAGTTTATAGTTATTTTCTGGTAGTACTGATAGTTGGTACTGAACCAACCAACCTGCTATTGAGTTGAAAAATTCATGTGCCGATAATCTTAAATATGTAAATCAGTAGAGTTATATAGAGACCGTTCTCAGATGCCTGTTTGTGACCAAATATGAGAAGGAATTTGTCAGAACAGTAATTGAGCTCATGTGAGAATGAGGAGTGAAAAAAAGCCAGGTTTTATGAACTATCAAGAAGCAATTATCAAATTGCGAACTGATGGGGCCAGTTGACCCCATGAAAAATAAAATTTTTTGGATGGCCCCAAAGGCGACATCTCCAAGACCGACGGCCCCAAAGGCCGACGGCTCCAAGACCGACGGCCCCAAAGGCCGACACCCGACGGCCCCAAAGGCCGATGGCTCCAAGACCGACGGCCCCAAAGGCCGACACCCGACGGCCCCAAAGGCCGATGGCTCCAAGAACGATGGCCCCAAAGGCCGACACCCGACGGCTCCAAGACCGACGGCCTCAAAGGCCGACACCCGACGGCCCCAAAGGCCAACGGCTCCAAGACCGACGGCCCCAAAGGCGACACCCGATGACCGACGGCCCCAAAGGCCGACATCTCCAAGACCGACGGCCCCAAAGGCCAACGGCTCCAAGACCGACGGCCCCAAAGGCCGACATCTCCAAGACCGACGGCCCCAAAGGCCGACACCCGACCCGATGGCCCCAAAGGCCGATGGCTCCAAGACCGACGGCTCCAAAGGCCGACGCCTCCAAGACCGGCGGCCCAAAGGCCGACACCTCCAAGACCGGCAGCCCCGGCACCTTCCCAGGCGGCCCCGGCATCTTCCCAGCCACCCCTACTTCTCCAAGCAAGTCGGCCCCGGCATCTTCCCAGCCGGCCCCTACTTCTCCAAGCAAGTCGGCCCCGGCATCATCCCAGGTGGCCCCGGTTCCCAGCCGGCCCCGGCATCATCCCAGGCGGCCCCAGTTCCCAGCCGGCCCCGGCATCATCCCAGGCGGCCCCGTTCCCAGCCGGCCCCGGCGCTTCCTAGCCGGCCCCGCACATTCCCAGGCGGCCCCGACATCTTCCAGCCGGCCCCTACTTCTCCGAGCAAGTCGGCCCCGGCATATTCCCAGGCAGCCCCGGTTCCCAGCCGACCTCGGCGCTTCCTAGTCGGCCCCGGCATCTTCTCAGCCGGCCCCTACTTCTCCAAGCAAGTCGGCCCCGGCATCTTCTCAGGGGGCCCCGGTTCCCAACCGGCCCTAGCGCTTCCTAGCCGGCCCCGGCACCTTCCTGAGCGGCCCGGCAACTTCCTAGCCGGCCCCCTACATCTCCAAGCAGGTCGGCCCCGACTCGGCCCCGGCGTCTCCAGTCCCACCGAGTCGGCCAAGGCCATCCTAGGCCGGCCCGACTCAGCCCCGGCGTCTCCAGTCCCGCCGAGTTGGCCAAGGCCATCCCAGGCCAGCCGACTGGCCCCGGCGTCTCCAGTCCCGCCGAGTCGGCCAAGGCCATCCCAGGCCGACCCGACTCGGCCCCGACGTCTCCAGTCCCGCCGAGTCGGCCAAGGCCATTCCCGGCCGGCCCGACTCGGCCCAGGCATCTCCAGTCCCGCCGAGTCGGCCAAGGCCATCCTAGGCCGGCCCGACTCGGCCCCGGCGTCTCTAGTCCCGCCAACCCGGCCAAGGCCATCCCAGGCCGGCCCGACTCGACCCCGGCGTCTCCAGTCCCCCCGACTCGGCCAAGGCCATCCTCGGACTGGCCCGACTCGGCCCCGGCATCTCCAGTCCCGCCGAGTCGGCCAAGGCCATCCCCGACCGGCCCGACTCGGCCCCGGCGTCTCCAGTCCCGCCGAGTCAGCCAAGGCCATCCCCGGATGGCCCGACTCGGCCCCGGTGTCTCCCGTTCCCACCAGATCAGCCCCAGCATGGCCCTATCAGTTCAGGGCGCCATCTCTGACGTGCGCTGCCTGACAATGTTGGATCCAAAATCCTACCAGTAACGTCGTTGATGGGACAGAACCTACCTACCCAACAACTGATGGGACTTAACCCACCAACCAGCCCAGATTCATGCAACGGCTCAGTAGACATTCTGACTTCATGAAAACCCACGTGATCGTGCCAGCGTCAACCCCTATAAAAGGGTAAATCACGTCGAGAACCAGGTAACGCAAGTTTACACACTTGATGCCCTAATTCTCAGAAGAACAACATGATCCTTCTGAGATTTCTCCCTTCTCCAAGAGCTCTCTTGAGCTCCTTCTCTGCTGTGACCTCAGTCACTAACTTGGCCGTCGGAGGATCCCATCGGAGACCCACTCTGGTCCTGGAACTTTTCTACAGGTGACCTGGTAAAAAGGAGAGCCTCCATTCCCGACGTCCAGGAGAGGTGATCGAGCGTCATCAGATTGGCGCACCAGGTACGGGGGATAAGAAAAAATAGCGAACATTCTCCCTGAGCTACATCCTTCGTCCCCTCTCTTCTTCCAGAAGCCATGGTGGTGACGCAAGCTCAAGATGCCTCTGTCAGCTGTCCAGCGGGGCTCCTCCCGCCAGCTTGGCAGCAGAAGGCCGATCCCCCTGCTACTAACCCTCCGATTTCTGGCCCACCGCCAGACGCCGCTATCCAAACAGCAGAGCAGCTGGCAACCCTCTCCCAGCAAGTTCAGAATCTCACTGCCATGGTCACGGGCTCCAGCAGCAGCAGTCCATGGCCACCCAACACCAGACCGCTCCCTCCGCCAGTCAGCAATCGGCGAGGGAGGCTCCTCCCGGCGGGAGGCCGGTCAGCGAGAGACCGGCCGATGTCAAGCTTCCCCCAGGAAGCCTCGGTGTGAGCCCTCCAAGCGGCCATGGTCCCCTGACCATGGCCCCAACGAGTTTCCTCCCAAGCCATATCATCACGAGGAACCCAGGCGGAAGTCCCGACTTCCGTCTCCATCTCCTTCTGCCTCCTTTTCTTCTTCTTCTTCCTCCGAGCCATCTCGGAGGGCCCCACGATCAACCGCCAGGCGAAGGAACGCCTGGAGGAGTACAACCGGTGCCTCGACGAGCTCGCCAAGAAGATCAACCATCAGCCGGAGGAAGAGTTCGACACTCGCCGCATACTTGAGGAACCAGTTCCCTTCAGGTTCCGCTTCCCCCAGGTGGACCCGTACGAATGTACGACCGAACCCCTCGACCACCTCGAGAGTTACAAGGCTATGATGCAAGTCCAGGGCGCCTCAGATGCCCTCCTCTGCAAGGCCTTCCCGCAACTCTGCGGAAGGCCACCCGTGCATGGCATTCGCGCCTGTCCCCCCACAGCATAGACTCCTTCCGGCAGCTAGAGAGGGCATTTTTGGCCCACTTTGACCTTGCCGCCGATCCCAAGGGTGGCAGACAGCCTCTTCTCCGT
>UESW01003782.1:24205-35715 GCA_900491605.1 Calamus simplicifolius | reverse complement strand
CATGATCTCGATCGGCGATGATCGATCTCGGACTGTCGCGATCGATCTGATCGGTGATGATCCGACGGTTGCGATCGATCCAAGCCCTGATCGCGATCGGCGACGACCAATCTCGGACCATGGCGATCGATCCGATCGGTGACGGTCCGACAGTTACGATCGATCCAAGCCGTGATCCCGATCGGCGACGATCATCTCAGACCGTCGCGATCGATCCAATTGGCGATGATCCGACGGTTGCGATCGATCCAAGCCGTGATCCCGATCAGCGTCGATCGATCTTGGACCGTCGCGATCGATCCGATCGGCAATGATCTGACAGTTGCGATAGATCCAAGCCATGATCCCGATCGGCGACGATCGATCTCGGACCATTGCGGTCGGTTCGATCGGCGACGATCCGATGGTTGCGATCGATCCAAGCCCTAATCCCGATCGATGACGATCGATCTCGGGCCATTGCGATCACTCCGATTGGCAATGATCCGACGTTTGCGATCGATCCAATTCGTGATCCTGATCGGCGACGATCGATCTCGGACCGTTGCGATCGATCCGATCGGCTATATTCGATGGTTGCGATCGATCCAAGCCATGATCCCGGTCGGCGACGACCGATCTCGGACCATTACGATCGGTTCAATCGGCAACGATCCGACGGTTGCGATCGATCCAAGCCGTGATCCCGATCGGCGATGATCGATCTCGGACCGTCGCGATTGATCTGATCGGCGACGATCCGACGGTTGCGATCGATCCGAGCCGTGATCCCGATCGGCGACGATCGATCCGACGCATGTACCAAAATTAATTTTTTTTAAAATAATTGCGATGCATTTCATTGCATCGCAATATTTTATTTTTTATTTTTTATCTTTTAATTATATTTTATAAAATTTATTTTTTAAAAAATATTGTGATGCATTATTTGCGTCGCTAAATTAAAAATTAATTTTTAATTTTCTGATTTATTGCATCGCGAATGCGTCGCTACTTAACATAATTAATTTTTTTTAAATTGCGACGCAATCAAATGCGTCGCAATATTTTTATTCATAATTTCTTTAATTTTTTTTATAAAATTTATTTTTTAAAAAATATTGCGACGTAATACTTGCATCGCTAAATAAAAAAATTATTTTTATTAATTTACTATTTTATTGTGTCGCTATGCATCGCTATTTAACATAATCAATTTTTTAAAAAATTGTGACGCACTGAATTACGTCGCAATATTTTTATTTCATAATTATATTTTATAAAAATTAATTTAATTTAAAATAATTGCGACACAATACTTGCGTCGCTAAATTAAAAATTATTTTTTTAATTTTTTGGTTTATTGCATCGCTATTGCATCGCTATTTAACATAATTAATTTTTTTGAAAACATTGCGATGCATTTGGTTGCATCACAATATTTTATTTTATAATTATATTTATAAAATTTAATTTTAAAAATATTGTGACGCATTATTTGCGTCGCTAAATTAAAAATTTAAATTTTTTTGATTATCTGTTTATTGAGTCGCTAATGCGTCGCTAATTTAGTCATAATTTTTTGTTGTCGCGGAGGCGTCGTAATTTGTTCGCAATTTAGCGACGCAAGAATGCATCGCTAAATTTGCATCTGTTGACCCATTTGAGGATTTTGATGATTAACAAAACTATTTGAGTATAGCATTGAAGTTACTAATAATTTTGATTAAGTTTTTCAGATTATAAGTCAATTTGATAATCAAAATTAAGAGTCAAATCAAGTTCTGGTTCGAATCTAATGTCAAGGTAAGATTGCAGACATTAGAGTTGACACATGGAATCGCAGAGTCGACTCCGAAAAATGGTACAAACTTAGAGTCGACTCCGAGACTGTTAGAGCCGACTCCAACAGAAAAGACAAACGATGGTTTTTCAGGCCACGACTTAGAGTCGACTCCAGGACTATTAGAGTCACTCCAGAAGAATTTTGTGTCGACCCCAGAAAAGTCAGAGACGACTCCAGATCAGGCGGATTAAAGAATTTCGAGTTAGAGCCGACTCCAGAAAAGTTAGAGCCGACTCCAGAATGTCAGACACGGCTCCAGAACTGTCAGAACGACTCTAAACTTTATCTTTATCTTTTTTAATCCCAACGGCTATTGCTATTTATGGATCTAATCCTTCTTACACTTGTTTCTAACGGATAGTTTCAAACTATTTATGGATTAATCGAGATATATAAGAAGAGGGTTTGCTGCATCCGAATAAGAAGAGACAAGAGAGACAAAAAGAAAAGAATAGAGAGAAATATGTGAAATCCATCAGAAAATCAATAGAAAAAAGAGGAAATCTTGTAAGGAAAAATCATACTGATTCCCCAAAAGAAAAGAGAGAGATTTCAAGCTTTTGTTGTTCTATTTCAAAGAAATCTCAAAAGAAGAAAGAAGCCCTAGTTTTCTGATCTTCTGAGTCTCAAGAGCATCTTGAAGGAAGATCCATTCAAAGGAAGAGAAGGAAGAAGCCACCAAGATCTGCGAATCAGGCTTTGTTTCTATCTTTTTATTCTTGTTTCATTATTGTATATTTGCTCATTGGAGGAGCTATTTATCTTGTAAAAATAAATATTATTTGCTGGGTCAATCTGGTGATTGATTCAGTTGAGGCTGTTAGCCTTGTGCAAGCATTAGCTTATGGTGATAGGTTTTGTGCTGGTGAGCCTTGAAACCAGCTGGGTTCGTTGTGCACCCGAAAAAACAACAAGTTCGAGTTGTGAGCTTGCAAAACAACTCTGTTGTAATCAGATTGATTATAGTGTGGACCCAAGAGGTACTTGGGAGTGG
The DNA here is from genome assembly GCA_900491605.1 of Calamus simplicifolius. Classification (NCBI taxonomy): domain Eukaryota; kingdom Viridiplantae; phylum Streptophyta; class Magnoliopsida; order Arecales; family Arecaceae; genus Calamus; species Calamus simplicifolius. The sequence goes on along the minus strand of UESW01003782.1, from coordinate 32,896 downwards.
ATGTAGGTGTAGGTACACCGAACCACTATAAAATCTTCTGTGTTTGCCGTGATTGTCTCTTTATCTTCAACTCTTTATTTGTGCTTGTTCAGTTTAATTTGTGTGTATCTAAGTCTTTATTTTCGCTGGGGGTTATTTCTCAAAAGAGTTTAAATTTTTGAAAAATCCAATTCACCCCCCCCCCCTCTTGGGTTGCTATCTGGACCAATAGCATCGCTATTTCAGTATTTTCTTGTAGTGTACCTCTCAGCTTTTTCACATAGACTATAAAAGGAGTTGCTGCACATTTTTTGTGTTTTTACCGTAAGTACTTCGCTTAAAAATAACGCCATTATCGTATGATCTCTCCTTTTTTTTTTTGTATTCTGTACTCGGTCACAAAGCAATCGTTGCTGCTATGAAAATGCAAGGACTCTTTATATTTACAGATCCAGGAAGACTGCAGGTTTTTCGGAATATGCATTATTCGAAGGGAGGGAGAAAAAAAATCTCTCTAAAGCTAAAAACAAATTAATAAAAAATAAAAAAAAAAAATGATATATAACTTTGACATATTGGCTTCTTACATGCCAAAAGTTCAGACATCAGCAGCACAATCTTTACTTGCTCTCCCAAACGAAGCCCCTAATCATTTGAGATCTCTTGAATATTGTCCAGTTTTTAAAACTTTGGTTTGATTTTCGTTCATCAAATGAATTTAATGCTTGACCACTTTTTTTCCCTTCCTCCCTGTCTTATACATAAAATGGTAGATCATCCGTCCATTGTTTCCTTAAAAGGCATCTCTTCCATCAGACCTTTTTCTCTTACATCTGATTTTTTTCTTTTTTTTTTCTTTTTTTAACATCTTTTGTCTAGCTTTGATTGCCCAGATCGAGAGAAAAAGTTCTCTCAACTTTCATTTTCTTCTGATTGCCAGCCGAAAATAGAAAATATACCTTATTTCGAAGCAGCAGATCATTGATTGTTGAGGGCTATCGAGTCTCCGATTCGTCTACACCCCTAACCCGCAATGCCAATGAAGAGAGAGAAGGAAGGAAAGCTTATCTCTGTAAGCCCTCGTGTATTCTCCAGAAGATAACGTAGGTCTTCTCTTATAGAACAGAATCGATACGAGAGCGGATCAGTCAGAGGGATACAAAGAGTCCCAAGGATGCTAAGAGTCTCGTCTCATGGGACCCTTGGAATTCTGTGGGTGCTGACTTGGCACCTAGGGCAATAATCTTTCATTCGTCTACACAAGAACAATGATTTATAACCTCAACTCTCTCAACTTGCAGTGCGATGGGGTATGCGACTCGACGAAACTCACATTCAGTGACACATAGTGGATATACTGCATTAAGTTAATAAATAACTAATGTAGTGAACAGGAATTAAATTCCATATGTGTCCCAGATAATCCGATCATACTTGATCAAGTACTCTCAATTCCTCAAGAGATCTTCCCTGAGCAGCACTTGATAAAATACAAAATCATAATGTTTGTATCCATAATCATATACAACTCATACACATGATTGCCCGGACAATGGATCACAAACAGAAGGTATGGTCGCGAATAATCTTCCTTGAATACTCATACCAATCCATCTTTGTCCAGTTGACTTCCTAGGATTGTCTCATGTGGTCGTATCAATTCTATGACCCTGAAGAACAAGGCTAAGAAAGTCATCCTAAACTCCAACTTCATGGTATAGGTTCAAGTCCAAGGATACTACATAGTTGTAAGGCTCATATGGTAACGGAGAAAAAATATATCACGTTACCCCTTATAGGGTCGACTTTAGCACATGCAACATAATATATGCTATGGTGGAGCTTCCACTCAATAGGCCATATCATACTCAAACACCGTACGAATACAAGTTCAGACATCAAAAAGTTGCCTGACTCAAGCACACACCAATGCTTCCAGTTCAGCTATAACAAGCTTAGTATGGATTAGTGGACATATCAATATTCATACACTGCACACGCATATATGTACTCCGTACTCGACTCTCTTGAGTCTTATCTCAGTCCACACTAAGGCGACTTTGATTATAATCTATTCAATTATAATTTATGTAGCTCATTTTATAACTTATACAATTTGCAACTCATGCATTGTTACTCAAGTATCTATAGTGGCTACTTTAATCTCATCCTGCCCATTATAAAAGTATCAGAGCGATCACCCATGTGAGTGGACTGATCTAAGCCTGTGACAATTATACATATGTGTCTATAAATATGAACTTATCATAATAATAAAAATAAATATTTCATAAACTTTAACACATAGTTATTGATGTCCATACAATCCCTGTTTGACATAAAAAAATAGACACAAACTTATAAATAAGTCTGAAACACATCTCAGTCTGTCACACTCTATACAAACCTAGACTCATCACATGAGCCTATAATACATCCCTAGAAATATACTTTATTAAAGGATCAACCAACATCCTGCTAATGAAGATATGCTTTAGGATAGCTTCTACTTGCTTGACCATGTCCTAAATTTGTCTAATTTTTGTTTCCTAATCAGAAAGTGGAACGCTTTTATAAATCCAAGAAAAATTTCTCTCATATTATTGAGTTATTAATAGACTACAAATTGCATCATAAAATTGTTGGCATGTTCTAGAAGCTCATGATCTGATCCTAGACTGTATGTATTATTGCCTTTTATCAGAATCTAACACCACTTAACTTAGAGTTTAAAACAGCTTAGAGAAAATAATATTGGCCGCTATAAATAAGAGAAGAGCCCAAGCCAATGATAACTAACAGAAAGACTTCTTTATACAATCAAGCTGCAAGGAAAGCCCAAGCAATTTTAGAAGACCATTTATTTCTTCTAAATCATGGGCAATCAAGAAAAACTCAGGCGTCAATGTGTAACAAAGCAATGGTAAATAATTCTAATAGAATATGAAACAAGCACAAACTGTGTTCTTTAGTACGCAGTGGCTACAAAAACAGAAAAATGTTCTAGAAATTTTCTAGTTTTCATCAAATCAGAACCTTATCAGTTTTCTTAAATTACACCAACCAATACTACAGTGTGTGATACAAGGCAGTGTCTGGTAATATCATTTCCAAGAACATGGAAATTTTCTTTACATGTTTTGGATGGCCTTAACAAAGAATTGTCACACAGCCCTTGGCAAGAAGCAATGACCCAAATGTAGGCCAGGCTTTGATGATAGCAGCATCTTGTCTGAGCGTGAAGGCATCAGAACAGGACATGCCAGAGCCAACTATTAGCCTGGCTAGCGAGGTACAGAACATAGATCTAGTAAAATGTGTTATAGTGGATTAAAGAATTAAGTTTAGGTGTATCTAGCATATGAAATAAATGATCTCACACTTCCTCCTTACCGACTCATCTCCCTGTTCTTCTTTCTAGTTCCCTCCATTTCTCTTGACATGTTCATTAATCAAAACCCACCCAACTAAGGGTTACAATCCTAACAAAGCAAAATTTACTTATTGAATCCCTTAGCAAAGGAAAAAGGAGAGAACCTAGAGAATTCCTACATCATTAAACTTCACTGGAATTCAGAGAAGAACAAAAAAATAACAGAAATGCAATCACCAAATCTCATTTCCATATGGAATGATAAAATCTATCACAGAAACTAGTAAAAAGTTCATTTTCGATTTAGAACAGAGGACGATATCAAAAGGAGAAAACCTCTTTTCGGTGGCTTCTTGAGTATTTTGTTTCTTCTCCTATAGTCTCAAACAACGTAAAAAGGCAAGGAGGGTTAGATTGGAAGCACGGATGACGATGGCAAGGATGGTTAGACCGGAAGCCTCCGTCGAAGGCTTGGACGATGCCGGAAACATCAACGCCAGAAGCTTGGATGATGGTGAAAGCTTGGTATGTGATTTGGTTTAGGAATAGAAGGTCGCTTGGATGATGGGAAGGAGGATTTGAAAAAGGATACAAGAGTTTTGGGGAGGTAATATGGTAAGGGTTTCACGTTGATTATAAGTTTAGGCATGGTTTTTTGGGGGAAACGATGGGAGTGAAGATATGTATCGTGAGGGAAATTAGCCGGCGATGATTCAGCAACTTATTTAAAAACAGGCTAACTAAGCCTTTGTTATAAATTAGGCTTATGGAGTAAACAACAACAAATAATGAAATCTGATGCTATTAGTATGCTTTTAACAATGGTTTATAAATTTCGTAATTAAAATTTATCGTTAAAATTTTAATTTCTTGTAGCGCTATAATGCAAATCTTGTTGATTTGATGTTCATTTTAAATGCTTCAACGTGTCTGCTTTGTTTAAGCAATAAACTTTTCATGTTGATTAAGGACCTCCTTCTTGTTGGAAGAAGAGGCAGGCCTAAAATTTGATTGGCTAAGATTGTATAAGCTTGTTCACCATGGGGTCTACAAAAGCTTGTTCAAGCAACCACTGATCCACTTAGCATGGTTCCACAAGGTTGATGGGAAAGAATCCGTGTACGAGCAAATACTAGCAGACCGTAATACGCAGCGGAATAATAAATATAAATGCGCAAACCACACAATCACAGAAACACCAAGATTTACGTGGAAAATCCCTTCAAGATAAAGGGAAAAAAAAACCACGGGCAAGCCAGAGAAGAAGATCCACTATAAAATAATAAATATCCAAGTCTCAAAGTCCCTTGCCAGAACTTGAGAAACAATCACAAGAGAATAATAGGGATATAAGGATTACATCACCGAAAAATACGGTCTCCTGCATTACCTCCTTATTTTCTTCCCTTCTCTTCTTCTTCTTCTTCTTCTCTTGTTTTTCTTCTGCAGCACCTTCACGTGATTCCTGGAGTGGAAGTCCTCCCACATAGTTAAGCACCAAGCAGCAGCCCTTCCTTCTCTTCCCCTAACAATCCATGCTCCTAGAAAAAAGAAATACCTGCTACATGCTTCTACTCTTTTTCCATACGGCTGCTCCTTAAAATAGAGAAAACCAAAAAAGGAAGGCGGCTACTCCTTTTATAAAAGAGAGAACAAACCCTAATAGAAAAAGGAGTAGCGCTCCCTTTTGCCCTAATGGGCTGAATAAGTGGGCCATGGGCCCAACAACCTCCCCCTTCAGCTCATAAGGGAGGCTGTCTCATGCTTCCTTAGTGTGAAATCATGCCGACCAGCTGTCGGCATATCTCTTGCCTTTCTTTTGATAAGGTCTTGTCAACATGTCTGCCCCATTTTCATCTGTGTGAATTTTCTGAAGCTGTAACTGCTTCTCTTCAAACACATTTCGAATCCAGTGGTATCTCACATCTATATGCTTTGACTTGAAATGAAAAGTTGGGTTCTTGCACAAGTGGATGGCGCTCTGGCTGTCACAATGTACCACATAATTTTCTGTTTCAATCCCAATTCATGTAAGAATTCTTTCATCCACAGCATCTCCTTACAGACCTCGGTAGCAGCAATATATTCTGCCTCTGTGGTAGAGAGAGCTACACACCTTTGCAATCTGGATTGCCATGACACAGCTCCCCCTGCAAAAGTAAGTATGAAACCTGATGTGGACTTCCTTGTATCAATATCTCTCGCCATATCTACATCTGTGTAACCAATCAGCATAGCTGAACCACCCCCAAAGCTTAAACAAACTTTGGAGCTTCCTCTGAGATATCTGAAGATCCACTTCACTGCTGCCCAATGCTCTTTCCCTGGATTTGCAAGAAATCTGCTAGCAACACCCACTACATATGCGATGTCTGGCCTCGTACATACCATCGCGTACATCAAACTTCCGACTGCTGAAGCATAAGGAACCTTCTTCATTTTCTCCTTCTCCTCATCACTTGAAGGACTTTGCTCTGAGCACAACCTGAAGTGACCTGCAAGAGGAGAACCAACTGGCTTTGCATTGATCATACTGAACCTATCCAATACCTTCTCAATGTACTTTTCCTGTGACAACCATATTTTCTTGATTCTTCTATCACGGGAAATCTGCATACCCAGTATTTGCTTGCTAGTCCCATATCCTTCATTTCAAATGAATTGCTCAGCTCCTTCTTCAACCTGTCAATCATAGACATATCTTTCCCAAGAATAAGCATGTCATCAACATAAAGTAGGAGTATGACAAAATCCTCACTAAACCATTTGATATACACACAATGATCTGAAGCCATTCTTTTGTATCCATTTTCAGCCATAAATGAATCAAATTTCTTGTACCACTGCCTTGGAGCTTGCTTCAGCCCATATAAGCTTTTTTTCAATCTGCAGACAAGATTTTCTTTACCTTTGACTTTGAAGCCTTCTGGTTGCTCCATATAGATTTCCTCCTCCAAATCACCATGAAGAAAAGCTGTCTTCACATCTAACTGCTCAACCTCCAAGTCTAGACTAGCAACAATACCTAGAGCAACACGAATTGAAGACATTTTAACAACAGAAGAAAAAATCTCTTCAAAGTCAATACCTTTCTTTTGACCAAAGCCTTTCACAACCAATCTGGCCTTGTACTTTGGTTGAGAACAATGCTGTTGAGTCTTTAACCTGAAAACCCACTTGTTCTTTAAAGCCTTCCTTCCTCTGGTAGTTCCACTAAATCATATGTGTGGTTCTTCTGTAAGGCATCCATTTCTTCCAGCATACCTACTAACCACTCCTTTTTCTGCTCACTTTCAACTGCCTCTTGGTAACATTCTGGTTCACCTGCATCAGTAAGCATTATATATTCATCTGTAGAATACCTTTTGGAAGGTTGACGTTGTCTGATAGATCTTCTCAGCTGAGGCTCTGTAGGAGGTTGCTTCTGATCTCCTTCCTGCTCAACATGTCCTACAGGTGAGTTAATACCTGCTCCTGCACTATTTTCTTGCACATCTCCCCTATCACCCTGATTTACTAGAGGAGTAACTGGATCACAGTCTGTTAATCCTCCTGCAGAAGACTTGACTGACACCTCCTTCTTGAAGTCTTGAAGGGTTTGATCTTCAAAAAATACCACATCTCTGCTTCTGAATACCTTCTGCTTTTCTGGATCCCAAAGTCTATAACCAAACTCATCATGTGAGTAACCAAGCAAAGCACATTCTTTTGTCTTACCATCCAGCTTGGACCTCTCAATGTCTGGAACATGTGCAAATGCACGACAACCAAACACTCTCAAGTGCTTATAAGAGACATCTTTTCCTGACCATACACGCTCTGCAACATCACCATCTAGAGCTGTACATGGTGACAAGTTTATTACATCAACCGTTGTCTTCAATGCCTCATCCCAAAATCTTTTAGGTAACTTGGACTGTGAAAGCATACATCTGATCTTTTCCATGATGGTGCGGTTCATTCTCTCTGCAATTGCATTATGCTGAGGAGTACCAGGAACTGTCATCTCATGTGAATGCCATGTGATCTGCAATAATTATCAAATAACCCTGTGTACTCACCACCATTATCTGACCTTATACATTTCAGTTTCTTTCCTGTCTCTCTTTCAACTCTGGCATGAAACTCTTTGAAGACATTAATAACCTGATCTTTAGTCTTCAAACCATAGACCCAAACTTTTCTAGAAAAATCATCTATAAAGTGACAAAATAAAGTGCACCACTGATGCCTAGAACATTAACTGATCCACTAGGAGTTTTTGTCCTCAGAGGACCACAAATATCTGTATAGATACGATCCAAAACATGCATTTTTCTAGATAAAGTAGGACTAGCAAAAGAAACTCTATGTTGCTTGCCAACCAAACAATCAACACATGGGTTCAGATGTACACCTTTGAAGTCTGGTAGAACTTCTTCCTTGGAAAGAACTGTAGCCCCTTCTCACTCATGTGTCCCAGTCGTTTATGCCACAACTCCATGCTGAAGTCGTTCTCTGTAACATTCAACTGTTCACCATAAGCTTTAGCCTGCAACCTGTATAAAGTGTGACATTTCTTCCCACTGGCTACAACAAGTGAACCTTTACTGAGCTTCCATTGCCCTTTATGAAATCTGCTATCAAAATCTTCATCATCAAGTCTTCCAACTGAGATTAAATTTAGCCTCAAGTCAGCTACATGCCTTACATCCTTGAGCACCAACTTACAGCCAAGATTGGTCTTCATGTGGATGTCACCTATGCCAATGATGTCTGCTGTGCCTTGATTTCCCATCTTGACAACACCAAAATTTCCAGTCTTATATGTAAAAAAAAAACTCCCTCCGTGGTGTAGCATGATAAGAAGCACCTGTGTCAATCACCCACTCATGATTCTGATATTCACATGAGAAGATACCATCAGAAGTAGACAAAATCAAATAATCATCACTCTGCACAGTAGCTGTGATATTCTCCTTTGACTCTGTATCCTCCACTTCTTTTCCCTTTTTCTTACTCTTCTTAGGCTTCTTACACTGATTCTTGTAGTGCCCTTTCTCACCACAGTTATAGCAAGTAATATCTTTTCTTGACCTTGATTTGCTTCTACCCTTGTATGAATTGTCTCTATTTCTAGACTTTGACCATCCTCTATTCTCTGAGACAAGTGCCTGTGAATCAATCGAGAAGTTGCTGAATTTTTTCTTCTTAACTCCTCATTCAACAAACTGCCTGTTACTTGACTCATGGTGATAACACCGTCTGGTGCAGAATTACTGAGGGAAACTACCAATGTCTCCCAACTTTTTGGCAATGAACTGAGAAGTAACAATGCCTGCAACTCATCATCAAGTGAC
>UESW01003782.1:0-18009 GCA_900491605.1 Calamus simplicifolius | reverse complement strand
GACTTGTGTGCAGGTTCGCCCCTAGGAGATCGACTATGCCCGAGTCGGAGGACGGATCCCGGCGGCAACATATTGGCGCTAGAGGAAGGGTCTCAAGTCCATTAAAACTTGAAGAAAGGAGATAAGGATCTCGATCCAGAGTAGAACCTCTCTAATGGCCAATCGGAGAAGAGCAACCTCTGAAGCCCAAGACCAGACCGCTTCCCAGAGGCTTGATCCGGCAAGCGGTGTGGCGCCGCAGCCTCCACCAATCGAAACCCCATCACCGCCTGCCATCCCAGTGACCCAGGACCAGTTTGCCTCGTTGTCCAGCAAGTCCAGGCCCTGACTCACCTGGTCCAGGAATGCCTCACGGCTCCTCCCGCTCCGCACCTTCATAAGGAGGCCGCGATTCCTTCTTCGCCGGCGACTTCCTCCTCCAGTCCGCATGAAGCCGTAGACCCCCCACATCGACCCAAAGGGGACAAACCAGTCCCGCGAGGCGGTTACGACAGGGATCCTCCTAGATCTCGGCGAGCCCGATCCCTCTCCCCAGTGACCTCCCACCATGATTCGACGACGTCCCTGCGATCCTCATGCCCAGCTCCTCCTCTGACAGCTGAAGAGGAGATCCGTCGGCAGATCCAGGAGATGCGTCAGGAGCTGGACGCTGCCAAGCAGGCCCATCCGCCTCAGCCTAAAGCAGAGCAGGGCATCCCTTTCTCCAAAGGGATTATGGAGAAGTGATTCCCTCCATGTTAAGCTACCAGCCGTCGAACCCTACCACGGCTCTTCTGACTCGAACGACCATCTTAGCAGCTTTCGATCAATAATGATGTTCCACGGAGCATCCGACGTGATCCTCTGCCGTGCTTTCCCCTCCACCCTCAAAGGATCTGCCCGAACCTGGTTCAATGCCTTGAAGCCAGGTTCCATCGATTCATTTAACGAGCTGAGCCATCTTTTTATTAGCCAGTTCATCAGCAGCCGCCACCACCGACGAAGATTTGACTCCCTCTCCGAAGTCAAACAAAGAGAGGGGGAGTCCTTGAGAAATTATCTTGGCCGTTTTAATAAGGCCATGTTAGAGGTGGACCATATTAATCATGAGGTGGCTATGTCCGCCTTGGCAGGGGGAGTCTCAAAGGAAAGCGACTTCTACCTAGCTATGGAAGTCAGCTATCCCCCTAGCTCTCTGATATGATGGCCCTGGCAGACAAGTACGCTATGGTCGAAGAATCGCGGAGAGTTGCCCGCGCCGAGCTGGCAAAGAAGAAGGAGCCCAAAGGTCCTGACAGGCACCGTCCCACCCGTCGGCCGAGTCCACCTCGCCGCTAAAGAGTTCCCCCGCTGCCGCCAAGGAATCGCTCCCGGAGCCCTCCCAGGCGATTCGATCGCTATACTCTGCTAACCGTGCCCCAAGCGCAGATCCTCATGGAAATAGAGCGCCAGCTCCCCCGGCCAGCTCCTCTCCGAGGGAACCCAACCCGAAGAGACCCCACCAAGTACTGTCGCTACCACCAGGAGCACGGCCATGATACTGAAGAATGCTGGCAGCTGAAAAATGAAATCGAGAGGCTGATCCAGCGGGGACGACTGAATCAGTTTAGAAGGGCGCTCGAGCCAGGACAAGGAGGTGACCGCCAGCCCGAACCTCAACAACCTCCTCCTCCACCAAATCCGCCCATGATCGGCCGCATCAACATGATCCAAGGTGCCGACGGGCTGAGCCCCAGGGATGATGGTGAAGGGTCGGCGCCAAAGAAGGCACGGACGGGCGAGCTCTCCTTCTCCGACGATGATCTGCAAGGAATACAGTTTCCCCATGATGATGCACTAGTTGTATCCCTCAATTTGAATAACTATGATGTAAGCCGAATCCTCGTTGATAGTGGAAGTTCGGTGAATGTTTGTACCTCGATGTGTTTGTCAGGATGAAACTACTCATGGAAAACCTTCAAGCCGTGGATTCCACCCTAATGGGATTCATAGGCGACGTCATCGTCCCGGAAGGGGTTGTCACCCTGACGGTCCGTGCAGGAGCCTGGCCCCTCGTGGCCACTATCCACACGGACTTCCTAGTGACCAACCTCAGGTCCCCATACAACGCAATATTCGGCAGGCCCAACCTAATGTCCCTCAAGGCAGTTGTCTCCATCCCGCACTTATCCATGAAATTCCCCACCGAGCAGGGAGTTGGAGTTGTTCGAGGAAGTCAAGCCATGGCTCGGCAGTGCTTCGTTACAAGCCTTCAGTCTAGAATGTCGGAGGTTGATGGGCTAGATGCTCGAGAGGACTTCGCTGAACAGTGAGGAGAACCAACAGAGGAACTGGAGGAGGTACCATTGGATGAGGCTCGTCCCGACCGAACCATAAAAATCGGGTCGCTGCTCAAGGGCGAACCTCGGCACAGATTGATTAAGTTTCTCCAAAGCAACGCTGACACATTCGCCTGGTCTGCCTCCGACATGCCAGGGATCAGCCCCGAGGTTCTCGTCCATCGTCTCAATGTGGACGAGATGCACAGGCCCGTCAAGCAGAAGAAGAGGAGCTTCGCCCCGGAACGACAAAAGGCCATTGAAGAAGAAGTAGATAAACTCATCAAGGTAAACTTCGTCCGGGAGGTAAATTATCCAAGCTGGCTATCAAATGTTGTCATGGTGAAGAAGTCAAACGGCAAGTGGAGGATTTGTATCGACTTCACCGACCTCAACAAAGCCTGCCCGAAGGACAGCTTCCCTCTTCCCCGAATCGACCAGCTCATGGACGCCACCTCAGGTCACCAAATGCTATCATTCATGGATGCTTATTCAGGCTACAATCAGATCCGAATGGCCCCCGAGGATGAAGAAAAGATCGCCTTCATAACCGACCGAGGTACTTACTGTTACCGCGTTATGCCCTTTGGTCTTAAAAATGTAGGTGCCACCTACCAAAGGCTGGTTAACAAAGTATTCAAGGAGCAAATCGGCCAGAATATGGAGGTGTACGTGGATGACATGCTGGTCAAGAGCAAAGAAGCATCAAGGCATGTTGAGAACCTCTCAGAGAGCTTTGCAACACTGCGCAAGTATGGGATGAGGCTCAATCCGACCAAATGCGCCTTCGGCGTTAACTCCGGAAAGTTTCTCGGCTTCATGGTCTCCCAGCGAGGTATCGAAGCTAACCCCCAGAAGATTCAAGCTCTCCAACGAATGACGCCCCCGGCATCTATTAAAAAGGTCCAGCGACTAACCGGGAGGATAGCGGCTCTTAACCACTTTGTGGCGCGGTCTGCCGAGAGATGCCTCCCCTTCTTCAAAACCCTCCGGTCGGCTAAGAACTTCCAGTGGACTCCTGAATGTCAAAAATCATTTCAAGATCTCAAGAAATACCTCGGCTCACCCCCGCTCCTCAGCAGTCCAGCCCCGGGCGAGACCCTATTCTTGTACCTAGCTGTTTCAGAAGGCGCCGTCTGTTCGGTGCTGGTCAGGGAAGAAGGCAAAGTCCAAAAGCCGATTTACTATGTCAGCAGGCTACTCCGCGATGCGGAGACAAGATATAGCAGAATTGAGAAGATGGTGTTGGCCTTAATCACCTCAGTTCGGAAGCTGCGACCATACTTCCAAGCACATTCTGTGATGGTCCTGACCGACCAACCCATCAAGACGGTAGTCCACCGCCCCGAGACATCAAGAAGAATGACCAAGTGGGCCGTCGAGTTGAGCGAGCATGACATACACTTTCTGCCTCGCCTAGCCATCAAAGCTCAGGTGCTAGCCGACTTCCTCGTCGAGTGTACCATCCCGAAGGATGGTTCTACCCCAGACTCCCCCGAATAACCAAAATCTGGAGCACGGTGGCTCCTCCATGTCGATGGGTCATCTAATGCCCATCGCTCCGGTGCGGGCCTGGTTCTCACCAGTCTAGAGGGGGTAACCTTTGAATATGGCATCCAGTTCTCTTTCTCAGCCTCCAACAACGAAGCCGAGTACGAAGCCCTGCTAGCCGGTCTCTGAATCGCCCGTAATCTGAAGGTGGAGAAGCTTAATGCCTTCACCGACTCTCAGCTGGTGGCCGGCCATGTACGAGGAGAGTTTGAAGCTCGGGAGCCGAACATGGTTCGATATCTTCAAGAGGTGCGGAGCCTGCTTCCCCATTTTACCAAATTTGAGATCACTCAGATTCCCAGATCTGAGAATGCCCGCACCGACCTACTCTCCCGATTGGCGACCGCGGAATCAATGGACGCCGAACAAAAGTTCCACCTGGAGATCCTGGAAAGGCCCAGCATCGCGGAAGCCGACCGAATAATGCAAGTTGAAGCTAAACCATCATGGTTCGATCCCATTCTAAAATATCTCAAAGAAGGGTCGCTTCCACCCGACTGGAGAGAGGCTAGAAAGCTGAAACTACAGGCCACCCACTCCACTACGTGCTGATCGACGACCAACTTTACAAACGGTCCTTCTCCATGCCACTGCTCAGATGCCTTCGCCCATCCGAAGCAGATTATGCTCTCCACGAAGTTCATGAGGGGATTTGCGGCAACCATCTAGGAAGCCGGTCCCTATGCCACAAGGTGTTGCGACAACGCTACTACTGGCCGATAATGCAGAAGGATGCAGATGATCTGGTCCGAGCCTGCGACCCATGCCAGAGGCACTCAACCATTAAAAGACTCCCCTCCGCCAACCTGGTTCCTATATCTTCCGCTTGGCCCTTCGCCAAATGGGGTATGGACATCCTCGGCCCATTCCTGCTTGCCACAGGACAGCGGAAATTCCTATTCGTCGCCATCGACTACTTCACTAAATGGGTTGAGGCGAAGGCGGTCGCGCAAATAACCGAGGCACGGGCTAGAGACTTTGTCTGGAGGTCCATCATCTGCCGATTCGACCTCCCGCATACCATAATCACCGATAATGGTAAGCAATTCGACAACTCTAGGTTCCGCCAGTTCTGTGAGGAGCACGGAATCCATCACCACCTCATCTCGGTCGGGCATCAACAAGCCAACAGAGCGGCCGAAGTGACCAACAGGACCCTCCTTCAGGGAATCAAAGCTCACCTTTCCAGAGCCCAAGGCAGGTGGGCGGATGAGCTGCATCATGTCCTGTGGGCCTACCGCACCACCCCGAGAATTCCGATAGGTGAAACCCCATTCTGGATGGCCTTTGGTACAGAGGCCGTTATCCCTGTAGAGATAGGCATCCCTTCGTTGCGGGTGGAAAGCTACTCAGAGGAAGCTAGCGACGAACAGCTCCGCACCAACCTCGACCTAATAGAGGAGATTAGAGAGAAGGCCTGGATCAGAGTTGCTGCTTATCAACAAAGGGTGGTCCGCTACCATGCCTCCAGAGTCAAAGGGAAAGCCTTCCTGCCTGGCGACTTGTTCTCCGGAAAGCCTCTGTTTCCAAACCACTGGAACAAGGAAAGCTGGCACCAAACTGGGAAGGCCCATACCAAGTAGCGGAGATCATTGGACCGCGAACCTACAAGCTGCAAGATCTAAACGGAAAGTCTGTCCCCCGGACGTGGAACGTGGACAATCTGCGTAAGTATTACCAATAGGGTATGTCCTCTATAAGTTCACTTTTATATACCTTATTATACCTTCCTGTCGGCACGTGTTTTCATAATTTGCAACGTGAATCATCATGCATTACATTGCCAAAGATTACGAAAAGAAACAGGTGCTGCTCACCAATCCTCGGCACGACCGAGTTACCTATCTGAGCAGGAAATCTCTGAACCTCGGCTGGGCCGAGCAACAATTCTCCGAACCTTGGTAGGGCCAAGTAAAAAATTCTCCGAACCTCGGCTGGGCCGAGCAATAATTTCTCCGAACCTTGGTAGGGCCAAGTAAAAAATTCTCTAAACCTCGACTGGGCCGAGCAACAAATTCTTCGAACCTTGGCAGGGCCAAGTAAAAATCTCCGAACCTCGACTGGGCCGAGCAACAAATTCTCCAAACCTTGGCAGGGCCAAGTAAAAAATCTCCGAACCTCGGCTAGGCCGAGCAACAAATTCTTCGAACCTTGGCAGGGCCAAGTAAAAAATTCTCCGAACCTCGGCTGGGCCGAGCAACAAATTCTCCGAACCTTGGCAGGGCCAAGTAAAAAATTCTCCGAACCTCGGCTGGGCCAAGCAACAAATTCTCCGAACCTTGGCAGGGCCAAGTAAAAAATTCTTCAAACCTCAACTGGGCCGAGCAACAAATTCTTCGAACCTTGGTAGGGCCAAGTAAAAAGTTCTCCGAATCTCGGCTGGGCCGAGCAACAAATTCTCCGAACCTTGGCAGGGCCAAGTAAAAAATTCTCCGAACCTCGGTTGGGCCGAGCAACAAATTCTTCGAACCTTGGCAGGGCCAAGTAAAAAATTCTCCAAACCTTGGCAGGGCTGAGCAAAAAATTCTCTGAACCTCGGTTGGGTCGAGCAACAAATTCTCCGAACCTCGGCTGGGCCGAGCAACAAATTCTCCGAACCTTGGCAGGGCCAAGTAAAAAATTCTCCGAACCTCGGCTGGGTCGAGCAACAAATTCTTCGAACCTTAGCAGGGCCAAGTAAAAAATTCACCGAACCTCGGCTGGGCCGAGCAACAAATTCTCCGAACCTTGGCAGGGCCAAGTAAAAAATTCTCCGAACCTCTGCTGGGCCGAGCAACAAATTCTCCGAATCTTGGCAGGGCCAAGTAAAAAATTCTCCGAACCTCGGCTGGACCGAGCAACAAATTCTCCAAACCTTGGCAGGGCCAAGTAAAAAATTCTACGAACCTCGGCTGAGCCGAGCAACAAATTCTCCGAAACTTGGCAGGGCCAAGTAAAAAACCTTGGCAGGGCCTAAAAATTCTCCGAACCTGGGCCGAGCAACTCCGAACCTCGGCTGGGCCGAGCAACAAATTCTCCGAACCTTGGCAGGGCCAAGTAAAAAATCTTCAAACCTCGGCTGGGCCGAGCAACAAATTCTCCGAACCTTGGCAGGGCCAAGTAAAAAATTCTCCGAACCTTGGCAGGGCCAAGTAAAAAATTCTCCGAACCTCGGCTGGGCCGAGCAACAAATTCTCCGAACCTTGGCAGGGCCAAGTAAAAAATTCTCCGAACCTCGGCTGGGCCGAGCAACAAATTCTCCGAACCTCGGCTGGGCCGAGCAACAAATTCTCCGAACCTTGGCAGGGCCAAGTAAAAAATCTCCGAACCTCGGCTGGGCCGAGCAACAAATTCTCCGAACCTTGGCAGGGCCAAGTAAAAAAATCTCCGAACCTCGGCTGGGCCGAGCAACAAATTCTCCGAACCTTGGCAGGGCTAAGTAACAAATTCTCCGAACCTTGGCAGGGCCAAGTAAAAAATTCTCCGAACCTCGGCTGGGCCGAGCAACAAATTCTCTGAACCTTGGCAGGGCCGAGCAACAAATTCTCCGAACCTCGGCTGGGCCGAGCAACAAAAAGTAAAAATCTTCGAACCTTGGCAGGGCTGAGCAACAAATTCTCCGAACCTCGGCTGGGCTGAGCAACAAAAAGTAAAAATCTTCGAACCTTGGCAGGGCCGAGCAACAAATTCTCCGAACCTTGGCAGGGCCAAGTAAAAAATCTCTGAACCTTGGCTGGGCCGAGCAACAAATTCTCCGAACCTCGGCTGGGCCGAGCAACTAATCTCCGAACCTCGGCAGGGCCGAGTAACTAATCTCCGAACCTCGGTAGGGCCGAGCAACTAATATCCAAACCTCGGCTGGGCCGAGTAATAAATCTCCGAACCTCGGCTAGGCCGAGCGATAATTCTTCGAACTAAGGTCCCAGCAGAAAACTAAAGTACGTGGGCCCTGATTAAAGCCGAAGGACTTCCAAATAGTCCCCAGAACTTCGGCCAGTTTGAAAAAAGGCACACTGAGCAAAAACCATCAACGGACACAAAGAATGCGCCTCCGGCAAACCCCTAAAGGGTTCAAAAAGCCCTACATGACCGGCCACGAACCCCAAGCAAAGCCGGGAAATTCTCCCTTTTTTGCTGCTAAAATCTCTGGGCAATGCCCCTATAACCTGCCGAACAAAACGCCCGTCTCAAACGAAGCCATGACTCAATGCGTGAACCAATGGAGCCACCCAGGCTCTCCAACTATTCAATCAGATATGAATGGTTCTTCTTCAACATCTCAGAAAATAAGAGGTTGTCAAAAAAAGGGGCCTTTTTTCATTGATTGTAAAAGAAAATACAAAAAGAGAAGCAAAAGAAAGAAAAAGAAAAAGAAAAAGAAAAGGGGAGAAGAAGCCCTTGCTAGGGCTCACTGTCACTCCCAGAAGCCAGCAAGTCCTCCAGGCGTTCGGTGAGATCGGCAACTTGCTGGCGGAGTGATATTATTTCCTCCCTCTGCCAGTCCGCCACCCGGCGCAGGGCCTCCATCTCCCTCGTAGTAACATCGACATAATCCTCAACAACCCTCTCGAGCCGCTGGTGGCTCGCGAGGGTCGACACCAGGCCCAACCCGTTGACTATAATGGTGGGATGGCCCCCCACCGGACGTAGCAGGACGTTGATCACCGCCTTTAGCTCGTCAGATGGTCGCTCTCCTCCTTGAGAAGCCATGACGAAAACTATATTGAGACTGAATCAGAGGGGTGGCGAAAACCAGCACGCCCCCGTTCGTATTTATACTTGTCAGGCGAGTATTTCGACCAGTCGGGCCGTAACCACCGACCTATGAGAACTCGCCACGTATCATCGCTTTAATTAGCGCCTGCAGAATCCGAGAGGCCGTGCCCTATCCCGAGTGAAGTCGGTAATGCGGATGGGCTGTTCGGGAACCCCCCTGAACAGAGTATCTCCCGATCTGCCGGCCCCCCGTAATAAATGTTCCCAACACTTCCCCAAGCTCTTTTAAGCCGGCCGCCTTTCGGGAAACACAAAAAGGAAAGAATTCTAGTGCCTGGCAGTAATTCGTCCCCTCGGGAGAGGTAAAGTCATAAATGGAGGGCGTGACCATGTACCGCCCGTTCCACCCTAACGTCCCTCACCAAACACCGCAGGGACCTGACATTACGACTCATAGTGGCGACTAAGTCACTTCTCCGAGCCCCGAATCTCCGAACCTCGGCTGGGCCGAGCATTAAATTCTCTGAACTTCGGCAAGGCCGAGCAACAGATTCTCCGAACCTTGGCAGGGCCAAGTAAAACATCTCTGAACCTCGGCTGGGCCGAGCAATAAATTCTTCAAACCTCGGCTGGGCCGAGCAACAGATTCTCCGAACCTTGGCAGGGCCAAGTAAAACATCTCCGAACCTTGGTAGGGCCAAGTAAACATCTCCGAACCTCGGCTAGCCCGAGCGACAAATTCTCCAAACCTCGGCAAGGCCAAGCCATAAACATTCAGGTTCCAATGGGGACGAGGCATAAATCTCCAAGCTTCGGACCAAGATAAGGAGCGTATTCTGCCACCGAGCAATCTCTAAACCTCCGTCTGGACCAGGGTAGTTTGCAAGCCCCGACTAGTTCGGATAGCGCGGGATCCTCGCCTAAAAATGAATGGCACGTACCCCATGGCCAGCAACAACAACTCGGCACAGGAGAAATAGAGATTGAGAAACAGAACAAAACTTTCTTTATTTTACTGCCATCAAAACCAATTACAAATGCCTGAGAGGCGTTACAAGAGCAATGAAATGCATAAAGTAAAGACAAGCACAAGACTCGGGCAACTGCTCCAAAGCAGACCTGGGCAACTGTGATGCTCCGGCGTCCCGACCGATAAACCAGATAAACCGCACACAGTCAGCTCGTGCCGATAATAGGCGGGCGACATGGACCAACCGTTGCAGCTAGCTTTGGTTAATAATGATATCTCGGTGACCCAACCGAGATATCAGGGTGATTGGAAAGGATGGACAGAATGTCACCCCTAACCACCCTACCGAGAGGCCCCCCGGCGAGTAGGTAGGAAGCCCACGGACCCTAGCGCTGGAACGCTCTCCCAAACCGAGTGTGTACCGCCCCAACTTGCCCAAACTCCAAGGCAAGGTGTCGGCAGGCGGCACGCTATCACCCCCTCCCCACGTGGTGAAAGATTCTCCAGGCGGGCGAGCCCAGGAATCCAAATCGGGGGAGGAGGAGAAGTTCAAGCGAGTCATGGGGAGCCCGCGTACACTTCCTACTGTAAGTCCCCAAGGGGGAACCACAAAGGTCACACTGGAAGCACATATGTGCGCTCTCCGTGTGATCTCTGCGTCCTCCCTGTGCGCTCTCCATATGATCTCCGGGGCTCATCCCCTAAGGGCGAGCCATTCTTCAGCAGCTCCTTCATCGCCCCAGCTGTCCGGTGGTGAAGGGCTTGTGAAAGGAAAGCTCAACCTTCCCACTCGCAACAGCGGAGAAATGAGCATGGTGAAAACTCCAATGGGAAAGAAACTTTGGGGATGACCTAACACGACCCCTCTTTCCCTTTTTTATAGGCAAAAAATGAACCGGGAACAACTACCAAGGCCAAAAGCCCCGAGATTCAAAACACCTGAGCCATGCCTCCACATGGCCTCCCAGGATGGAAGCAGCACCCCACTGCGCGCCGAGCCCATCGCCTGAACCACGACGCATGCAAAGATTTCCTTTTGATCCCGAATCGCGGTTATTAAATGCAGAGAATCGCCCACTGATCTTACGGAAACTGGCAAGGTTCAGAAGATCGTCCTATGAGAGTGACGCCCCCCAATGGAAAATGGCTGCGTGTGCCATACACTTAAACGACCTGCATGGGAAAAGACCAATGCCATAAAAGCCTTCCGGAAAGTGCCAAAGCAGCTTTTTGCTCCCCACAGAGCCGTATCACCAACTCCGGTGAAATAAAAACCGATCTACCTGCGGAACGATAGAGCGCTGGTAGGGCAGCAAAAAGCACGAAAACCGACTATTCGTCGATGGCTTCTCGAGGAAATTAATCGCTCGAGGAATTTGTGCAATAAAATTGAATGTCTCAAAACAAAAAAGAACACGGAGGCTACGTGAACTATTCTTTCATTCACCAGAAAAAGAAGTGACAAAAGAAACGAAAAATACATCAGCCCTCCCAGGGGCTCACCATCGGCCCTCGAGCCACCAACACAAGGTCCCGCCATATGTCGCCGCTTGGGTAACCACTCTCATCCGTCGGCCCTAGCCGACCTACTTCACCCGTCGGCCCTGGTCGACCTACTTCACCCGTCGGCCCTAGCCGACCTACTTCACCCGTCGGCCCTAGCCGACCTACTTCACCCGTCGGCCCTGGCCGACCTACTTTGTCTGTCGGTCCTAGCCGACCTACTTCACCCGTCGGCCCTGGCTGACCTACTTCACCCGTCGGCCCTGGCCGACCTACTTCACCCGTCGGCCCTGGCTGACCTACTTCACCCGTCGGTCCTGGCCGACCTACTTTGTCTGTCGGCCTTAGCCGACCTACTTCACCCGTCGGCCTTAGTCGACCTACTTCACCCGTCGGCCCTAGCCGACCTACTTCACCCGTCGGCCGTGGCCGACCTACTTTGTCTGTCGGCCCTAGCCGACCTACTTCATTCGTCAGACCTAGCCAACCTACTTCACCTGTCGGCCCTGGCCGACTTATTTCGTCTGTCAGCCCAAGTCGATCTACCTTATCTATCGGCCTTAACCGACATGCTTCATTCCTTAAGTTTTTAATCTATTGCGTCGCCTAAGTAGCGCCAACAAGCCATAAGTCGCTTGCGATTGGGGCAAAATTTGGAGCGAAAGACCGCCCAAGAAAAGTGCTCAAATGGAAGCAGAAAGTTCATTCATTAAAGAGCGTCGGGCAGAATTACAGCTCGAGAAGCAAAATATAGAAGTGACTTTTAAAGGTCGGGAATCACGTCCGTTCTAGGAGAACCCCCAATTACATATGCAGAGGCATGGCTTGATTCGCCCTTCTCAATGCCTTAGCCCCCTCGACGGCAGTCTGCGAATGCCCTCCTGAAGTTGCGGCCTCGCCAGAACCCGGGGCAGCACCAAGGTCGGTATCCGAAGCGTCGATGTACTCATCCTCCTCTTCACCCTCGGAGTCACCAGCGTCGAGAGCTTCAGCATCCAGGAAAGAGATCCCATTCTGGATGCTTGCTGGATATTTTATCTCTGCATTCTTCCACTCCGAGTTGGAAGGCATCAGCACCGATTACGTCCTGCTCGCCCTTGAGCATGGCGAGTTGTAGCTCAGCCTTGGCCATTTGGCTCCGCAATGAGGCAACTTGTCTTTCAGCTTTCGCGACCTGAGCCTGTAGAAAAATGGTTTGCTCCTCGAACTCGCCGGCCCGCACCTCGAGTTCCAAACTCCTGCCTTGGCTAGACGCAAGCTCACCTTGCAAAGCCCGATTGTCCAGCTCTAATTTTGCCATCTGCGAAGCCAGAAATAGCTGGCGTCACGAGGAACCCAAAAAGGAAACTAAAAAGGGGGAATAGGATCGTACCTCCTCCTTTTGTTGGGCCAAGCTTTTGGACAGCTCCTCGGCCTCACCCCTGGCTCTCACTTTATCGCCCTAACCAACTCAATCCTTTCTTGAAGAGTGTTAATCCTCGACTGCTTCTCTTCGACCTCTCCCCGGGCTTGGGATAGCTTGCCACTCAGCCGGGCTATCATCCCTTTGTGCCACTTAGCGCTGACTCGCAAGTCAGCGACTTCGCTGTCGCGCCGCTGCAGCTTCTCCTCTACCTCATCGAGCATTCTGGCCAAGCATTTTCTCTCGTCGGCGGCCTCCTTCCCCAGCCGGCCCAGACTCTCATTGTGCTCTTTCTGCAACGCCGCCACTTCCTCGGAATACTTCAACTTAACTCGAGCCAGCTCCAAGCATGCGTCATCATTCTTTGCTAGGAGCCCCTGCAACTCCTCCACTTTACGCTTTTGCTTGGACGCTTCGGCTAGGGCGGCCTGATACGACGCCTTTATTTCCGCCAAACTTTTGTTGCTGATAGCCAGGAGTTCCTCGAACTTCTCGGATGCCTCTACTCATGATCGGAGTTTGGCGTTAGCTCTCCTGGCCTGAACGCTGGCCCCCGTCGCCAGACTCAAATGCCAGCACATCACCCGAGAAAGCAAAACGCTCTGCAGGATAAAAAATGAGTAAGAATATGCAATCAAGTTAACCGAAAAGCATCCACCACCCAAGAGTGGTGACTCACCCGCGAGGCGTAGGCCCGTGTCATCTTCATGAGGGTCGTATTATCAATGTTGGGAAGAAGATGAACACTTTCGGCCATGCCCTGCTGCCCGAATGCGGCATCGACCAACTCCAGGTCTGCAAACTTATCCGCCAAGGGATCTGCACCTGGGTACAAGGCCGACCTCATTAAAGCAGAAAATGCTTCCTCGACGCCCATGTTTGAGCTACTGGGCTGACCGTCTCCACCCGAGGGTCAACCCGGGCAACCTCCGATTGAGAAGCCTTCAACTTCCCATCTTCTTCCATCAGAATTCTGGCTTGAGCCTCCTCAGATAATTCAGCCAACCCAAGCGCCAGCCTCCCCAAAACCCATCTCGAAGGGGTCTCCATTGCGGGACTCTCATCTCGCTGCGCTCCCTCTTCCAACCCGCCTCCTTCGGTCACTGTCACCTACGCCTCTCCTGCAAGCTCTGCCGAAACCTCTATCCGGCTTGCTTCTCGAACCACTGCGGGCGACCCAGCGTCGCTACCCCCGGACTATCCCGCAAAGGGCCCAAGAGGGAGCTCGCCCCGAACCTCACCAACTACGGTCGCTCCCTCTTCCTCTCCTACTGAGGACGGGAGTAAACCCGTGGTTGGGGAAAGCCCCCCAGAAACGATGACCTCCGCCGAATCCGTCACTGGCTCATCTTTTAAGGGGGATGCGGCCGGAAGAGCCAATGAAATATCGTCCGAACTATCCAATAGTTCCACCATAGGGGGACAAGGGATCCTAGCTGCACTCCTCAAATCCTTCCCACATCCTCGGCAATGACCTCTGTAGCTACGTCGTCGGGACTTATCGTCATTCTAGCCGAAAAAAGCACCAGGCAAAACGGCAAACGTCGCAGAAGACGAGACTCTTCAGAAAATAGAATGAGAGAATATTGCAAACAGATACAGCGCTGCTATCGCTTTGCTTTCCCCCTAAGGAAGCCACCTTAAGAAGGTAAGGTGCTTCGCCCGAGGCATCCGAAACCGCCTCGATAAACACCGCATTAATCAGGATTTACTACGTAGAGTTTCCCCAACCGTCGCCCCTGGAGGAGCCTTACCCGCGAAGGCATGATGACCCCGCCATATTAATTAGGGCATCATTGGGTGGGCTGTCCAAACCAGATCGTCCCATCCAAAGCGTGCCACCTGGACTTATACTCCCTATGCCCGAACCTACGCTTCAAACTAGGGAGTGGAGGGCATGTGTTGGGGGGTAAAATCATCATTGCATCAATATTCGAGCGAGGAGGCTAAGACTGACCCCATCCCTTTGCCCGCCATGGTGTCCCCGACACTACAAGAGATTTTAAATATTGCGACGCCCAAATGCGTCGCAATTGAGTCGCTAAACATGATATTGCGACGCAATAGCGACGCAACGAGGGCGTCGCTCAACTGTCCGTCGCAATACCCTTTTATCACAATTGCGTCGCAATATTGCGACTCTCTGCGATGCTCTTGCGACGCCACATTGCGTCGCATGCAAATGCGTCGCTAAATTTAAAAATAAATTTAGTTAAAAAAAATTTAAAATTGCGACGCACTAAATTGCGTCGCAATATTTAAAATTAATTTTTTTAAAAAAATTATTATTAAATATTGCGATGCATTAATTTGCATCGTAATATTTAAAATTAATTTTTTTAAAAAAATTATTATTAAATATTGTAACGCACTAAATTGGATCGCAAAATTGTGACTCATCCAGATGCGTCGCAATATTTAATAATAATAATTTTGGTATAATAGCGACGCAATTTGAGTCGTTAATGCGTCGCAAATAAAAATTATTTTAAAATATTACGATACAAGGTAATTGCGTCGCAATATTTTAAAATAATTTTAAGATAAAATAGCGACTCAATTGTAGTCGCTAATGCGTCGCTATTAAATTTATTTTTAAATTGTGATGCCAGGTCATTGCATCGCAATATTTAATAATAATATTTTAAAATATTAGCGATCCAATATCAGTCGCTAATGCGTCGCAAATTTTATTTTTAAAAATATTTAAATAATTAAAAATTAAAACGGTTAATTCAATTTCGCTAAATCTAAATATTGATACAAACATTTTTCACTCAATCCAAACAATAATATATTTCAAAAAATAATTATATATTAAAATTTTGAAGTTTTTACAACATAAAAAAAAAATACATCAAGAATCTGAACGATCACGTGGAGGCTGTGGAGGCTATGGAGGCTGAAGACTCTGCGACAAGCGGCTAACCATATCCCGCAAATAATGCATCTCATCTCGCATGTCTGCAACCTCCTGATCCCGGCCTCGCATACGATCCTCAAAATCCTGCTCGACCTCCTGGCGAACCTCCTCTGCAATAGATCTGCGAAGCTCCTGTAAACGCTCGGGAGGAAGATCAGCAGGAACTCGCGAGCTGGAGGCCTGATGGGGAAAAAATGTAGAAGCTCTAGTGCCCATACCATAGACCCTGCGGTCTCGTGGCTGGGCACCAACAGCCTCCAAAAACACACGTCGACTCTCCTCTGCTGAGAGTTCGACGGGCGTCTCCCCATCAGTAGAGTCGACCTGCGATGCCTGGGAGCGAAGCTCCTCGACTCGTGTCTTGAAATTATGAAATCAACAATAAATGAGTTAATAAATTTCTCGAAATAAAATTTTAGAAATTAAACAGATACTACATAAATCTAATTTCTTACCGCAACCTCCCGTGATCGCGTGTCGACCCAGGAGCCGTCCCTCCTGGTGTGTGTCGCCCTGAATAGACGAAACTCACCAGGATCTCCGCCCTCCTGCTCAGTCTATAACAAAAAAAAATGATATTAATACAAATATTTGTAAATAACTAAAATAGTAATTAAAATATTTATGTTTTCTTACCATACGCCGTCTGTGCTCCTGAATCGAAATGGAGCCCGAGTATGACGGGAGAGACCCGTGCCAGGACCGCCCTTCTCAGATCGGCGGTTCGTGCTGGCTGATGCGGACCTCCTGCGCCAGCCATCGGACTCCCAGGCCTGCTGCCACTCGTGCCAAATACCCTCTGGCACGTGCGCAGGACGCTGACCCGATGACCTCCAACGATGAAGCATGTCGGAGTATCGGCGTCGCGTCAGAGCCTCCCATGCTGCCCTAATGGCATCATGGGTGGCAGGATCCCACGTAAACTTTTTCTGCATTAAAATAAACAGTTAGTTTCTGAATTTATTAACTTTAAAGAATTATATATCACTGATAAATTGTATTTAATAAGTTTACCTGAAACTCAGAAAAATAAAACTCCCTCGTGGCTGGCGATACGTGGCGCCAATCGTAGCCACTGGGATCTGCACGCCTCTGAAAAACGGCGCTGATGTGGCTGGAGACATGATGCTGCTCAATGAATCTGTTAAAAAAATGCAAGTTTATAAGTAAATGACTTAAAAACATAAATAAAATATTTTTAATTAGTATATACTTACATCCCCTGAGCATCAAGTCTAAGTACAGTGCGGCCGCCGATGGTGGAAGAACTCTCGGAGGTCTGTGCCGATCGGCTGGATGGTAATACTGGTGCAGAGATCGAAGGCTGCGCCTCTGCTGGAGATCCAAACTCTCCATCTCCGACGCTCATGTGATCTGATCTCGCAGGATCCAAACTACGTCTCTGCTCACCCAAACTGTCGTCGGTAGATCTACCTCTGCCCCTCATACTGAAAATACTAAAGATTCACACAATTAAATTACGATTAATGATTGACTATGTAAGAATTTAACACTTATAAAAAAAAGTTAAATTTTAAAAAACCTTTATGTTTAATCGGTGTCATTTGTTTCGTGAAATGTTGGTTCAACATCCGATGCCGTATCGGATTGCGAATCAGTTTCATTATCATCGGAAGGAAACCGAACATTTGCATCCGCAATTTGTTGGACATCACCACTTGGATCTCTAAGTGATGTTTCAGGAGCCCTTGTGTCATCCTCAATTGCATGCATTTCCATCTCATCCTCTTGAAATGCAGGGCACTCGGTTGATTGACTTGATGAACTCTCCTCTAATACGATTGTTGAACGTGGGACGATTTTAGAAACGGCCCACCAATCTCGCTTGTCGTTGCGCAAACTTGGATATCCGCAGTAAAATACTTGCTGAGCTTGGGATGCAAGGATGAATGGGTCATATTTCTGTAATCTTCGTCGATGGTTCACTTCAACCAAATTATAGTCGTTATGAACCCTTTTGCCCACAGGAACTATCGGATCGAACCAATCACAACGAAACAATACGGTTCGTTTCATAGGCCAACCGGGATATTCAACTTCAACCACCTCTACTAACTTTCCATAATAATCCTGCATATTTGCTCCAACACTTTCTCCTTTTACACACACGCCCCAGTTCTGCGTGCCTCTTGAAGCTGCTAATCGTTCAATCTGAAATTTGTACCCATTTACAAAATAGCCAGTAGAGGTTGTTACGGTCTTCAATGGCCATTGCGATAGACATTTAATGAAAATATTGTCGGTTGTCGACCATGGACCGTTGACCTATAAATTAATAAGCTATTGACATCCAATTCAAAAAATAATAGCCATTATCGAAATTGATTGAGTGATACTACTCACAAATTCATAAAACCAGTAAGCAAACTCCGTTTCTAATTTCTGCCCAATTGCAACTTGACTGATGTCGGGATTCATCTGTCGTTGTCTATCACAGAACATCCTTATGGGATGAAAAGGATGAAAACTACTGTTAGAAATTAAATATTATGGTATATTATTATATAAATTTAAATTTTCAATTTAGCATTGAAGTATACACTTACTCAATATGGATCGACTTCTCGACAGTTCATTAGGATGTAATAATGTGCTGCATTATACTCCATATCGCTAAGATTTCTTGACTTCTGCCCACCAAATGAAC
>UESW01003781.1:26133-36921 GCA_900491605.1 Calamus simplicifolius | reverse complement strand
AAAGGACTTTAGGTGGAAGAGCTCTCTAGCATTTTATGGCTTACTAAGCTACAAGTTTAGTATCCACTGGAGATACACTATTCAATTTAACCTTTGAGACCAAGGCTACCATTTTAATTGAGATTAGAATGCTAAGTCACTACATCCACGGGTTTTAAGAACAAGAAGACATATATAACCTTAGAGCCAACCTCAACTTGATCGAAGAAGTTGGAAAAAGTTGCAAGTTCAAATGACTTTCTAATAGTAAAAAAATGACTTACTATTATAACTCGAAAGTTAACAGACATCAAGATCAATTCTGACTTGGAGACCTTGTGTTGAGAAAATTATAGCATTGGACTGAGCTAATGAAGAGGGCAAGTTAACTTCGAATTAGAAAGGTCCATACTAATTTGTAAAGGATTTTGACTAAGAGTTTATAGATTAAAAAATCTTGATGATTCTATATTCTCATAATAATAACAATAACAATAACAATAATAATAATAATAACAACAACAATAATAATAATAATAAGAGATTCTTGTTCTTCTATCACAACAAAGGTCAATTATTTGAGACCAACGTAAGTCTAGCAATGTCTAGGCTTTTATGGAAGAGTGGCAATGCCCAATCCGATCATTCGACCAATAGTCCTAAATTTTTTTTGAAAAATAGTTTAGATTTGCTCTGAGCCTGACTAGCGTTCTTCGCTTGGATAGCCCAGAGAACAAATTAGTCCAAAGCACTGAACAATGTCCTAAAAACTAGGCCAATCAAGAGCAGAAAGTGCTTGGTTAAGCCTCACAAGGTATGTATCCCAAGCACCAACTTGAGAGACATTTAGAGAGTATTTAAATCATCCTTAAGGCTGACGTGGATCAGCTAAAATTCAAAACCTCAAGATCCAACATAAGAAACTTGGAAAAAATATCCAACATATAATTGGAAGTCGAAATTTGAGGACCAATGCACCGAATTCAATATCTATACTCTTACTATATGGGAGGCCAACCTCCATGGGATCATGTAGACCATAGCAAGGATAACTTATCTAAAAGCCCACATATCATGATACTCTGGTGTGGCATAGCTCAGTTAGGCCTATCCAAACTAAGAGATATGATCTATGCTATTCAACCTAGAGTTGAAGACCAAATTATAACAATTCAAGAAAAGAAAAGTGCATTTCATTGACATTAATAGTTCAATACCTATATGATTCTAAAGGTTGAAGTACAAAATGACATACACAAAAAGTCAAAACTATGAAAAACAAAGTTAAAAGGTGAAAGCAACTTTCAAAATTATTCCTTGAGTGATTACTCGTTAACTTCATTGTGCTTCATATGAGGAACTTAGAGTAACCAGAGTAATGGTAAGTGGATCTTTTAGAGGAGTTGGATCTTTGGCACCATCTAATGAAGAGTTTTCATTCAAGGGGTCAAGGTTGCTTAGGTTAGGGTTTACAAAAGCTAAAAGAAAAGAGATACATCATACCTCCATGTCATGACGACTAAAGTAAGTGATCAAATAGGAATATGGCTACTAAGAGTAAAATGCTTCATATAAGGGTAGACGAACACCTTGGAACAGCTGATGGGCTACCTACCCAACTCAAGCCAAGTTTGAGGTTCTAAAGAGCAAGCTCAGTGCTATGAGATGCCTTAACTCTAGTTCTTCGACTATCACCACTATCACTGCTGCCACCATTGCTACCTCATCCCCTTTTGCTGCACCTAGAGCCTTAGGACTGATTTTGAAAGAGAGTTTTGCTAGGTCGACCTTAACTATTAGGGTTGATTGCTTGGCACTCAACTCCATTTGAGGCTCAACCCAACCTCTTCATTACCATCACTGTTGCTCAGACTCCGGTGTGATGGGTGGCCTCAGTAGACCTTCTTCGTCCTCTTTTAGGAGGCATAGAGTTAGTAGACCCATGCTAATCATCCACTTTAATTTAATATGGCTTTCTTACGACAAGTTAACTTGGCAGTAGACCAAGCTACTCGGGATAGGGACTTGTCGGGGGTAGGGGCCAACGAGCTTCCCCTTGGCACCAGGCTTGGGGTTGATGAGCTACCGCCCATCATCTGCTTCATGGCTGGCTTCCTACATTCACCAAATTCAGCATCCCTACAAGATGAAGTAGATTAAGGTTAGATAGTTCGGGCAATGAAGAAGATATAAAGAAAATAAGTGCAAAGTTTGGAATTACTTGAGGTTGTTGGGCTAAGCTTAGCTCAGATAAGAGCCTCCTTAGCTAAAAGATCATTAAGATGAGGAAGTGGAGACTGCTTACACTGATTTACGATTTCCTATTTCCTAGGAAAGAGGTTCAAGGTGTGCTTAGGGTAGAGGTTCGACTGCTACCAAACCATCTCAAATGACTCAACATCCTTAGCCAGTGATACAAAGAAAAACTTATTCTTCTATCCATATATGGAAGAAGGACTATCAACTAAGATTTTTTTGGCCTTTTCAATTCGAGAAATACCACTACTCGGCTTCTGTGGAATGCTCCTTAAGGATGAAAAATGGTGGAAAATAGCTTGGTGGTGATATACGAGGGATAAATATGACCACTATCCTACAGAAGTTGGGGAGTAGTTGGATCAGGGCAATGATATATGAAGATAAAATTTGCCTAATAAAGGGATGAATGGGCAATCCAAATCTTGCTTTATGTTATTCTCATGTAAGATGAGCCAACCGTCGATATGATCAAACATATGAGTCAACCTCTAGGATAGAAAATATAGAAGTCTCAGGAATGACGTAGCTCCACTAAAAACAAAGTAAATCACTTTGAAAAGAACAGAAGGTTCTTCAACCTGAAGAATCAACATCCTTGGGCTAAGCCTAAGAAAAAGAAGATGCTAGAGAATCGATGGGAGAAGAAAATGACATCATGGCTAAGTTAAACTATAGTTTAGCCAACCTACTCTATCCTACTAGGCCAAATTGTCTCTACTCAACATATCTAAAATGAATAAGGAAGAACTCACTTGAAGTCGAAGCTTAGATTGAGCTAAGGAGGGCCAAGTTTTCATTTAGACATCTGAGCACAATAGCTAGAAATCAACCATAACTATTTTAAAAGAACCCTCTCATTATATATCTCTTGGTTTTCAAGGTAATCCATTATGGTAATTATCATAGTAGCTCCTTATTCCATGGTGATCATTATTGACACAAAGCTTGAGATGGCTTATCAAGCTATCCTTTTTTTTACTAGGATTTGGATAATTTATACCTTGAGATTAGTGCCAAATAAGTCATCCTACTCCTTTTTCCTTAAAAGATTAATTTAGACCAAACTATATCCAAGAGACAAGATGATCGCTTGAAAGACTAACCTATCATCCCCTGATAGCTATTCGAAACTAGTTCAAGGCCAAATCAATGTTGGTGACGAGTCTCCTATATGCTCAAATGTTACCTTTAAGAATTAATCTCTTCCAAGAAGCCATACATAAGCAACAACTATGGGTTGGTAAGGTCATGGCTAACCAATGTTTGTGAATTATTGAGCTTGCTCATGCTTGTTCAAGTTGATCAAATTGATCAATGCCAATACCATTGAGCTTGGTTTGACAATAACTTATCTATTTACATGGCCACATGAAAAAAAGTCTAATATGCTTAAGATAAATTGGCTGCACAAGAATCTGAGCTAGTTTTAGTTTTGCGACTTAGCACATATTTAAGCTCAACCCTTAAAAGGGAGAGATAAATGATGCGGTATGATTTGGCTAGCAAATTCTTTGGAAACACATGATGAAGTTAGACATTAACAAAAAATAGGAAAGCCTAAATAAAAAAAAAGGCTTTCCCCTTTCCTATTTTGATAAGGACTCTGCCTACTTGGATAAAACCACTCTGAAAAGAAGTTGGCCAACCTATTGGTGCATATACCTTTATGGTTGCCACTTTCTCCAAGATGAAGATTATCAAAGCCATCTAATGCAAGATTTTGACTCCAAAAATAACACTTTTGGATACTTATAAAAGCAGGCCAAATCCTTCTTTATTTACTTTTATTAGACTTAAACATTTGAAGGGTTTTTTTAAGAAAAATTTCATGATTCATTCTTTCTTTTTCTGTCGTAGGAAGATGAATAACTAGGCTCAAAAAATGTTCTACCATTTGGTTGAAGATGAATATTATCTATTAGCATGCAAAAAACCAACTTTTTGGACGTCAAATATTCAATAGCTACAAATGCTAAATTTTTGAGGCTTGCTCCATGAGAGTCTCTAATAGTATTATTTAAACTAAATGCACAGCATTGCCAATAAATAAAGTAACGCTATTAGGAGAACATTTGGTGCAAAGTGGGCACCTATTGGTCATGACTCCATGACACTCCAGTATTGGGAGAAAACAAGCACTCTCCACTATTTGTATCGTGGTTGCGCCGAAGGGAAGAGGATGATGAGGTGGTCTCCATTATTTATTTGTTCTTCTCAAGCCACGCGCGGATGCCCGTTCAGATTCAGAAAGTAGCTCCTCTTGCTTGCCTCTCACCGTGCCTTCAATGAATCCAAAGTAATCCTTGTAGTTCCGCTTGTAGTAATCATCGAGTCTCTAAAAGAAATCAAAAACCATTATCGAGCTGCCAGTTTGTCGATTTCTAAAATCTTCAGGTCGATTTCTTCAGATATTTATTTATGGTTTTTCTTTAAAACTAGGATTTTAAACAAGGAAATACCGACCTCTTTGTCATTTATGGCTTTGTTCTCCTTGGATCTCTTCAGATACCCTGAAATCGTAAAAAAATATTAAGTTACATCAGCATGAATATTTTCTGGCTAAATTACAATTCTTCTGTCAATCAGAATCACATTACTTTCCATAATCCATAATCATCATCAACACTGAAACGAATGATCCCTGAAAAAAACGGACGACCAAGAACTTAATTATTTTGTTCCCAGAAGGAAAGTTCAGAAATTGCGCTGGATACCTTGAAGAAGAGCCTTCTTTGAGTCGTTAGCCTGTGGGATTGTAGCTGTTGACACAAGCAAAGACAATAGGGCCCTTCTTCCCGTTTCCTTAGCATGAAGTGATTTAATGAGGGTCTGGGATTATGGATCACACCCCCACTAGAAGAAACTGGCCTGTCCTTTGGAGGGAGAGGTCCCTGAGTCAGAGCCATGGATTTACCACCTGATCCACTCCTTTCCCCCTTGGTCCTTTTCTCCTTCCACTTCTTCTGAAGTGGAGATATTTTGTTTCCAGGATTTAAAATGGACACGTACGAGCAGAACCACAGGCTTCTTCATGGATAAGATTGAAAGGAATTTTCCATGCTGTCCACATGATATCAAAATCAGATTGGGGCCACTCCTCGGTTTAATCATATAATGACATTGATCACACTAAGGTAGTGTTTTGATAGAAAAAATATTATCCCTGAATAAGTGTACGGATAGAGTTTATCCCCTGGCTATTCCTAGAAATATCTCTTGACTATCCCATTGATTATATCAAATACAAAAAGGTAAATCCATAGGATAACTTTTTTTTACTCTATTTGGAGGGATAATCAGCTATTTCTGTATTTTTTAGGAAATAAATTGAGGGGATAACCCATGGTTAACCATGGATTATCCCTCTGGTTAACTTTATTCCTAGCTATCCTTTATAGTTATAACTTTTGGAAATAAGAGAGGATATCCCCTCTTATTCCCTATTTCAAACACTACCTAATAATCCAATTCTAATGTAATCTGCACCATTTGGACTAATTTTATGAAGATGACAAGCCCGTTAGAATAACCAAAGAATGTGCACAAAATCAATTTATATAAATTTTGTACTCGGAAATTGAACTCACTGTAGCCACAAAAGTAGAGCAGACTTATTGTTGCTTTGTGCTAGCAAAATTACACAAATGAGACCCTGTTATTTGAATAGTATTATGAATTTCATCCCGAGTATTTTGGTGGACAGAAGAAAAAATAGTTAGGTAGTGTTTGATAGAAAAAATATTATCTATGGATAAGTATACGGGATAGAGTTTGTCCCCTGGCTATCCCTAGGGATATTCCTTGGCTATCCCATTGATCATATCAAATGCAAAAACGTAAATTCATAGGATAACTTTTTTTTAGGTAGTGTTTGATAGAAAAAATATTATCCATGGATAAGTGTATGGGATAGAGTTTGTCCCTTGGCTATCCCTAGGGATATTCCTTGACTATCCCATTGATCATATCAAATGCAAAAAGATAAATCCATAGGATAACTTTTTTTTTACTCTTATTTGAAGGGATAACCAGCTATTCCTGCATTTTTTAGGGAATAAATTGAGGGGATATCCCATGGTTAACCATGGATTATTCCTTTGGTTAACTTTATTCCTAGCTATCCCTTATAGTTATGGCTTTTGGGAATAAGAGGGGATATCCAAGGGGATATCCCCTCTTATTCCCTATTTCAAACACTACCTTACTCTTATTTGGAGGGATAACCAGCTATTCCTGTATTTTATAGGGAATAAATTGAGGGGATATCCCATGGTTAACCATGGTTACCATGGATTATCCCTTTGGTTAACTTTATTCTTAGCTATCCCTTAGGTAGTGTTTGAAATAGGGGATAAGAGGGGATAGGGGATATCCCCTCTTACTCCCAAAAGCTATAACTATAAGGGATAGCTGAGAATAAAGTTAACCAAAGGGATAATCCATGGTTAATCATGGGATATCCCCTCAATTTATTCCCTAGAAAATGCAGGAATAGCTGATTATCCCTCTAAATAAGAGTAAAAAAAAGTTATCCTATGGATTTACCTTTTTGCATTTGATATGATCAATGGGATAGCCAAGGGATATCCCTAGGGATAGCCAGGGAACAAACTCTATCCCGTACACTTATCCATGGATAATATTTTTCCTATCAAATACTACCTTATAGTTATGGTTTTTGGGAATAAGAGGGATATCCCCTCTTATCTTCTATTTCAAACGCTACCTTAGAAGGTAATGGTTATCGATATCTTATTTGACAGAGAAAAATAGCTTGATATTGATGGATTTTGGTGTTTTCATTGATCATAACTTGATTTTTGGAGGATTTTACAGAAAGAGGTGATGACAATGGATCAGCACACACGGTTGGAGCTTATAAAACATACACAAGGCATAGTGATGATGTAGGTCTGGGATCATTTTCTAATTTGGCCAGCTTGGTCAAAAGGCCATCACATGTTATGATAAGTGATGTGGCTGATCCAACGCCACTAGAGAACCGTGAAGAAAACCGACGGAGCCCCCCTTTGGCCTCCAAAGGGCCCTTCGGCCATGGTAGCGTTTATGGCCTCATAAAGCCATGCGCACCCGACAGCTCCATGGCCGACAGCTCCATGGCCGATAGCTCCAAGGCCGAGAGCTCCAAGGCCGACAGCTCCATGGCCGACAGCTCCAAGGCCGACAGCTCCATGGTCGACAGCTCCAAGGCCGAGAGCTCCAAGGCCGACACCTCCAAGGCCGAGAGCTCCAAGGCCGAGAGCTCCAAGGCCGACTCCATGGTTGACAGCTCCAAGGCCGAGAGCTCCAAGGCCGATAGCTCCATGGCCGACAGCTCCATGGCCGAGAGCTCCAAGGCCGAGAGCTCCAAGGCCGACAGCTCCAAGGCTGAGAGCTCCAAGGCCGACAGCTCCATGGCCGAGAGCTCCAAGGCCGAGAGCTCCAAGGCCGACAGTTCCAAGGCCGATAGCTCCATGGCCGACAGCTCCAAGGCCAACAGCTCCATGGCCGACAGCTCCAAGGCCGAGAGCTCCATGGCCGACACCTCCAAGGCCGAGAGCTCCAAGGCCGACAGCTCCAAGGCCGACGCCTCCAAGGCCGACAGCTCCAAGGCCGACGCCTCCAAGGCCGACACCTCCAAGCCGGCCCCGGCGTGTCCAAGCCAGGCGGCCCCGGTACCTCCCAGCCGGCCCCGGCACCTTCCTAGCCGGCCCCGGCATGTCCAAGCCAGGCGGCCCCAGCACCTCCTAGCTGGCCCCGGCACCTTCCTAGCCGGCCCCAGCGTGTCCAAGCCAGGCAGCCCCGGCGCCTCCCAGCCGGCCCCAGCACCTTCCTAGCCGGCCCCGGTATGTCCAAGCCAGGCGGCCCTGGTGCCTCCCAGCCGGTCCCGGCACCTTTCTAGCCGGCCCCAGCGTGTCCAAGCCAGGCGGCCCCGGCGCCTCCCAGCCGGCCCCGACATCTTCCTAGCCGGCCCCCGGCGTGACCAAGCCAAGCAGCTCGACACTCTCCTGGCTGGCCCTGCCCGGCACTTCCTGGCCGGGGAGGACGGCCCCTGCTTTCCCTTGTCCGGTGGAACAGGACCCACCAATCAGCTGCAGCCACCCATCTTGATGGGACTTGACCTGCAGTCCTGACATATCAAAGAAGGAAGCAAGCTCTGCCATTGCTGCCATCACCTTAAATGCTCTGACAAAGTGGTTGAACCCCATGCCTCACAGACGTCAGCTCTGACACTTCACCCATTAAGGTCATCATTACAAGGCCTCAACTAGTCAAGCCAGACAAGCTCTAAACACCTATAAGAGGGTAAGAGGGACCTCGACCAGGTAACACACTCGTTACACCGCTAAATGATCACAGAGAGAGCTCTTCTCGGAGCCATATCTCTCTCTTTTTCTCTTTCGAGCTTCCTCAAGCTCACGGCTGTTGCCCAGACCATTGACTTGAGCATCGGAGGGTCCCTGCCGGAATCTCCAGCCCCGAGGACTTGCTTGCAGGCATGAGGAGCTCGCTAGAGGAGGCGACCGACGCTCGAGGCCGGTGATTTGGCGTCATCAGATCTGATGTGGCTGATCCAACGCCGTTAGAGAACCATGAAGGAAACCGACGAGGCCCCCCTTTGGCCTCCAAAGGGCCTTCGGCCACGGTAGCGTTTATGGCCTCATAAAGCCACGCGCACCTAATTGCTCCATGGCCGACAGCTTCAAGGCCGACAGCTCCAAGGCCGAGAGCTCCATGGCCGACAGCTCCATGGCCGAGAGCTCCAAGGCCGAGAGCTCCAAGGCCGACAGCTCCATGGCTGACAGCTCCAAGGCCGACAGCTCCAAGGCGAGAGCTCCAAGGCCGAGAGCTCCATGGCCAACACCTCCAAGGCTGAGAGCTCCAAGGTCGACAGCTCCAAGGCCGACAGCTCCAAGGCCGACAGCTCCAAGGCCGAGAGCTTAATGGCCGAGAGCTCCATGGCCGAGAGCTCCAAGGCCGATAGCTCCAAGGCCGACACCTCCAAGGCCGACAGCTTCAAGGCCGACAGCTCCATGGCCGAGAGATCCAAGGCCGACAACTCCAAGGCCGACAGCTCCATGGCCGACACCTCCAACGCCGAGAGCTCCAAGGCCGACAGCTCCATGGCCGACAGCTCCAAGGCCGAGAGCTCCATGGCCGACACCTCCAAGGCGAGAGCTCCAAGGCCGAGAGCTCCATGGCCGATAGCTCCAAGGCTGACGCCTCCAAGGCCGACGCCTCCAAGGCTGACAGCTCCAAGGCCGACGCCTCCAAGCCGGCCCGGCGTGTCCAAGCTAGGCGGCCCCGACACCTCTCAGCCGGCCCCGGCACCTTCCTAGCCGGCCCCGGCGTGTCCAAGCCAGGCGGCCCCGGCGCCTCCCAGTCGGCCCCAGCGTGTCCAAGCCAGGCGGACCCGGCGCCTCCCAGCCGGCCCCGGCACCTTCCTAGCCGGCCCCGGCGTGTCCAAGCCAGGTGGCCCCGGTGCCTCCCAGCTGGCCACCGACGTGACCAAGCCAAGCAGCCCGGCACTTTCCTGGCCGGCCCCGCCCCGGCACTTCCTGGCCGGGGAGGACGGCCCCTGCTTCCCTTCTCCGGTGGAACAGGACCCACCAACCAGCTGCAGCCACTCATCTTAATGGGACTTGACCTGCAGTCCTGACATATCAAAGAAGGAAGCAAGCTCTGCCATTGCTACCATCACCTTAATGCTCTGACAAAGTGGTTGAACCCCATGCCTCACAGACGTCAGCTCTGACACTTCACCCATCAAGGTCATCATTACAAGGCCTCAACTAGTCAAGCCAGACAAGCTCTAAACACCTATAAAGAGGGTAAGAGGGACCTCGACCAGGTAACACACTCGTTACACCGCTAAATGCTCACAGAGAGAGCTCTTCTCGGAGCCATATCTCTCTCTCTCTTTCTCTTTCGAGCTTCCTCAAGCTCACGGCTGTTGCCCAGACCACTGACTTGAGCGTCGGAGGGTCCCCGCCGGAATCTCTGGCCCCGAGGACTTGCTTGCAGGCGCGAGGAGCTCGCTGGAGGAGGCGACCGGATGCTCGAGGCCGGTGATTTGGCGTCATCAATAAGGATGATTTTATCTGATGCTTTAAATATTATTAGCATAATCCTTGTCCCCATCTTCCAGTGATGCCTAACATTCCTAAGAGCTGAAGTGCACAGGATGACTTATATCAATGTTCATACTGAGCCTTGTATATCACTGTTCATACTGGAAAACAAATCGAGGCCATCAATGAGTAAGTTGCTTTAATTCAACTTTGAGATAGTATTTAATAGGCGGCATACATGTGAAGACTCATCTCTTTCACTGTAAAGGGATAGGACTTATTCAATGAAATAGAGATTTCTGGAAGCCTAGCCGGAGGAATAAATGAATGGGATAAGTGAGGGAACAAAGTATATCGGATTTTATGTCAGATCTAAAGAAAAAATTTATCTTTATATTTTTAATTTAGATTAAAAAATATATAGGAGGTAATAAGGTATCTAGTGAGGAGGATAAGTGTTTTCTGTTTCATGGCATAA
>UESW01003781.1:0-17923 GCA_900491605.1 Calamus simplicifolius | reverse complement strand
GAGTCCAAGACCGGGTCCAGCCTTCCCAAGCCCTAGGCGGCCCCGGCACGCCCTAGGCGGCCCCGGCCCCCATCCTCCGTCCCGCCTGATCCAAGTCCGGCCTCGGCCTTCCATCCCTGGCCAGCCCCCCGATCCTCGGCCCCGGCGTCCCAGTCCCTAGCCGGTCCCAGGCCATCCGGCCGGCCCGGCGCTCCAGTCCCGCCTGGCCCCTCCCTGAGTCCAACTCGGCCCCGGCGCTTCCTCCCAGGCCTCGGCGTCTCCTCCAGTCCTGCCGAGTCAGCAAAGGCCATCCCCGGCCGGCCCGACTCGGCCCCGGCGTCTCCAAGTCCTGCCGGTCGGCCAAGGCCATCCCCGGCCGGCCCGACTCGGCCCCGGCGTCTCCAGCCCCGTCAGCCCCGGCGTCTCCAGTCCGCCGAGTCGGCCAAGGCCATCCCCGGCCGGCCGACTCGGCCCCGGTGCCTCCAAGTCCGCCGATTTGGCCCCGGCACTGCCTTGCCAGCGGGATTGGCCCCAGCCATCTCGGGTCGACCCGGCTCGGCCCTGATAAGATGGGATTTCCCAGTTCCCGCCAGATCAGCCCCAGCGGTTCAAGAAACTGCCTCTCTGACGCGCACCGCCCGACAATACCAGACACGCGCCGCCCGACAGCCCCGCCGGCTGATGGGACGTAGCCCACTAACCAGCCCAGATTCTCGCAAGGGCTCAGCAGATCTTCTGACTCACGCAATCCCACGTGATCATGCCAGGATCAACCCCTATAAAAGGGAATCCACTCACCAAACAGGTATGCGCGATAACCCCCAAAAATCGCCATCTCAACTCTCAAAAAGGGATTCCTCCTCTCGGAGATCCCCTTTTCCACACAAAACAGTGCTCATTCGAGCCCTTCTTCAGCTGTGACCTCAGTCACTAACTTGGCCATTGGAGGGTCCCGCCGGAGACCCCCTCCAGTCCCAGGACTTCTTTGCAGGCACCCCGGCGAAGCGAGGATTCGAGAAGCACCTCCGTTCCCGACGTCCAGGAGAGGTGATTGAGCGTCATCAGATTGGCGCGCCAGGTAGGGGATAAGAAAAAGTAGTGAACGTTCTCCCTGAGCTACATCTTTCTCCCCCTCTTCTTCAAGAAGCCATGGTGGTGACGCGAGCTCAGGATGCCTCCGTCAGCTACCCAGCGGGGCTTCCCCTGCCGACTTGACAGTAGGAGGCCAATCCCCCTGCTGCCGACCTTCCGGTCACCTGCCCGCCGCCGAACGCCGCTGTCCAAAATGGAGCAGCTGGCAACCCTCTCCCAGCAAGTCCAGAATCTCACCGCCATGGTCGACGGGCTCCAGCAGCAGCAGTCCATGGCCACCCAGCACCAGACCGCTCCCCCCGCAGTCAGCAGTCGGCGAGGGGAGGCTCCCCCCGACGGGAGGCCGGTCGACGAGAGACCGGCCGACGTCAAGCTTCCCCCAGGAAGCCTCGGCGCGAACCCTCCAAGTGGCCACAGTCCCCTGACCACGGCCCCAACGATTTTCCTCCCAAGCCACATCATCACGAGGAACCCAGGCGGAAGTCCCGACTTCCATCTCCATCTCCTTCGCCTCCTCTTCTTCTTCTTCCTCTGAGCCACCTCGAAGGGCCCCGACGATCAGCCGCCAGGCGGAGGAATGCCTGGAGGAGTACAACAGGCGCCTCGACGAGCTCACCAAGAAAATCAACCATCAGCCGAAGGAAGAGTTCGACACTCGTCCTCCCTACACTCGCCGCATACTGGAGGAACCGGTTCCCTCGAGGTTCCGCTTCCCCTAGGTGGACCCGTACGACGGTATGACCGACCCCCTCGACCACCTCGAGAGTTACAAAGCTATGATGCAAATCCAGGGCGCCTCAGATGCCCTTCTCTGCAAAGCCTTCCCCGCTACTCTGCGGAAGGCCGCCCGTGCATGGCACTCACGCCTGCCCCCTCACAGCATAGACTCCTTCTGGAGCTGGAGAGGGCATTTTTGGCCCACTTTGATGCATGCCGCCGGATCCCAAGGGTGGCAGACAGCCTTTTCTCCGTCCGCCAGAAGGAAGGAGAGTCATTGTGGGACTTCATGTCCCGATTCAAGACCGCCACCCTCAAGGTCTACCATCTTGACGATGCGGTGGCCACCCTGGCGCTGAAGCGGGGACTCCTTCCGTCCCACTTCACCTTTTCTCTGGACAAAAAGCCTCCCGGCTCTTATGCTGAGTTGCTAAGTCAGGCACAGAAGTACATCCGCGCCAACGAGGCTGACTCGTCCAGAAGGGAAGCCGACAGGAGTTCCAATAAGAAGCCAACACCCACGGAACCAACTGAGGGACGATCTAGGCAGCCCGAACCACCCGTCGCTTTGACCACCGGCCCCAGGCACTGGTTCCTAAGGGGCGGTTTACTCCTCTCACGGCTCTGATCTCCCACATCCTGCTAGAGATTGAGGAGGAGCCTTACTTTCAACGCCCACGTCCCCTAAAGTCAGTAAACCCCCACAACAAAGAGCTTTACTGCCGGTATCACGAAGACTATGGACATGACACCGAAGATTGCCGCCATTTGAAGAAGGCCATTGAAAAGTTTGTCTAGCAGGGCCACTTGGGCAAGTTCGTTCGAAGAAACCTCACTGCCCTGGGTACGTCGGCACCTCCAGCACCTCAGATTTGCATCAACAATGCCCCAACGGAAGAACAATAGCATGATCTCATGAGGGGCGAGCAGCAGCTCGAAAAGCCGATGGAAGGAAGCAAGCTGGCATCAAAATGGGAAGCTTCTCCCCTGCATTCAGAACGCGGACAGTATTATCAGTAGCTTGCTGATTCTTTAATAAAGTATTATTCAGAATATCCTTGCTCTTATCACGCTCTTGGGATGAGCATTTATTCTTAGCAGAGACCAACTCCGCGTCGGCACCAAAGACCGACTCCGCGTCGGCACCAAAGACCGGCTCCGCGTCGGCAACAAAGACCGACTCCGCGATCGGCAACAAAGCAACCGACCATCCGACTCCGGCACAACAAAGACCAACTCCGCGTTCCGCATCATCACGGCAAAGACCGACTCCGCGTCGGCACCAAAGACCACTCCAACTGCAAAAAGACCGACTCCGTGTCGGCAACAAAGATCAACTCCGCGTTGGCACAAAGACCGACTCCGCGTCGGCAACAAAGACCGCTCCGCATCAGCAACAAAGACCGACTCCGCGTCGGCACCAAAGACCAACTCCGTGTCGGCTACAAAGACCGAACTGTGCGGTGCACGAAGACCGGCTGCGTTACGGCAACAAAGACCGACTCCGCGTCGGCACCAAAGACCAACTCCGCATTGGCTACAAAGACCGACTCCGCGTTGGCTATGATTACCTCCCAGCCTCACGTATTGAGAGATCTGGAGAAGTGGGAGGTTGGTCTGAGAGTACAGCAGTCTGATGGACTTATTGCAGCACTTGTACTCCAGCCGACCTTAGTTGACAGAATCAAGTCCTCCCAGATGGAAGATCCAGATCTACAAAGGATTAAAGAAGTGGTACAATCAGGAGTTCAGAATGAATTTTATATAATGGATGATGGATCCCTGAAATTTGAAGGAAGACTTTGTGTGCCAAACAGTGAAGAGCTAAAGGCTGAAATTTTGAAAGAGGCTCACTACTCTCCCTATACTGTGCATCCAGGTGGCACTAAGATGTACAGAGACTTAAAGGAAAATTTTTGGTGGAAAGGCATGAAGAGGGAGATTGCTCAGTATGTGGCCAAGTGCTTGGTGTGTCAGCAAGTGAAAGCCGAGCATCAAAGGCCTGCAGGGCCTCTTCAGTCTCTGATGATTCCACAGTGGAAATGGGAAAAGATTACAATGGACTTTGTGACTGGTCTGCCCAAAACTCCTAAGAGCAACGATGCAGTTTGGGTCATTGTGGACAG
The DNA here is from genome assembly GCA_900491605.1 of Calamus simplicifolius. Lineage (NCBI taxonomy): Eukaryota > Viridiplantae > Streptophyta > Magnoliopsida > Arecales > Arecaceae > Calamus > Calamus simplicifolius. The sequence continues at coordinate 14,009 of UESW01003781.1, read as the reverse complement.
ACTAACAAAATCAGCTCATTTCCTACCTTTCAGAGTTGGGGTCTCTAGTGAAAGATTGGCTAATTTGTATATTGAACAGATCGTGAGACTCCATGGTGTTCCGGTATCTATTGTATCAGATAGAGATACCAGGTTTGTGTCCCAGTTTTGGAAGAGCCTTCATAAGGCCATGGGAACCAAACTAAACTTCAGTACAGCCTATCATCCCCAGTCAGATGGACAATCAGAGAGGACCATACAGATTCTGGAGGACATGTTGCGAGCCTGTGTGATGGACTTGGGTGGAGCTTGGGATAACCACTTACCTTTGGTGGAGTTTGCATATAATAATAGTTACCAAGCCAGCATCCAGATGGCTCCATTTGAAGCTCTGTATGGTAGGAGGTGCAGATCTCCTATATGTTGGGATGACGTGGGGGAAAGGAAGTTGCTAGGCCCTGAGCTGATTCAGCAAACAGTAGATAAGGTGCATTTGATCAGGGAGCGTCTTCGTACAGCTCAGAGCAGGCAAAAGAGCTATGCTGATGTCAGAAGAAGGGAATTGGAATTCCAGGTTGGGGATCATGTCTTCTTAAGGGTATCACCAACCAAAGATGTGATGAGATTTGGGATTAAAGGAAAGCTGAGTCCACGTTATATTGGACCTTTTGAGATCTTGAGCAGAGTTGGAGAGGTTGCTTACAGCCTGGCACTGCCTCCGATTCTATCTGGGGTACACAATGTTTTTCATGTATCTATGCTGAGGAAGTATATCTCTGACCCCAGCCATGTCATAGCATATGAGCCTATACAGTTGAAGAAAGATTTATCATATGAAGAGCATCCTTTGCGTATCGTAGACCGCAAAGATCAAGTTCTAAGACGGCGTACCATTCCCTATGTCAAGGTGCAATGGAATAATCATTCTGAAAGAGAGGCTACTTGGGAACTGGAAGAAGAAATGAAAGAAAAGTATCCACGACTATTTGTATCTTAAAATAGTTAATGATTGAAAACTGTTACTTTAGTTGATTGTTAGTCCTTGGGACAGAAATTTGGACCTTTAATTTTCTCTAATAAAAGTTATCAATTTCGAGGCCGAAATTTTTATAAGGAGGGGAGAATGTAATCCCCTAGATTTCTCAACTGCTCGTGAGAGTTATCACGAGGTCAGATGATAGACTCCAGATATTTGAATTCCAGGTATATCTTAATTGCTCGTGAGAGTTATCACTCAGATGATAGACTCCAGAGAAGTATATCTTAATTGCTCGTGAGAGTTATCACAGATGATAGACTCTAGATATTTAAATTTCAAGTATATCTAATTACAGAGTCCCTTGATTTGGGGACTCTGCAATGCCTATAAAAGATGGTGTAGAACCCTCCTTCCCACCATACGTGGATGCCCCCTTCTCATCATCTCCTCGTGCGGACTTCTTCCCCAGCGTGCCTGTCTCTGGTAAGTCCCTGTCCATGCATGAGAGAGAGAAGGATTGAGAGAGAGAAAGTTAAAAAAAAAAAACGAAGAGGAGGGAGGAGCCGGGTTACAGAACCCAGCTCTCCCCTTCCCTTCTCCGTGACTGGTTCAGGCCCGGCGGCGTGCCCGCCGCCTCGCCGGGCCTGAGCCCCGGCCGACGACCCCACCGGCACCGGGGGCGGCGTCCGGTGGGGTGCCGGAGAACAAGAGAGAGAGAGGAGAGCGGAGGAGGGAGGGAGAGACGGTGAAAAGCCGGTCCGATCCTTGGTTCGGGCCCGGCGGTGTGCTCGCCGCCTCGCCGGGCCTGGGCCTTGGTCGAGACCTCCACCGGCGCCGGGCGTGCGTCCGGTGGAGGTCCGGCCGGCCATGGTGGCCGGCCGTGCCGCCGGCGTAATCCGTAAGCCGGATGATAAGAGAGAAAAAGGAAATTAAAGGGAAAGGAGAGAGAGGGGAGGCCGGCCACGGCGGTGGCCGGCTCTGGCCCGGCCACCGGAGGCCGGACCGCCCGGATTGGGCCGGCAAAGTCGCCGGCGTGAAGAGCCGCCGCGAAGAATAGAGAGAAGAATTTAATAAATTGATGAGAGAGAGAGGGGGAGGCTGGCCGCGGCGGCGGCCGGCCACGGTCCGGCCAACGGCGGCCGGACCGCCTTCAATTTGGCCGGCGGCGGCCCTGGCCGCCGGCGCAAATCTCGGCTCCTCTGTTTCTTTTGAAACAGAGGAGCTGGGTTAAAAAAATTAATGGGCCGCTGGGCCGTTTGAGTTTGGGCCTTGTTGGGCCGTTCTGAGCCCAGTTTGAGCAGCGTTTTGGGCCTGTATCGGGCCGAGAATGATAAAATAAATATATGGCCCGAATCAGGATTGATTCTAGTTTCTGGGAATAATTTTATTTCCCTATTTGGGTGTATACATTGAGAGATATTCAAGCCCAAAGTTGGGCCCGTGAAGTGGTTTGGGTAGAGTTTAAGAATTATTTTATAATTCAGATTTTAGAAATTTAATAATGAAAAATGATTCTGTAGGTTCCCAGGAGTCCAATTAGCTGGGTTATCAAGTGAAATTCGTGTACTGTGGTAAGTAAGTCAAGTATTATAATTTTATTAATTATTTAATTTGTGAACTGTGAAATTACAGTTAAATATAATTATGTTAATTTGGCAAAATCATGTTATTACTATGATAATATGTAATCATGATAATGACAGTAAAACTTTATGTGTCACGCGGTTCTCACATGACGTCACATGACAGATTATCACATGACAGATGACAGATGACAGACACTGGTACCAGGACCCTTCCTCTTAGGGGATGTTTAAGAGGGCTACACATTATCACATGACAGATTCACATGACAGATTATCACATGACAGATGACAGATGACAGACACTGGTACCAGGACCCTTCCTCTTAGGGGATGTTTAAGAGGGCTACACATGATGTGTATTGTAGGGCCGTGGGACACATAAAGAAAAATAATGACAGTATAAACAATGTAATTGTTATTGAATTAAGCTAATTGATCTGATGACATGAACCTAATGATAGCCTGATAAATGAAATTTTGAAATTATATTAGGCTTACTTATTGAGTGTGAGCTCATAAAATTCTCATAATGTTTTTCAGAGCCTCAGGAATGAAGATGGATAATTGAGATAGAAGGAGTTTCTATTAAGAAGACTTAGTTTTATTATTTTGATTTAGTTCAGATTTATTTGTAGGGCAGATAGCCCAAGACTGATAATTCTGGTTTGTAACAAATCATGGATATGGAATTTGCTTTATATTGATTTATGTGATAAGTTCAAGACACCTTGCATGCCCGGCATGCGGCGGGTTGTCACCAACGCCTCTGCTGCTACGAAGGCTGAGGGAATATCCCTCACCTCCCTCCTGCGAAGCTCGGCCTGCGCCCACCCCTGTAGACCAGCAAGGAAGTTAAATAACTTATCTTCCTCGGACATGTTGGACACCTCCAGAAGCAGGTTGCTGAACTGCGCCACGTACTCCCGGATGCTCCCTGTCTGCCGCAACTTCCTCAGGTTCTCCCGAGCAAGCCACGCTGCATTGCTCGATTGGAACTGCGCCTTCAGTTCCCTCTTGAAGATCTCCCACGTCTCGATCCTGGGACGCCCTGCACGGTCATCCTCGGCCGTTCTGATCCTCCACCAAAGCTTGGCGCTCCCCTCCAGGTATGTCGTGGCCCGATCCACCTGATCGGCTGCTGAGATCTTCGCCGCACGAAAGTAGTTCTCCATGTCCCACACGAAGTTCTCTACTTCCGTCGCGCTCCTGACTCCGCCGAAGGTCTTAGGCTCCCGGACCTTCGCTTCCTTTGCCGGAATGCCGACCATGTTGACTGGACTCCGCGCCTCCTGCCTCAACCGGATCACCTCCTGCTCCAAGGCATGGATCCGAAGCTCCAATCTCTCCTCCATGGCCAACTCGGATCGCTGCTGTAGCATGCTGCGATGCTCGATGTCGTGGAGCAGCCTCTCATGCCTCTCCACCAGCTGATCATGCGAAGTTCGCAACTCCGCCAACTGTATGCCCAACTCTGTGCACACAGCTACAAGGTTCATGGTCGATCCCTCCCCTGGATCTCCCACGATCCCCTCTAACCGGGTCATGCGGTCTCCTACCGCTCTCGCCATCGATTGGGTCTGCTTGTTGGACTTGTCTTCAACCAGGCTCTGATACCAACTTTGTCACCGGGCTTTCAATCGGCACGCGCAAGCGCCCCCTAGGGTCACTAGGTCCTTGCGTCTACCGGTGATGGCGCTAGAGGAACACCTATCCCCTAACCAGCCTTACCCCCAGATTAAAATAAATAACTCTCCCGAAGAACAGGTCCCACCCAAGCACAAGATATATGGGGTAAACTCTACCCCAACCCCTTTTAATTAATAAGAGGATAATGACAAGTAAGAACGGGCCTCTGCCCTACAACTCTCTCCCTATACAAAGAAAGCTCCCACCTTGCCAAAAAGGCTACAAGACGCTCTTGCTGCCCCCCTGATCGTCCGCACTCCACGCAGAACGACCGCTGCCTCTGCACGCTCCTGGCTGCACACTGCACGCCCGAGGATGATCTGCGCGCTGGCTCTCCGCTCGCTGCTCCTCTCCGAGTTGCTGAGCGCCCCGCTGCATTGCTACTGTGTTGCTACACGCCCGGTTGCTGGCGGATTGGACTCCTCCCAATCTGCCGCTGGGTTGCTGCACGCTGCAGACTTCACCCTACGCTGGGTTCTCTTGGATCAATTCCCAATTGATTGACTGAATGCCCTTGCTGCTGGACGTCCACCCTCTATTTATAGCTGCTGGGCGCCCCTTATGCCACCGCCTCATGGCCTTATCCCTTCCCTAGGATAAGTTTTATCTTATCTAACCAGCTGCTGCCCACTTTGGATAAGCCTCATCCTTAATCCAAACAGCTGCTCCCTTATCTCTAAGTGCCGCCCACTTAGGATAAGCCTCATCACTCCAGCCTTATGCCACCGATTAGCTCTTATCCCCTCCCTAGGATAAGGCTCATCTTATCTGCAAGTGCTGCCCAGATTTGGATAACTCTTATCCAAATCTGGTTGCTGCCTTATCTCCTCCAACTGCAATCCTTATCCAATCCAGCTGATCTTATCTCCTCCTCAAGATAATTCTGCGTGCTGGATGGATAATCCCTCTAGATGGCTGATCTTCTAGATGCCGCTGCAAGTAGATAAATCCTCTAGAAGATGCTGCTGGACGCCAAGAGATAAATCCCGCTGATGCTGATGGGCGCGCGCCAGCGCCAGCAACGCGCGTGCCCAGCACAGAGGCATGCGCCGGGAGGGCGTGCGCCCAGCGCCACAGCGCGCGCGCCATCCTGGCGCGCGCCCAGCAGCGAGCAGCGCGCGCCAGGGTGGCATGCGCCCATCAGCATCAACGGGATTTATCTCTTGGCGTCCAGCAGCATCTTCTAGAGGATTTATCTACTTGCAGCGGCAGCCATCTAGAGGGATTATCCATCCAGCACGCAGAATTATCTTGAGGAGGAGATAAGATCAGCTGGATTGGATAAGGATTGCAGTTGGAGGAGATAAGGCAGCAACCAGATTTGGATAAGAGTTATCCAAATCTGGGCAGCACTTGCAGATAAGATGAGCCTTATCCTAGGGAGGGGATAAGAGCTAATCGGTGGCATAAGGCTGGAGTGATGAGGCTTATTCTAATGAGCGGCACTTAGAGATAAGGGAGCAGCTGTTTGGATTAAGGATGAGGCTTATCCAAAGTGGACAGCAGCTGGTTAGATAAGATAAAACTTATCCTAGAGAAGGGATAAGGCCATGAGACGGTGGCATAAGGGGCGCCCAGCAGCTATAAATAGAGGTGAACGTCCAGCGTAGATCCTAGCTCAAATTTTTGGGTCTGGGACGTGACACTTATCCTCAATATTTCTCCAAAAAGAACTATTTTCCTCCAGAAAGCGCAAATTGTTTCCAATAACACCAGTTCTAATAGAGCTCTTCCAACCAATTCAAACTCCAGATGGCCAACTTCCATGATGAGAAGCCATATATCTTTTCCAGAAGATACAATAAAAAAAAAAAAAAAAAGGAGCTAGACAGCAAAGAGATCTCTGTATATAATAGAGGAATTTATGATCTAAGACGATCGCTGGAAGCCAATCGAGCTGAAAACCAGACAAGGGGCCGGGGGAACAAAAAATTACTCGGAATCGAAGCGGAAAACGGGCGCGGAGCCTGGAGGGAGGCTGGGATCGGTGGACAGCGGCACCCTGGCGACCCTCGCGGCGGTGATGACCGAAAGCGGCAGGGAATCGGCGGAGAACGCGACCGTTATCTCCATCGCGCCGCGGAGAAGACTCTAGGGTTTTGGATCGACGGCGAACCCTTCACTGCGCGCGGTTTGGTTCATGGAAGGGAAGGGTTACGACGGCGGTACCACGGAGAAGATGAAAGAGAAAGCGATCATCACCCCCTTGCCGTTATTCCTTTCAGCACATCCAAGATGGCAACGCGACGACCGCTCCTTCCGATCCAACCGCAGCCGGACTCTCGCCCGACAGCGGTGCCGCTCAACCCACTGCGATTCATCCCATCCCGCAGCCAAGCAGATAAGATTAGGGTTTATGATGGGCTAATTGAGTTGATTCCAAGCTAAAATCTAAAATCTAGTGCTATTTCAATTAGGATCAGTTTTAAGCATTAGAACTAGAATCGAATCGATTCTATTTTAAAATCAATCCAATTAAATCGAACTAGTTTTTGAAAATAAATTTTATTTTTCTTTCTAATTCTTACAATTTAATCATTTGATATTTATCTAATATCTAACGTTTTTTATATTAAATTATATATATATATATTTATTAATTTAATATTAAATATAAGAACATCCGATTCTATCAAATTGGATTGATATGAATTCTTAACTTATTTTAATCCATTAATTAGGTTTAAACCAACGAACAAATCGAATCAAGAACCAATTCAAATAGGATCGATTTATCAATTCCAAAATGCTGATTGCTCCTATCAAAAACCAAAGGACTAGCTTCTAAAATAACTAAAAATATTTATAAAAATATTAAACATAACAAAAATAATACTTATTAATAAGTTTACCTATTAAAACATCTTGAGTTCGTAACAAGATAGTTCACCTCAACTCAAGTCTTTTTTTTTAACTATATAAGATCAGCTACATAAATCTGCTTATGTTTCTATTAGTTTACGTCTACTATATCTCTATTCTTATCATTAATTATTAAAAGATTATTTTTTTTAAAGATTTAGTTATCTAAATCATCGTAAAAGAATAGTTTAATAAAAAAAATTTAAATAAATTCATGTAAAACACATAACATCAAATATGTCTATTGAGCATACCATCAAATATCTGATGAGTGATGGGGCCAGTTGACTCCATGAAAAATAAAATTTTTTCAGACGGCCCAAAGGCCGACACCCGACGGCTCCAAGACCGACGGCCCCAATGGCCGACACCAGACAGCCTCAATGGCCGACACCCGACGGCCCCAAAGGCCGACACCTCCAAGACCGACGGCCCCAATGGCCGACACCTCCAAGACCGGTGCCTTCCAAGCTAGGCGGCCCCGGCACAACCCAGGCGGCCCCGGCGCTTCCATCCTAGCCGGTCCCGCCTGATCCAAGTCGGCCCGGCGCTTCCATCCTAGCCAGCCCCGCCTGATCCAAGTCGGCCCCGGCGCTTTCATCCTAGCCGGCCCCACCTGATCCAAGTTGGCCCCAGCGCTTCCATCCTACCTGGCCCTGCCTGATCCAAGTCGGCCCCGGCGCTTCCATCCCAGGCGGCCTCGGCGTCTCCTGTCCTGCCGAGTCAGCAAAGGCCATCCCCGGCCGGCCCGACTCGGCCCCGGCGTCTCAAGTCCTGCCGAGTCGGCCAAGGCCATCCCATGCCGGCTCGACTCGGCCCCGGCGTCTCCAGCGCCGCTGACCTGACACTTCCCCCGGCGTCTCCAGTTCCGCCGAGTCGGCCAAGGCCATCCCCGGCCGGTCCGACTCGGCCCTGGCGCCTCCAAGTCTGTCAACCTTGCCCCAGCACTGTCCTGCCAGCGGGGTTGGCCCCAGCCATCTCGGGTCGACCCGGCTCGGCCCTAACAAATCGGGATCCCCCAGTTCCTGCCAGATCAGCCCCAGCGGCTCAAGAATCTGCCTCTCTGACGCGCGCCGCCCGACAACGCCAGACGCGCGCCGTCCGACAGCCCCGCTGCTGATGGGACGTAATCCACCAACCAGCCCAGATTCACGCAAGGGCTCTGCAGATGTTTTGACTTCACGTCACCCCACATGGTCGTGCCAGTGTCAACCCCTATAAAAGGGTAAATCCACTCACCAAATAGGTACGCGCGATAACCCCAAAATCGCCATCTAAACTCTCAAAAGGGATTCCTCCTCTCGGAGACCGCTCTTCTCCACCCAAAACAGGGCTCACTCGAGCCCTTCTTCAGCTGTGACCTCAGTCACTAACTTGGCCATCGGAGGGTCCCGCCGGAGCCCCCTTCGGCCCCGGGACTTCCTTGCAGGCAACCCGACGAGGCGAGGATTCGAGGAGCGCCTCCGTTCCTGACGTCCAGGAGAGGTGATCGGGCGTCATCAGATTAGCGCGCCAGGTAGGGGGGCATAAGAAAAAGTAGCGAACGTCCTCCCTGAGCTACATCTTTCGTCCCCCTCTTCTTCCAGAAGCCATGGTGGTGACCCGAGCTCAGGACGCCTCCATCAGCTGCCCAGCGGGGCTTCCCCCACCAACTAGACAGCAGGAGGCCAATCCCCCTGCTGCCGACCCTTCGGTCGCTTGCTTGCCGCCGGACGCCGCTGTCCAAATAGCGAAGCGGCTGGCAACTCTTTCCCAGCAAGTCCAGAATCTCACCGCCATGATCCACGGCCTCCCACCCAGCATCACCCAGCATCAAACCGCTCCCCTCGTCAGTCAGCAGTCGGCGAGGGGAGGCTCCCCCCGGTGGGAGGCCTGTCGGCGAGAGACCAGCTGACGTCAAGCTTCCCCCAGGAAGGCTCGACGCGAGCCCTCCAAGCGGCCACGGTTCTCTGACCGCAGCCCCAATAAATTTTCTCCCAAGCCACATTATCACGAGGAACCCAGGCGGAAGCCCCGACTTCCGTCTCCATCTCCGTTCGCCTCCTCTTCTTCTTCTTCCTCCGAGCCACCTCGGAGGGCCCCGACGATCAACCGCCAGGCAGAGGAACGCCTGGAGGAGTACAACAGACGACTAGATGAGCTCGCCAAGAAGATCAACCTTCAGCCGGAGGAAGAGTTCGACACTCGTCCTCCCTACACTCGCCGCATACTGAAGGAACCGGTTCCCTCCAGGTTCCACTTCCCCCAGGTGAACCCGTACGATGGTACGACCGACCCCTCGACCACCTCGAAAGTTACAAGGCTATGATGCAAATCCAGGGTGCCCCAGACGCCCTCCTCTGCAAGGCCTTCCCCGCAACTCTGCGGAGGGCCGCACGTGCATGGCACTCATGCCTGCCCCCTCACAGCATCGACTCCTTCCAGGAGCTGGAGAGGGCATTTTTGGCCCACTGTGACACCTGCCACCGGATCCCAAGGGTGGCAGACAGCCTCTTCTCCGTCCACCAGAAGGAAGGAGAGTCATTGCGGGACTTCGTGTCCCGATTCAAAACCGCCGCCCTCGAGGTCTACCATCTCGACGATGCGGTGGCCTCCCTAGCGCTGAAGTGCAGACTCCTTCCATCCAGCTTCACCTTCTCCCTGGATAAGAAGCCCCCGAGCTCTTATTCCGACCTCCTCCTCCGGGCCCAGAAGTACATCCACGCCAACGAGGCTGACTCGTCCAGAAGGGAAGCTGGCAGGAGTTCCAATAAGAAGCCAACCCCCATAGAACCAGCTAAGGGACGATCCAGGCAGCCCGAGCCACCCAGTCGCTTTGACCAACGGCCCCATGCGCTGGTTCCTAAGGGGCGGTTTACTCCTCTCACGGCTCCGATCTCCAACATCCTGCTAGAGATTGAGGAAGAGCCTTACTTTCAACGCCCACGTCCCCTAAAGTCAATAAACCCCCACAACAAAGGGCTTTACTGCCGGTATCACCAAGACTATGGGCATGACACCGAAGATTGCCGCCAGTTGAAGAAGGCCATTGAAAAGTTTGTCCAGCAGGGCCACTTGGGCAAGTTCGTTCGAGGAAACCTCACAGCCCCGGGTGCATCGGCACCTCCAGCGCCTCAGATTTCCCCAACAATGCCCCAACGGAAGGAAGCAAGCTGGCATCAAAATGGGAAGCTTCACCTCCACATTCAGAATGCAGACGGTACTCTCAGTAGCTTGCTGATCCTTTAATAAAGTATTATTCAGAATATCCTTGTCTTATCACGCTCTTGGGATGAGTGTATTTCTTAGACAGAGACCAACTCCGCGTTGGCACCAAAGACCGACTTCGCATCGGCACCAAAGACCGGCTTCGCGTCGGCAACAAAGACCGACTCCGCGTCGGCAACAAAGACCGACTCCGCATCGGCACCAAAGACCAACTCCGCGTTGGCAACAAAGACCGACTTTGTGTCGGCGCCGAAGACCAGCTCTGCGACGGCAATAAAGACCGACTCCGCGTCGGCACCAAAGACCAACTCCGCGTTGGCTACAAAGACCGACTCCGTGTCGGCACCAAAGACCAACTCCGCGTTGGCTACAAAGACCGACTCCGTGTCGGCGCCGAAGACCAGCTCCGGGTCGGCAACAAAGACCGACTCTGCGTCGGCACCAAAGACCAACTCCGTGTTGGCTACAAAGACCGACTCCGTGTCGGTGCCGAAGACCGGCTCCGCGTCGGCAACAAAGACCGACTCCGCGTCGGCACCAAAGACCAACTCCGCATTGGCTACAAAGACCGACTCCGCGTTGGCTATGATTACCTCCCAGCCTCACGTATTGAGAGATCTGGAGAAGTGGGAGGTTGGTCTGAGAGTACAGCAGTCTGATGGACTTATTGCAGCACTTGTACTCCAGCCGACCTTAGTTGACAGAATCAAGTCTCTCAGATGAAGATCCAGATCTACAAAGGATTAAAGAAGTGGTACAATCAGGAGTTCAGAATGAATTTTATATAATGGATGATGGATCCCTGAAATTTGAAGGAAGACTTTGTGTGCCAAACAGTGAAGAGCTAAAGGCTGAAATTTTGAAAGAGGCTCACTACTCTTCCTATACTGTGCATCCAGGTGGCACTAAGATGTACAGAGACTTAAAGGAAAATTTTTGGTGAAAGGCATGAAGAGGGAGATTGCTCAGTATGTGGCCAAGTGCTTGGTGTGTCAGCAAGTGAAAGCCGAGCATCAAAGGCCTGCAGGGCCTCTTCAATCTCTGATGATTCCACAGTGGAAATGGAAAAGATTACAATGGACTTTGTGATTGGTCTGCCCAAAACTCCTAAGAGCAACGATGCAGTTTGGGTCATTGTGGACAGACTAACAAAATCAGCTCATTTCCTACCTTTCAGAGTTGGGGTCTCTAGTGAAAGATTGGCTAATTTGTATATTGAACAGATTGTGAGACTCCATGGTGTTCCGGTATCTATTGTATCAGATAGAGATACCAGGTTTGTGTCCCAGTTTTGGAAGAGCCTTCATAAGGCCATGGGAACCAAACTAAACTTTAGTATAGCCTATCATCCCCAGTCAGATGGACAATCAGAGAGGACCATACAGATTCTGGAGGACATGTTGCGAGCCTGTGTGATGGACTTGGGTGGAGCTTGGGATAACCACTTACCTTTGGTGGAGTTTGCATATAATAATAGTTACCAAGCCAGCATCCAGATGGCTCCATTTGAAGCTCTGTATGGTAGGAGGTGCAGATCTCCTATATGTTGGGATGACGTGGGGGAAAGGAAGTTGCTAGGCCCTGAGCTGATTCAGCAAACAGTAGATAAGGTGCATTTGATCAGGGAGCGTCTTCGTACAGCTCAGAGCAGGCAAAAGAGTTATGCTGATGTCAGAAGAAGGGAATTGGAATTCCAGGTTGGGGATCATGTCTTCTTAAAGGTATCACCAACCAAAGATGTGATGAGATTTGGGATTAAAGGAAAGCTGAGTCCACGTTATATTGGACCTTTTGAGATCTTGAGCAGAGTTGGAGAGGTTGCTTACAGCCTGGCACTGCCTCTGATTCTATGGGGTACACAATGTTTTTCATGTATCTATGCTGAGGAAGTATATCTCTGACCCCAGCCATGTCATAGCATATGAGCCTATACAGTTGAAGAAAGATTTATCATATGAAGAGCATCCTTTGCGTATCGTAGACCGCAAAGATCAAGTTCTAAGACGGCGTACCATTCCCTATGTCAAGGTGCAATGGAATAATCATTCTGAAAGAGAGGCTACTTGGGAACTGGAAGAAGAAATGAAAGAAAAGTATCCACGACTATTTGTATCTTAAAATAGTTAATGATTGAAAACTGTTAGCTTTAGTTGATTGTTAGTCCTTGGGACAGAAATTTGGACCTTTAATTTTCTCTAATAAAAGTTATCAATTTCGAGGCCGAAATTTTTATAAGGAGGGAGAATGTAATCCCCTAGATTTCTCAACTGCTCGTGAGAGTTATCACGAGGTCAGATGATAGACTCCAGATATTTGAATTCCAGGTATATCTTAATTGCTCGTGAGAGTTATCACGAGATCAGATGATAGACTCCAGATTTGAATTCCAGGTATATCTTAATTTCTCGTGAGAGTTATCACGTGATAAGATGATAGACTCTATATTTAAATTTCAAGTATATCTAATTACAGAGTCCCTTGATTTGGGGACTCTGCAATGCCTATAAAAGATGGTGTAGAACCCTCCTTCCCACCATACGTGAATGCCCCCTTCTCATCATCTCTCGTGCGGACTTCTTCCCCAGCGTGTTTGTCTCTGGTAAGTCCTCTAACCATGCATGAGAGAGAGAAGGATTGAGAGAGAGAAAGTAAAAAAAAAAAATGAAGAGGAGGGAGGACCGGGTTACAGACCCAGGTCTCTCCCTTCCCTTCTCCGTGACTTTGGTTCAGCCCGGCGGCGTGCCGCCGCCTCGCCGGGCCTGAGCCCCGGCCGACGACCCCACCGGCACCGGGGGCGGCGTCCGGTGGGGTGCCGGAGAACGAAGAGATAGAGAGGAGAGCGGAGGAGGGAGACTGACGGTGAGAAAGAGTAACCACGGTCCGATCCTTGGTTCGGGCCCGGCGGTGTGCTCGTCGCCTCGCCGGGACTGGGCCTTGGTCGGAGGACCTCCACCGGCGCCGGGCGTGCATCCGGTGGAGGTCCGGCCGGCCATGGTGCCGGCCGTGCCGCCGGCGTAATCCGTAAGCCTGGATGATAAAGAGAAAAAAAGGAAAATTAAAGGGAAAGGAGGAGAGGGGAGGCCGGCCACGGCGGTGGCCGGCTCTGGCCCGGCCACGGCGGTGGCCGGCTCTGGCCCGGCCACCGGAGGCCGGACCGCTCCGGATTGGGCCGGCAAAGTCGCCGGCATGAATTCGAGCCGCCGCGAAGGAATAGAGCGAAGATGGGATTTAATCCAAATTGATGAAAGAGATAGAAAGGAGAGGCTGGCCGCGGCGGTGGCCGGCCACGGTCCGGCCAACGGCGGCCGGACCGCCTTCAATTTGGCCGGCGGCGGCCCTGGCCACCGGCGCAAATCTCGGCTCTTCTGTTTCGTTTGAAACAGAGGAGCTGGGTTAAAAAAATAATTAATGGGCCGCTGGGCCGTTTGAGTATTGGGCCTTGTTGGGCCATTCTGAGCCCAGTTTGAGCAGCGTTTTGGGCCTTGTATCGGGCCGAGAATGATAAAATAAATATATGGCCCGAATCAGGATTTATTCTAGTTTCTGGGAATAATTTTATTTCCCTATTTGGGCGTATACATTGAGAGATATTCAAGCCTAAAGTTAGGCCCGTGAAGTGGTTTTGGGTTAGAATTTAAGAATTATTTTATAATTCAGGTTTTAGAAATTTAATAATGAAAAATGATTATGTAGGTGCCCAGGAGTCCAAT
>UESW01003780.1:50495-82786 GCA_900491605.1 Calamus simplicifolius | reverse complement strand
TGCATGCATCGGCCATGTAGCTCCACATCATCCCAGCTAAATTGATAGGTTGACAGGTCAAGACACAATCCATCAGAACTATATCTCTCTTAGATACGTACTTGAATCTACCGGTCTTTGGAAAAAGAATCTTATTGCATATATTATGTAGAAGCCTTAGCTCTAGACTGAGTTGATTGGCAAATACTTCTTCAAAACCACACTTCTCTAAGTAATCTAGATAAAGCTGGAGAGATCTTCTGGGGCAAATGATGGTCCAGACAAGGGTAATTTCCAATAATCTAGAAGAATTGTCATGTTCAGACCTTTTCCTCTTACATGCTTATAAAGCCATCTCTCTCCCACAAATTCTTATAAAATTCTTTACAAGAGCTGGATAGTGGGACATCCAAAGAACAATCTTTCTCCCAATCCCATTTCCTTAATAACCTCCCAATTATCAAATCCTTCATTCCAAAAAGTCAAAATCACCTTCCTCCCGGTGGTTATATCCTCCGCTAAGATCTACCTGGGAGAGTTGAGCAGGAGCTGGTTGGAGGTGGAAGGATGAGGGTGTACATGGTGAAGGGCACGCGGACGTCGTGACGGTTCACCTCCTCTTTCCGGCGCCACCAATGCTAGATCCACGGGTTTTGGGTGCCATTTGATTGGAAGGATGTTAATCAGAGGATTAGGAAATTTGGAGAAGTGGGAGAGAGTATTTTGGAGAGGATTTGAGAAGAGTCTCTGCCCTAGAAAAACTTGGGACCACTCGAGTCGGCTCGCGCAAAGCATGGAGTCGGTTTGGTACAACAAAAAGAGCGCCGAAGTGGAGTCGGCTCGCATAGACAGTCGCTCGCCAGAGAGTTTCACCTCGAGTCGACTCCGATACTCATCGAGTCGGCTCCGAGACCATTTCAGAAAAAAATAAGATTCAGAATCGAAATTGAGTCCAAAATTGAGTATGATTAAAATCATGGATTGAGAGATCAAATTGATATGAGTTCTTAAATTTCCTTAAGATTTTGAGAATTTGAAAGAATCTAGATATATTTCCTTAGAGGTTTCAAAATTTATTCAAAAGGATTACAAATTCCTAACTCTCCTCTAAGATAACAGAATCTTTCTTCACTTAAGGGTTTTGTAAATATGTCTGCTAATTGTTCTTCAGTGTTAACATAGTCAAGACAAATTTCATTATTTGCAACATGTTCTCTTATAAAATGATATCTAATTTCTATGTGTTTGGTTCTTGAATGTTGAATTGGATTTTTTGTTAGATTAATTGCACTTGTGTTATCACATCTTATAGGTGTTTTATCAAGTGTGATACCATAGTCTTCAAGTTGTCGCTTAATCCATAGGATTTGAGCACAGCAACTTCCAGCTGCTACATATTCAGCTTCAGTAGTTGATAATGCAACTGAATTTTGCTTTTTGCTAAACCATGAGATTAAGTTACTTCCTAAGAATTGGCATGCACCACTTGTGCTTTTTCTATCTAACTTACATCCAGCATAATCAGAATCAGTGTATGCAATCAGATTTAATGTGAGTCTCTAGAATACCATAAACCTACATTTTTTGTTCCACTTACATATCTTAGTATTCTTTTAACAGCAATTAAATGTGATTCTTTAGGTTCAGACTGAAATCTAGCACATAAGCAAACAGCAAACATTATATCTGGTCTACTTGCAGTTAAGTAAAGTAGGGATCCGATTATACCTCGATAATATTTTGATCAACCTTCTTTACCTTCTTCATCTTTGTCCAGCTTGCATGAAGGACTCATTGGTGTTCCGAGGGGTTTAATTGATTCCATACCAAACTTCTTTAGATTTCTCTTGTGTACTTTGTTTGGTTGATAAAGATTCCCTCTTTGCTTTGTTTGATTTGGAGTCCAAGGAAGAAGTTGAGTTCTCCCATCATGCTCATTTCAAATTCTCCCTGCATCAACTTAGCAAACTCTTGACAGAGTATTGTTAGTAGCACCAAAAATAATATCATCAACATATATTTGAACTACTAATAAATCTTTACCTTTTCTTTTCAAAAAAAGTTTTATCAACATTTCCTCTTATAAAATCATTTTCAATTAAGAATTTACTTAATCTATCATACCAAGCTCTAGGTGCTTGTTTCAAACCATATAATGCTTTGTGCAATTTAAAAACGTGATTTGAAAATTCGTGATCTTCAAAACCTGGTGGTTGTTCTACATATACTTCTTCATTTATAAATCCATTTAAAAATGCACTTTTTACATCCATTTGAAATAAGTTAAAATTCATATGACATGCAAATGCAAGTAATAGTCTAATGGCTTCTAATCTAGCTACTGGTGCAAAGGTTTCATCAAAATCAATACCTTCTTCTTGATTATATCCTTTTGCAACTAATCTAGCTTTGTTTCTAATTACTATGCCATTTTCATCTAGTTTATTTCTAAATATCCATTTTGATCCTATAACGAATGATTTTTAGGTCTTTCAACTAAGTCCATACATTATTTCTGTGAATTGATTTAATTCTTCTTGCATTGCTAACATCCAATTATTATCTTTTTCAGCTTCTTCAATAGTTTTAGGTTCAATTTGTGATACAAATGCAAGATGATTACTAATATTTCTCATAGATGATCTAGTTCTTATTCCTTGAGATGGATCACCTATAATCAATTCCTTAGGGTGACTATAAGCATATCTCCAATCCCTAGGTAGATCTACATCATTATGATTAGTGTTAGTATCATCATCCTTAGGTGAATCATTATCTTTAGCTCTTGTTCTTGATCTAAAGATACATCAATATTTAATTTTTCAAGATCTTTTTCAATTATGTTTGTATCTTCTTCATCATCAAATTTTTCAGAACGAGTGCTAAAGATTCATCAAAAACTACATGAATGGATTCTTCAACAACTAAAGTTTTCTTGTTAAATACTCTATATGCTTTACTAGTTGAGTATCCTAAGAATATTCCTTCATCAGATTTAGCATCAAATTTGCCTAAATTATTTTTACCATTATTGTGAACAAAACATTTACAACCAAATGCATGAAAATATTTTATATTGGGTTTTCTATCATGCCATAATTCATAAGGTGTTTTCTTTAAAATAGGTCTTATTAAAGCTCTATTTAGATGTAACATGCTGTGTTAATAGCTTCCGCCCAAAAGTATTTCGGGAGTTTACTTTCACATAGCATGGTACGGGCCATGTCTTCTAGAGTCCTATTTTTCTTTCAACTACACCATTTTGTTGTGGGGTCCTAGGTGCTGAAAAATTATGATTAATACCATTTTCATTGCAAAAACTTTTCAAATTGATTTTCAAATTCAGTTCCATGATCACTTCTTAGAGACACTATGGTAGTGTTTTTCTCATTTGTTACTTTCTTGAAGAATTTCATGAATATCGAGAAAGTCTCATCTTTGTGAGCTAAAAACATTACCCAAGTGAATCTAGAGTAATCATCTACTATCACAAGACCATATTTCTTTCCTCCTAGACTTGTGGTTCTAGTTGGTCCAAAAAGGTCCATGTGAAGTAGCTCTAAGTGGCCTAGAAGTTGAAACAATATTTTTAGATTTGAAAGAACTTCTGTTTGTTTTCCAAACTGACATGCATCACATATTTTGTTATTTTCAAAATCTAATTTAAACCTTTTACTAAATCCATTCTAATTAGTTTTGAAATCAGGTGTGTGCTTGCGTGACCTAATCTTCGATGCCACAACCAACCAATCTCATTCATATTAGCATTATTAGCAACTAAGCAATGATTATTAGTAGACAATTTGTCTAAATCAATCATGTATACATTGCCATTTCTATTTCCAATAAAAACAATGCTATTATCAATGGGATTAGCTACAGTGCATAAAGAAGATTCAAAGAAACTTTAAAACCTTTGTCACATAATTGACTTATACTAATTAAGTTATTTTAAACCATCAACATAAAGTACATTTTCAATAAAGGAGGGAGTTATTTGAATGTTACCAAACCCCAAGATTTGGCCTTTGCCATTGTCGCCAAATGTAACAACTCCTCCTTTCTTTTCTTCAAGGGTGATGAATTCTTCTTTGTCACCCGTCATATGTCTTGAGCAGCCACTATCAAGATACCACTTTTTCTTTGATCCTTTGGCCACAAGACATTCCTGCAATGATATCAATCACATCTTGTGTTTAGGTACCCAAGCCTTCTTGGGTTCTTCATGGTTAGTAGCCAAAAATATAGTTTCATTTGGAACCCAAATTATTTTACCTTTGTAGCCAGCATTTACATGAGATATTTTATTATTGAAAATATAGGATTTATAACCTTTCTTACCACAACAAAAATAGGAAATATCATTATCAATCGATTTCTTAACAAAAAAATATTAATTAGTTTTTATTTCTTATAAAGTTTGTATCCCAAACCAGCTTTATCAAAATAGCTCTTTAATTATTCAAAAGTATATTAAGTCTTTTCGAGCTATAAGTAAATTTATCAATAATATTCTTATACTTTTTAAATTCATTTTTCAACTTTTGATTTTCAATAGAGATCATATTTCCTCTTTTTCTAAATCTTGCTTTTTAGATTTTAGCTTTTCAAACTCAATGATAAATTCATCTTTCTTTTTGATGAAGTTTTGATTTTTAGTTTTTAAAACCTTATTTTTTAATCTTAAAATTTTTAAAATTTCAGAACATACCTCTTTCTTATTTGCCATAAGATATATGTTAGCAACTTGTTGTTCTTCTTTGGATGATGATTTATTACTATCACTCCATGTTGCAACATAAGCTTTCTTTTTCTTTTTATATTTCTTTTTGAGTTGAGGACACTCAAATTTGTAATATCCAGACTTCTTGCACTCATAGCAAATTACGGGATCCTTCTCCTTCTCCTTTTCTTTCTCCTTATCTCCTTTCATTTTGATACCAAGTTTTCTTTTATGAAATAGCCTCCTTCTTTGCATAAATTTTTTAAACTTTCTTGCAAGGAGAGTGGTGTCTTCATCATCTTTATCTTCTTCACTGCTGCTCTTCTCCTTTTTAGCAACTTTTTGGGCAATAATCTTTTTTTTTTCACATCTTCTTTCAGATGTTGCTTCATTATAAGCTCATGGGTCATGAGGGATCCAAGAAGCTCCTCCAAGGGTAAATTGTTCAAATCTATGGCTTCTTGGATGGCTATTACTTTTGCTTCCTATGCTCTTGGAAATGACCTAAGAATTTTTTGAACAAGCTCTGAGTTAGTATAGGTCTTTCCAAGACTTTTGAATCTATTCACTATATCGGTAAATCTGGTATACATGCAAGTAATGGACTCATTCTGATCCATGTTAAAGAGTTCATATTTATGTACAAGAATGTTGATCTTGGACTCTTTAACCTAATTGGTACCCTCATGGATAATTTTCAATCGATCTCATATCTCCTTGGTTAAGATGCAAGTAGATATTCTATTAAATTCATTTGCATCCAAGGAGCAGTATATATAGGACATTCATTGCCTTGGTATTAAGCTAGACCATTTTTCTATCATTTTTGTTCCAATCCCTTTCGGGCTTAAAATAATAGATCCATCTACTACGTGTGGGAGTGCTAGGACCATTCACTACAAGAAAATACTGAAATAGCAACGCAATTTTAGCGACGCATTATTGCGTCGCTAAATTGCGACCACTTTGCGACGCTTCTGTGACAACAAATTATTGCAACGCATTAGCAACTCATTAGCGACTCAATTAAAAAAAAAATAAAAAAAATTAAATTTTTAATATTGCGACGCAATATTTGCGTCGCAATATTTTTAAATTAATTTTTTATGAAATATAAATATCAATAAAAATATTGCGATGCAATATATGCGTCACAATATTTTTAACAGAAATAAATATTTTAAATAGCGACGCATTAGCGACGCAATTAAATAGATAATTAGAAAATTATTTTTAATGTTTAAATGAAATTAAATTTTAATAAAATTTAAATATCAGAAAAAATTGCGACGCAAAACAGTGCGTCGCAATATTTTTAAAAGAATTAAATTTTATAAAATTTAAATATCAGAAAAAATATTGTGATGCATTAGCGACTCAATTAACCAGAAAATCTAAAAAAATTATATTTTAATATTGCGACGCATTAGCGACTCAATTAACCAGAAAATCAAAAAAATTAATCATTTAAAATTGCGACGCCAATAATGCATCGCAATATTTTTAAATTAATTTTTTTATAAAATATAACTATCAATAAAACATTGCGACGCAATATATGCGTCGCAATATTTTTAAAAGAAATAAATATTTTAAATAGTGATGTATTAGCGACGCAATTAATAGATAATTAGAAAATTATTTTTAATGTAGCGACGCACCAATTGCATCGCAAATAATTTAAGTGAAATTAAATTTTTAATAAAATTTAAATATCAGAAAAATATTGCGACGCAAAATAGTGCGTCGCAATATTTTTAAAAGAATTAAATTTTATAAAATTTAAATATCGGAAAAAATATTGCAACGCATTAGCGACTCAATTAACCAGAAAATCCAAAAAAAAATTAATATTTTAATATGTGATGCATTAGCGACTCAATTAACCAAAAAATCAAAAAAAAAAATTAATATTTTAATATTGCAACGCATTAGCGACTCAATTAACAGAAAATCAAAAAAAATTAATCATTTAAAATTGCGACGCCAATAATGCATCGCAATATTTTTAAATTAATTTTTTTATAAAATATAAATATCAATAAAAACATTGCGATGCAATATATGCGTCGCAATATTTTTAACAGAAATAAATATTTTAAATAGCGACGCATTAGCGACGCAAAAATAGATAATTAGAAAAATTATTTTTAATGTAGCGACGCACCAATTGCATCGCAAATAATTTAAATGAAATTAAATTTTAATAAAATTTAAATATCGAAAAAAATATTGCGACGCAAAACAGTGCGTCGCAATATTTTTAAAAGAATTAAATTTTATAAAATTTAAATATCGGAAAAAATATTGCGATGCATTAGCGACTCAATTAACCAGAAAATCCAAAAAAATTAATATTTTAATATTGCGATGCATTAGCGACTCAATAACCAAAAAATCAAAAAAAAATTAATATTTTAATATTGCGATGCATTAGCGACTCAATTAACCAGAAAATCAAAAAAAATTAATCATTTAAAATTGCAACGGCAATAATGCGTCGCAATATTTTTAAATTAATTTTTTTATAAAATATAAATATCAATAAAAACATTGTGACGCAATATGCGTCGCAATATTTTTAACAGAAATAAATATTTTAAATAGCGACGCATTAGCGACGCAATTAAATAGATAATTAGAAAAATTATTTTTAATGTTTAAATGAAATTAAATTTTAATAAAATTTAAATATCAGAAAAAATATTGCGACGCAAAACAGTGCATCGCAATATTTTTAAAAGAATTAAATTTTATAAAATTTAAATATCGGAAAAAATATTGCGACGCATTAGCGACTCAATTAACCAGAAAATCCAAAAAAAAATTAATATTTTAATATTGCGACGCATTAGTGACTCAATTAACCAGAAAAATCAAAAAAAATTAATATTTTAATATTGCAACGCATTAGCGACTCAATTAACCAGAAATCAAAAAAAAATTAATATTTTAACATTGCGACGCCTATAATGCGTCGCAATATTTTTAATTTAAATTTTAATTAAATTTAAATATTGGAAAAAAAATATTGCGACGCATTAGCGACTCAATTAACCAGAAAATCAAAAAATATAGGTCGTGGCCGATCGGGATCAGGGCTTGGATCGATCGCAACCGTCGGATCGTCGCCTATCTCGGACGGATCACCACGGTCCGAGATCGGTCGTGGCCGATCGGGATCAGGGCTTGGATCGATCGCAACCATCGGATCGTCGCCGATCTCAGATGGATCGCCACGGTCCGAGATCGGTCGTGGCTGATCGGGATCAGGGCTTGGATCGATCGCAACCGTCGGATCGTCGCCGATCTCGGACCGATCGCCACGGTCCGAGATCGGTCGTGGCCGATCGGGATCAGGGCTTGGATCGATCACAACTGTCGGATCATCGCCGATCTCGGACGGATCGCCACGGTCCGAGATCGTCGTGGCCGATCGGGATCAGGGCTTGCATCGATCGCAACCATCGGATCGTCGCCGATCTCGGACGGATCGCAACTGTCCGAGATCGGTCGTGGCCGATCAGGATCAGGGCTTGGATCGATCGCAACCGTCGGATCGACGCCGATCTCGGACGGATCGCCACAGTCCGAGATCGGTCGTGGCCGATCGGGTTCAGGGCTTGGATCGATCGCAACCGTCGGATCGTCGCCGATCTCGGACAGATCGCCATGGTCCGAGATCGGTCGTGGTCGATCGGGATCAGGGCTTGGATCGATCGCAACCGTCGGATCATCGCCGATCGGATGGATCGCCACGGTCCGAGATCGGTCGTGGCCGATCGGGATCAGGGCTTGGATCGATCGCAACCGTCGGATCGTCGCCGATCTCGGACGGATCGCCACGGTCCGATATCGGTCGTGGCCGATCGGGATCAGGGCTTGGATCGATCGCAATCGTCGGATCGTCGCCTATCTCGGACGGATCGCCACGGTCCGAGATCGGTCATGGCCGATCGGGATCAGGGCTTGGATCGATCGCAACCGTCGGATCGTCGCCTATCTCGGATGGATCGCCACGGTCCGAGATCGGTCGTGGCCGATTGGGATCAGGGCTTGGATCGATCGCAACCGTCGGATCGTCGCCGATCTCGGACGGATCGCCACGGTCCGAGATCAGTCGTGGCCGATCGGGATCAGGGCTTGGATCGATCACAACCATCGGATCGTCGCCTATCTCGGACGGATCGCCACGGTCCGAGATCGGTCGTGGCCGATCGGGATCAGGGCTTGGATCGATCGCAACCGTCGGATCGTCGCCGATCTCGGACGGATCGCCACGGTCCGAGATCGGTCGTGGCCGATCGGGATCAGGGCTTGGATCGATCGCAACCGTCGGATCATCGCCGATCTTGGACGGATCGCCACGGTCTGAGATCGGTCGTGGCCGATCGGGATCAGGGCTTGGATCGATCGCAACCGTCGGATCGACGCCGATCTCGGACGGATCACCACGGTCCGAGATCGGTCCTGGTCGTTATTATAATTAATTAACAAAAAAATATAATCATTTATTATAAAATAAATTGCGACGCCATATGTCGTCGCAATTATTATAATAAATTTAAATATTTTTATTTAAAAATATTGAAAATAATTGCGACGCAATTTTTGCGTCGCAATATTTGTAATAAGTTTTTGTTTTATCTATTTAAATTAATAAAAAAATTGTGACGCCTTAGCGACGCAATTATTAGAAAATAAAAATATTTTCCCGCCAGCAGATGGCGCCAATTTAGTGACGCCTAGCGACGCATATGGTGGCGTCGCTATTTTTTCAGAAAAAAAAAAAAATATTGCGACTAAAATAGCGACGCCCTATGGCGTCGCTATCTTCCTATATTTAACTCGCCGTCCTCCTGCTATTCCGGCCGAGATCCTGGCGATTCCCGCCTCCGGCTACCCAAGGATAGCATCCGACTCCGGCAACCAAGGTTAGCTCCGATAATAAAATTTTTTTTTTTTTTTTTTTTAGATCTTCTCCGGCCACGGCAGGCCGTGGCCGTCTTCTCCGGCCACGGCCGTTGCCGTGGCCGCAGTGGCCTGGCCACGGTGGCCAGGCCACTGTAATGAAAAAAAAAATTTTTTTTTTTTAACAGGGGGGGAGGGGAGGAATCCCCCCCCGCCCCCCCTTTCTTTCTTGTCCGGCCACGGCCGTGCCGTGGCCGGACAAGGCGGCCACGGCCGGCTGCCGTGGCCGTCTTCTCCGGCCACGGCCGCTGCCGTGGCCGCAGTGGCCTGGCCACGGTGGCCAGGCCACTGTAAAAAAAAAAATTTTTTTTTTTTTTTTTAGTCCGGCCACGGCAGGGCCGTGGCCGTCTTCTCCGGCCACGGCCGCTGCCGTGGCCGGCAGTGGCCTGGCCACGGTGGCCAGGCCACTGTAAAAAAAAAAAATTTTTTTTTTAACAGGGGGGAGGGGAGGAAACCCCCCCCCCCCCCTTTCCGGCCAGGCCGGACGGCCACGGCCGCTGCCGTGGCCGTCTTCTCCGGCCACGGCCGCTGCCGTGGCCGCAGTGGCCTGGCCACGGTGGCCAGGCCACTGTAAAAAAAATTTCCCCTTTCTTTCCGGCCACGGCCGCTGCCGTGGCCGGCAGTGGCCTGGCCACGGTGGCCAGGCCACTGAAAAAAAAAAAAAAAATTTTTACAGGGGGAGGGGGGGAAACCCCCCGCCCCCCCTTTCTTTTCTTGTCCGGCCACGGCCGCTGCCGTGGCCGGCAGTGGCCTGGCCACGGTGGCCAGGCCACAAAAAAAAAAATTTTTTACAGGGGGGGGGGGGGAAACCCCCCCCCCCCCTTTCTTTTCTTGTCCGGCCACGGCCGCTGCCGTGGCCGGCAGTGGCCTGGCCACGGTGGCCAGGCCACTGTAAAAAAAAAAAAAAATTTAACAGGGGGAGGGGGGGAAACCCCCCCCCCCCCTTTCTTTTCTTGTCCGGCCACGGCCGCTGCCGTGGCCGGCAGTGGCCTGGCCACGGTGGCCAGGCCACAAAAAAAAAAAAAAAAAAACAAAAAAAACCCAGGCCACCAGGGGGGAGGGGGGAAACCCCCCCCCTTTCTTTTCTTGTCCGGCCACGGCCGTTGCCGTGGCCGGCAGTGGCCTGGCCACGGTGGCCAGGCCACTGTGAAAAAAAAAAAAAAAAAAATTTTAGGGGGGAGGGGGGAAATTTTTTCTTGTGACCCTGTGGCCAGGCCACTGTGAAAAAAAAAATATTTTTCTTAATTTAAGCAGAATGTTTATTTAATTTACATATATTTATGCAATAATTAATTTAAGCAGAATGTTTATGCAATAGTATTTGTGCATTTGTACTATTTACATTGTTATGTCTTGATTATTTATATTCTGCTGCAAACTTGAATGATGCATTAAATTATGTAATGCTAAATAAAAGTCTTGTTGTATATTATTTAATTTCAGCAACAAATTAGTAGTTTCAATGATTTATATTTTAGTCTTCACAAACATTTGTATTCGACACAATAATCTTAAAAAGTTAGTATTACATGTATAATTGACAAGAAGTTAAGAATAACAAGCATAAGTTCGATTGTCTTCGGACTTTCATAATCACAGCACTATAACCTTTAGACCCGTTTGAGAATTTGTAAGCCTTAGTCTTGCAAATTCTCAAATTGTCCTGGTGGACAGTTTGGGAATATTTTTTGCGATATGTTAGTCTGCTATTAATCATCGTTGGGTGAGATTGCGGTTTGTATTTGCTCATACGTTCTCCTAGTGTGGCTTATATGCCACACATTTAGGAGAACATATGGGGAAATGCTGCCGAAATTTCAATAACCGATCGATGATAATTAATAGCAGAATAACATATCACAAAAAATATTCTTGAATGGATAGGGCCTTACCTTTAGACATGGAGTGAAGGTAGAATTAATTTAAGACACTTGAATGCTTGTGAAGTCTCATGATTAAACGGACCGCCTTGCGGCCCGACCCGAACTCAAGCCCTAGCATTAGCCATGAACCTGTGCATCGGTCCTTGCTAGCCTAGGACCTTAGTTGTCTAAAAAAATTGGTAGTTATAAATGATTTAAATGGTTGTTATTAACCTTAGTTGTGAAGAAATAATTTAGTTATATATTTAGTAATACTAATATAGTTTTATTTTGTGGTTTCCTTTAATGGTTTACCAGACTTTGTATAAGTCGGTCAAAAATGAGCGGGGCTCGCTCGTGGATGTATGCAAGGATAAAAGATGGCTTGCTTAATCCAGATTTTCTGAATGGATTGGAAGAATTTATCGCATTTGCATGTAGCCAACCTGAATGGATGGATGGGCCTAGGATTAGGTGCCCATGCAACTTCCACAGGTGTCAGAATAAAGCCTACAGAGATGTGGAAACTGTTAAGGTGCATTTGTGTAAGAAGGGGTTTGTTCCTGATTACTATGTTTGGTACTGTCATGGTGAACCAGAGGATATTCCAGCAGTTGTTATAGGCCAACAAGAGTCAATTCCCGTAGATGAACCATTTGTGAATTTAAACACATATGAACAAATGGTGATGAATGCATCGGGTAATGAATTCAATCAGAATACATTTATGGAAGAACCAAATCCAGATGCACAACAATTTTATGATATGTTGCGTGCTGCAAATCAAGAATTGTATCCTGGTTGTGAGGGTCATTCCCAGTTGTCTACAGCTGCTCGAATGTTGAATATTAAGGCAGAACATCGATTATCAGAAAAGGCGTTCAATTCTGTAGCTGGGTTAATCAAAGAAATTTTGCCAAATGATAATGTTGTAGCAGACAGTTTTTACGCAACAAAGAAGTTGTTGCGTGGGCTTGGGCTCCCAGTTAATAAGATCGATTGTTGCTTGAACAATTGTATGATATTTTGGGGTGAAGACTCAGAGCTGAGATGGTGTAAGATTTGTGGGCAATCGAGGTACAAAAACACCGAAGGGGAGCTAGTACAAGTAGGAGGAAAAGTGTGCCTTACAAGAGGATGCATTACTTTCCTCTTACCCCACGCCTGCAGAGATTATACAGATCTGAGGCAACAGCTGCTGATATGAGATGGCATGCCGAACATGAATCTAAAGAGGATGAAATGCGGCATCCATCAGATTCAAAGGCTTGGAAGCATTTCAATGAAAATCATCCTGATTTCGCTGAAGATATAAGGAATGTGAGATTAGGTCTTTGTACCGATGGCTTCCAACCATTTGGTCAAGCGGGGCAACAGTATTCATGTTGGCCTGTGATACTGACTGTATATAACCTTCCTCCATGGAAGTGCATGAAAGATACTGCAATGTTTTTAACCGTTTTGGTTCCAGGACCATCAAATCCAAAGGAAAAGATTGATGTCTTTCTGCAACCGTTGGTGGCCGAATTGAAAATGTTGTGGGAAACAGGAGTCGTAGCCTACGACATTTCTATGAAACAGAATTTCATCATGAGAGCTGCTTTGATGTGGACAATAAGTGATTTCCCGGCATATGCAATGTTGTCTGGTTGGAGCACTGCTGGACGTCTGGCATGCCCTCATTGCATGTATGATTCGGATGCATTTACATTGCAGAAGAGTGGTAAGCAGTCATGGTTTGATAACCATAGGAAGTTCTTGCCCCCAAATCATCCTTACAGGCGTAACTTGATCGCCTTCCGGAAGAACAAAGCAGTCACAAAATTTGCCGAACCGGTTAGGTCCGGCACGGATATATTTGATACTATAGAGCATTTGGGGTTGATGTATGCATGGGAACCAGATGCAGATAGAATAAATGGCCGTATATGTAAAGAACATAACTGGAAGAAGCGAAGTATATTTTGGGATTTGCCTTATTGGAGCACAAATCTCATCCGGCACAACTTGGATGTTATGCATATCGAGAAAAATTTCTTTGATAACATATTTAACACGGTGCTAAACATCCCGGGAAAAACAAAAGATACTGCAAAGTCAAGAGAAGAACTTAATCAGTACTGCAGAAGAGGTGATTTGAGAAGGAGTGCCGATGGGACCTATCCTAAAGCCTGTTACACTCTTGACAGAAATTCACGAGAAGTTTTATGTAACTGGCTTAGAGGGTTAAAATTTCCAGATGGTTATGCCTCAAATATCGGTAGGTGTGTGGACATGCATAAGCTCAAGTTGTTCGGCATGAAGAGTCACGACTGCCATGTTTTCATGCAACGGTTATTACCTATAGCTTTTCGTGAGTTGCTTCCGCAACATGTCTGGAAGGCAATTACGGAGCTCAGCTTGTTCTTCAAGGAGTTATCTGCCGCAGTCATTACTTCTGCATCCATGGCAAGGCTTGAGGAGGAAATTCCAATTATTTTATGCAAGCTTGAGCGAATATTTCCTCCCAGTTTTTTTGACTCAATGGAGCATTTACCGGTTCACTTGCCATACGAAGCGAGCATAGCTGGTCCCGTGCAGTATCGCTGGATGTATCCTTTCGAGAGGTAAATATATACATCATTAAGATATGTTGACATTTCAAATATTATTTCATTGCTTGAAAAATTGGTTAATTTTTTGTTCAACTTTACATATAGGTATCTTAAGAAGTTAAAAAATAATGTGCGTAATAAGGCAAGGGTTGAAGGTTCTATATGCAATGCACACTTGGTCGAAGAAGTTTCAGCTTTTGCCTCGCATTACTTTGAGGGTCACGTCCACACGAGGAGCCGAAATCTTGGTCGTAACGATGACGTATGTGTGGACGAAGGAGAACCTAATGACGGTAGAATATCAATTTTTAAAGTATCGGCCGTTCATTTGGTGGGCAGAAGTCAAGAAATCTTAGCGATATGGAGTATAATGCAGCACATTATTACATCCTAATGAACTGTAGAGAAGTCGATCCATATATTGAGTAAGTGTATACTTCAATGCTTAATTGAAATTTAATTTAAATTACAATATACCATAATATTTAATTGCTAACATAGTTTTCATCCTTATCATCCCATAAGGATGTTTTGTGATAGACAACGACAGATGAATCCCGACATCAGTCAAGTTGCAATTGGGCAGAAATTAGAAACGGAGTTTGCTTACTGGTTTTATGAATTTGTGAGTAGTATCACTCAATCAATTTCGATAATGGCTTATTTTTTGAATTGGATGTGAATAGCTTATTAATTTATAGGTAAACGGTCCATGGTCCACAACCGACAATATTTTCATTAAATGTCTATCGCAATGGCCATTGAAGACCGTAACAACCTCTACTGGCTATTTTGTAAATGGGTACAAATTTCAGATTGAACGATTAGCAGCTTCAAGAGGCACGCAGAACTGGGGCGTGTGTGTTAAAGGAGAAAGTGTTGGAGCAAATATGCAGGATTATTATGGAAAGTTAGTAGAGGTGGTTGAAGTTGAATATCCCGGTTGGCCTATGAAACGAACCGTATTGTTTCGTTGTGATTGGTTCGATCCGATAGTTCCTGTGGGCAAAAGGGTTCATAACGACTACAATTTGGTTGAAGTGAACCATCGACGAAGATTGCAGAAATATGACCCATTCATCCTTGCATCCCAAGCTCAGCAAGTCTTTTACTGCGGATATCCAAGTTTGCGCAACGACAAGCGAGATTGGTGGGCCGTTTCTAAAATCGTCCCACGTTCAACAATCGTATTAGAGGAGAGTTCATCAAGTCAATCAGCCGAGTGCCCTGCATTTCAAGAGGATGAGATGGAAATGCATGCATTGAGGACGACACAAGGGCTCCTGAAACATCACTTAGAGATCCAAATGGTGATGTCCAAGAAATTGCGGATGCAAATGTTCGGTTTCCTTCCGATGATAATGAAACTGAATCGCAGTCCGATACGGCATCGGATGTTGAACCAACATTTCACGAAACAAATGACACCGATTAAACATAGAGGTTTTTTAAAATTTAACTTTTTTTTATAAGTGTTAAATTTTTACATAGTCAATCATTAATCGTAATTTAATTGCATGAATCTTTAGTATTTTCAGTATGACGGGCAGAGGTAGATCTACCGACGACAGACGGAGTGAGCAGGGACGTAGCCCTGCTGCATCAGATCACATGAGCGTCGGAGATGGAGAGTTTGGATCTCCAGCAGAGGCGCAGCCTTCGATCTCTGCAGCAGTATTACCATCCAGCCGATCGGCACATACCTCCGAGAGTTCTTCCACCATCGGCCGCACCGTACTTCGACTTGATGCTCAGGGGCTGTAAGTATATACTAATTAAAAATATATGTTTATGTTTTTAAGTCAATTACTTATAAACATGCATTTTTTTAACAGATTTATTGAGCAGCATCATGTATCCAGCCACATCAGCGCCGTATTTCAGAGGCGTGCAGATCCCAGTGGCTACGATTGGCGCCACGTATCTCCAGCCACGAGGGAGTTTTATTTTTCTGAGTTTCAGGTAAACTTATTAAATACAATTTATCACTGATATAAAATTCTTAATCTTAATAAATTCAGAAACTAACTGTTTATTTTAATGCAGAAAAAGTTTACGTGGGATCCTGCCAGCCATGATGCCATTAGGGCAGCATGGGAGGCTCTGACGGGACGCCGATACTCCGACATGCTTCATCGTTGGAGGTCATCGGGTCAGCGTCCTGCGCATGTGCCAGAGGGTATTTGGCACGAGTGGCAGCAGGCCTGGCAGTCCGATGGCTGGCGCAGGAGGTCCGCATCAGCCAGCACGAACCGCCGATCTGAGAAGGGCGGTCCTGGCACGGGTCTCTCCCGCCATACTTCGGGCTCCATTTCGATTCAGGAGCACAGACGGCGTATGGTAAGAAAACATAAATATTTTAATTACTATTTAGTTATTTACAAATATTTGTATTAATATCAATTTTTTTATTGTTATAGTCTGAGCAGGAGGGCGGAGATCCTGGTGAGTTTCGTCTATTCAGGGCGACACACACCAGGAGGGACGGTTCCTGGGTCGACACGCGATCACGGGAGGTTGCGGTAAGAAATTAGATTTATGTAGTATCTGTTTAATTTCTAAAATTTTATTTCGAGAAATTTATTAACTCATTTATTGTTGATTTCATAATTTCAAGACACGAGTCGAGGAGCTTCGCTCCCAGGCATCGCAGGTCGACTCTACTGATGGGGAGACGCCCGTCGAACTCTCAGCAGAGGAGAGTCGGCGTGTGTTTTTGGAGGCTGTTGGTGCCCAGCCGCGAGACCGCAGGGTCTATGGTCTGGGCACTAGAGCTTCTACATATTTTCCCCATCAGGCCTCCAGCTCGCGAGTTCTGGTGATCTTCCTCCCGAGCGTTTAGACGACCTTCGCAGATNTCTACATATTTTTCCCATCAGGCCTCCAGCTCGCGACTTTCTGGTGATCTTCCTCCCGAGCGTTTACACGACCTTCGCAGATCTATTGCAGAGGAGGTTCGCCAGGAGGTCGAGCAGGATTTCGAGGATCGTATGCGAGGCCGGGATCAGGAGATTGCAGACATGCGAGATGAGATGCATTATTTACGGGATATGGTTAGCCGCTTGTCGCAGAGTCTTCAGCCTCCACAGCCTCCACGTGATCGCCCAGATTGTTGATGTATTTTCTTTTCTTTTTTTATGTTGTACATGAAAACTTCAAAATTTAATATATGAATAATTTTAAAATTGAATGATTATTGTTTGGATCAATATGAGTAAGAATGTTTCAATCAATATTTAAATGTAACGAAATTATATTAACTGTTTTAATTTTTTAATTTTTAAATTTTTATTTTTTTAAAAAATATTTATTTAGTGATGCATTAGCGACTGCAATTGCATCGCTAATATTTTTAAAATATTATTATTAAATATTACGATGCAATGACCTGGCGTCGCAATAATATAAAAAAAAATTTAATAGCGACGCATTAGCGACTCAAATTGAGTCGCTATTATATCTAAAATATTTTAATAATATTGCGACGCAATGACCTTGCGTCGCAATATTTTCTCAAATTTTTTTTTGCGACTCTTTAGCGACGCAAATAGCGTCGCTATTATATCAAAAAATTATTTTAAATATTACGCGCAACTAAATACGTCGTAATATTTAATGATAATTTTAAATATTATAATTTAATTTTTAATTTAGCGACGCATATGGATGCGTCGCAATATTGCGACGCAATGTTGCATCACAGAGAGTCGCAATATTGCGACGCAATTGCGACAAATGGATATTGCGACGGACATCTGAGCGACGCCGTCATTGCATCGCTATTGCGTCACAATAGCATGTTTAGCGATGCAATTGCAACGCATTTGGGCGTCGCAATATTTTATTTCTCTTGTAGTGCACCCACTTTGATGGGACTTGACCTGCAGTCCTGACATATCAAAGAAGGAAGCAAGCTCTGCCATTGCTGCCATCACCTTAAATGCTCTTACAAGTGGCGGCACCCCAAGCCTCACAAACGACATCAGCTCTGACATTTTACTCATCAAAGTCATCATTACAAGGCCTCAACTATTCAAGCCAGACAAACTCTAAGCACCTATAAAATGGGTAAGAGGGACCCCCGACCAGGTAACTGAACTAAGAACTGATAACCACAACAATACTCTTAAACGCTCATTTTTTTCTCACAGAGAGCTCTTCTTCGAGCCTCTCTCTCTTTTTCTTTCGAGCTTCCTCAAGCTCATGGCTGTTGCCCAGAGCACTGACTTGAGCGTCGGAGGGTCCCCGCCGGAATCTCCGGCCCTTGGGACTTTTTGCAGGCTCCCAGACGCGAGATGCTCGCCGGAAGATCTCGGGCTCGCTGGAGAAGGCAACCGGATGCTCGCGGACGTTTGAGGGGGGTGATCTGGTAGCATCAGATTGGCGCACCAGGAAGGGGGAGAAAGCAGAGTTTTGTGACACTAAGCTACAAGCTCTCACTCCCTCTACGACAACAATGGTGGATAAAAATATGGTGATGACAAAGACCCATGGAGCTTCCGCCAGTAACGCTGGGGGGGCACCCTTAACGAGCTGACCGACAAGAGGCTGGCTCTCTGCCCATCGTCACCACTATCTCAGGCCATTCAGGCAGAGCATCATGCCACCCTTACTCTGTAAGTCCAAACATCAATGGCAGCTGCCCAAAAGCTACGGGAGTGATATTTCGTGGCCTCACAGCAACAAACAAGAGCCCATGCTGCTTCTTTAGTTGTCACTCAAGCCATCCACCATCCATCCGGTGAGAGATCTCCCCAGCGAGAGAATCACCACTGTCATATTTCTTTGTAGCTCAGCGGCATCAGAGCAACCTCAAACTCAAGCTCATTGGCAATTTAAGGCTCAGGCTCGTTAGCCAGCAAGAGCCTGCCCTTGGATTTCAGCACTGGTGCCCCCGCCTTCAATCAACATAGTTTCCTGGAGGGCAGGTCATCAACTCAGTAGAAGGAGACCAATTTTTTTAAAAGAAAAAAACTCTCAAGCCTGTAATCGACGTCGACACTGAACATGACGCAAAGGCAAACAGCTACGAAAAAGCTAAGTATACCACACTTTGAGAAAAAAGTTTCTTTTCATTAGTGTCTGAATGCATTACAGGAAAACCAACAAAACAAACCATTCAAAAGGCTCTCGTCGGTTCTGCGATCAGAAGGTCACCCCCGGGCCGGCCGCGAAACCCCCGCGACGGTTCAAGACCTATGGTTCCAGCGACCTCGAGTCACCCTCGGGCCGGCGTGGCGGTTTTAGAGAAGCTCGACGGCATCGCGGCTAACGGGACACCACTCAGTCTGGCTAGCATACGCCCCCGAGTCAGTTCAAGTCCCTAATAGCCCGTACCCGCTCGAGTCACTTCCCGGACCAGCACACAAACACCCAGGCGGTTCCAAAGGAGCTCGATGGCATCGTGACTAACGGGACACCACTCGGTCTGGCTAGCATACGCCCCCGAGTCGGTTCAAGTCCCTAACAGCCCGTACCCGCTCGAGTCACTTCTCAGACCAGCACACAACACCTAAGGCGGTTTCGAAGGAGCTCGACGGCATCCCGGCTAACGGGACACAACTCGGTCTGGCTAGCATATGCCCCCGAGTCAGTTCAAGTCCCTAACAGCCCGTACCCGCTCGAGTCACCTCCCGAACCTGCACATAAACACTCGAGGCAATTTTATTTTAGCCCCCGCGGCTCTATTTTTGCTTCGGCAATTTTATCTCAGCCTTATCAGCTTTATCTCTGCCTCAGCGGTATCATTGCAGCCTCATTGGCTTTATCTCTGCCTCAGTGGCACCATTGCAGCCTCAATGGCTTTATCTCTGCCTCAGCGGCATCATTGCAGCCTC
This sequence comes from Calamus simplicifolius, assembly GCA_900491605.1. Classification (NCBI taxonomy): domain Eukaryota; kingdom Viridiplantae; phylum Streptophyta; class Magnoliopsida; order Arecales; family Arecaceae; genus Calamus; species Calamus simplicifolius. The sequence continues at coordinate 62,820 of UESW01003780.1, read as the reverse complement.
CACGGCTCTATTTCTACTTCAGCAATTTTATCTTAGCCTCAGTGGCATCATTGCAGCATGCACGACTCTATTTCTGCTTCGGCAATTTTATCTCAGCCTCGGGCATGATTGCAGCCTCAACGGCTTTATCTCAACCTCAGCGGTATCATTGCAACCTCCACGGCTCTATTTCTGCTTCGATAATTTTATCTCAGCCTCAATGGCATTATCGCAACCTCCATGGCTCTATTTCTGCTTCGGTAATTTTACCTTTGCCTCAGTGGCGTTATTGCAGCCTCATCGGCTTTATCTTTACCTCAGCGGCTAACTGACGAGCATTCCCCCAAAAATTGGCATACGCTGCTTTAAGTGGCGGCGTAAGGTAATTAATTTACCTTCAAAATTTTTTAAAGTTCTACACTCCTTTCGCTTAGGTGATGTGCGGCACACAAGCTCAAGGAGTGTTGGGGGGCATTTGATGGGCCAGTTGATCCCATGGGCAATAAAGGCAACAATTTTTGGATGTCATCCTCTCAAGACAGCAATTTTCAGACGATTTTCTTAGGCGGCTGCGGCGGCCATCCTGAACGGCTTAATTTCTAGACGGCCTCACTATTCTACTCGGCCTTCTTTACAAAGTACCTGGCCGGTATTAAATATTTCATCCATGGCATTGCCTTTGGCTGCAACAAGTGTAATGAAGAAAGAGAACAAAAAGGAAAAAAGGGCCTCTCCGAAAGGCCACCTTCAGTCATTAATGGCCAGTAGTCAAATCAAAAGGCTAGAGCATTTAATGGTGGGGAATGACGTTGGCCAGCATTTAATGATGCAGAATGAGAGCATTTAATGGTGTCATAATGACTTGGCCAGCATTTATTGGAATGGAGCTGGGTAAAAGAGGAAAAAATCTGAGCCAGGAACTAGGAACTCCGAACTCCTGCTCGGCCACGAAAAATCTTGCCGCGGCACTTTCGCTCGGCCAGCTTCGCCTTGGCACTCCCGTTCCGCCAGCTTCGCCCCGGCACTCCGTTCGGCTTCACAGCCATATTATGTCTTTCACACCAAAGGCATTTATGGCCTCATAAAGGCCACGTGTATCCCACCACGTGTTGGCTCTAAGGCATTTATTGCCTTATTCTCTCCCACATTAATGGCTGCCTATCTAATGGAGTGGAGGACGCAAAGAAAGGGAGAAGTCCAAGTCGGCCCCGGCACTCTATTTTGAGTCGGCTCCGACACTCTTCGGCCTTGGCACATTTAATGGCCTCATTCAAGTCGGCCCCGATACTCTCTTTTGAGTCGGTCCCGGCACTCTCTTTCTTTTACACATTTAATGGCCTCATTCAAGTTGGCCCCGACACTCTCATTCAAATCGGCCCCACCTCATTCAAGTCGGCTCTCTCATTCAAATCGGCCCCGCCTCATTTAAGTCGACCCTCTCATTCAAGTCGGCCCGGCCTCGCATCATCCCATCCTAGCCTCTTCCAAGTCGGCCTCGCCTCATCTAAGTCGGCCTTGGCACTCTCTTTCGGGTCGGCCCCGGCACTCTCTTTGAAGTCGGCCTTGGCACATTTAATGGCCTCATTCAAGTCGGCCACGACACTCTCTTTCGGGTCGGTCCCGGCACTCTCCTTCAAGTCGGCCTTGGCACATTTAATGGCCTCATTCAAGTCGGCCCCGCCTCATTTAAGTCGGCCTCGCCTCATCCAAGTCGGCCCCGGCACTCTCTTTCGGGTCGGCCTCGGCACTCTCCTTCAAGTTGACACATTTTATGGCCTCATTCAAGTCGGCCTCGCCTCATCCAAGTCGGCCCCTTCACTCTCTTTCGGGTCGGCCCCGACACTCTCCTTCAAGTCGGCCTTGGCACATTTAATGGCCTCATCCAAGTCGGCCTCGCCTCATCCAAGTCGGCCTCGACACTCTCTTTCGGGTCGGCCCCGACACTCTCCTTCAAGTCGGCCTTGGCACATTTAATGGCCTCATTCAAGTCGGCCCCGCCTCATTCAAGTCGGTCCCGGCACTCTCTTTCGAGTCAGCCCCGGCACTCTCCTTCAAGTCGGCCTTGGCACATTTAATGGCCTCATTCAAGTCAGCCCCGCCTCATTCGGGTCGGCGACAGCACTCTCTTTCGGGTCAGTCCTGGCACTCTCGTTAAGTCAGCCTTGGCACATTTAATGACCTCATTCAAGTTGGCCCCGCCTCATTTAAGTCAACCCCAGCTCATTCAAGTCGGCCCTCTCATTCAAATCGGCCCCGCTTCATTTAAGTCGGCCCTCTCATTCAAGTCGGCCCCGCCTCATTCAAGTCGGCCCCGCCTCGGCATCATCCCGTCTCAGCTTCCACAGCCACATCATGTCTCTCGCACAAAGGCATTTATAGGTCACGTGCTCGCCACCTCGGCCCCGGCCATGAACGGTGCCATGCAAGCACTCTATAATCAACACTTTAAAAGGGATAGTTGGCTTCAACTCCCAACTCTTTCATCTTAGACAGATGTATGGCTCTTGATGGTGATGAGACTCCACCACCTTTTATTTCTCTTCGCTGCAGTGGTCAAATCAAGTGGCCACCCACTCTGACGGAACTTGACCCACCAACCAGCTGCAGCCACCCACTTTGATGGGACTTGACCTATAGTCCTGACATATCAAAGAAGGAAGCAAGCTCTGCCATTGCTGCCATCACCTTAAATGCTCTTACAGGTGGCGGCACCCTAAGCCTCACAGACGACATCAGCTCTGACATTTCACCCATCAAATCATCATTACAAGGCCTTAACTACTCAAGCCAGACAAACTCTAAGCACCTATAAAATGGGTAAGAGGGACCCTCGACCAGGTAACTGAACTAAGAACTGATAACCACAACAATACTCTTAAACGCTCATTTTTGCTCACAGAGAGCTCTTCTCTGAGCCTCTCTCTCTTTTTTTCGAGCTTCCTTAAGCTCATGGCTGTTGCCCAGAGCACTGACTTGAGCGTCAGAGGGTCCCCGCCGGAATCTCCGGTCCCCGGGACTTTTTGCAGGCTTCCAGACGCGAGAAGCTTGCCGAAAGATACCGGGCTCGTTGGAGAAGGCGACCGAACGCTCGCGGATGTTTGAGGGGGATGATCTGGCAGCATCACGAGTCATCCCTTTGTTCACCGGTGTCAAGGCGAAGAAGGCTAGCTAGATCGGACGTAGAGGACTGTTGAGCGCTAGGATCGATAAGATCGAAAAGCAACAAGAGGTTCATAGCTGAACCACTATCGCTGGAGATCGAAGACGGTAGATCGAGCATTGCCCTTTGGCCTCCCTCCATCAGAAGAGGAAGAAGAGCATACTACAAGAAAAAGCGTCATTTGCGAGGATTTTTTGAGGGAAAAAGAAAAAATTCATTGAAAATATAAATTTTTGACGGATTTTCGATGGATAAATGGTTGTCGGAAAAATCCTCCTCAAAAAAATTTTTCGAGGAAATTTATTTCCGAGAGATTTTCCAAGGGATTTTTCGAGAAAAAATTTCGAGAAAATTTTTGAGGGGAATTTTTTGAGGGATTTCCAAGGGAAATTTTTTAGGAAATTTATGAGGAAAATTTTCAAGGTATTTTCCAAGGGAATTTTGAGGGAAATTTTCCGAGGGATTTTTCGAGGAAAATTTTCGAGGGAATTTTCAAGGGAAATTTTCCAAGGGATTTTCTAAGGAAAAATTTTTGGGGGAAATTCTGAATGATTTTCTAATGAAAATTTTTGAGGGATTTTTTAAATTTTTTAAATATTTTTCTTAATTTTTGAGGAAATTATTCCTTACTAAATAAATCCAAGAGAACAATACCTCGCAAAATAGCTTTCCAAGAAACAAAATCCTTTGCAAAATCCCTTATAATATTTAAATATAATCTTTAAAAACTTAAATATTCTTTTTAATACACCTAATTATATATAAATAATCCATATAAAAAAATTATATTCATAAATATAACATATTAACCATAATCATCACAATAAATATAACATTAATACACTTGCTATATAAATTGAAAACCATAATCATCATAAAAATGATCCTTCTCATATATATATATATATATATGTATATATGTATATATATATATCCAAATACATAAAAAAAAGTTTCACAAGTGTCATCATGTCCAAGTTCATAACAAAAAAATCACAAATGTAAAGGAAAGGATATATGTATCAAAAATAAGGATAAATAAAAATATATGGCCTAACTAATAAATAATGGGAAGTGTCAAAACATATTTTAAATATAACAAATTACAATCATGATGACAAGTGTCAAAACATATTTCCAAATTACACATCAAACTGCCACGGTGGTAGATGGTACAACATTCTTAATGTTCCTAATCATATAGGAGGATGTAAAATGAATCAAGAGAGTGAACTTATTATGATCATCCGTTAAATGTTCTCCCTCCTATATCAATCACATGTGCCCAATGGCTAAAACACTAGTTCCTCTCAGACTACATTTCTACCAAGGTCAGAGTCCCTTAGATTGACTATCTACTACTAATAAATAATGGGAAAGGCTCTAAGACCAGCCTTAGAGCCTGAAGCCACATGACCAACAACTTAAAAGAAAAAAAAGGTAATAAAATAGTCTGCTATTTCCCCATGCAGCCCAGCCCCACAGCTTGGGGAAAATATAATAGATATATCCCTTCTATTTTAGTTTTCCTCCGCATCTAGTTCCTTTCTATGTGCACACAGTGTATCATTTCATCAAATTATCTAGCAAGATTTAAATTTTGCAACCTTCCTTTTTCAATTAGAATTCTTATAGGTCCAGAACTTTTCGTAGATGTATATACTATTTTTAAAACATATTTTTCATGGTCCTTTTATTGGGAAATCACAACCCTCCACTACAATTTCTCCATGTTCTGTCCAATACCAGTAGTCAGGTTTGAAACCTTTTTTATAAAGATGTACCTCACTTTCACTACAGTCAAGTACTTTGTGTTTTTGTATTTGAAACAAGGACACCTAATTTTCTTCTCACTCAAAAATATAGGTTATTGACATGCAAAGTGAATAAACCATTCCAACCCTATTAGAAACTCATCTGTATAACCCTTTCGGTCTGGTTAAAGTCTATTATACATCCAACTACAATAATGACAAATGTCCATAATAACGAAGCTTTAGAGTGTTTTCTTGATAACCAGCCTAAAACCATAAATAATTGATGCATGTTAATTTTGAGTTTGTATGCACGTGCTATACAAATGTTTGTTAACCATTGTTGGAGTAAATAATAAGTAATAGTTTATAGGTTTTTTTCTTTTTTCTTATAGAACACATGGATGAAGAATATAATTATAATTAACATAATAATGATCAAGCAGCAAATATGTCAAGTAACTAAAGCATTTATATAGCAAGGCTTAAATGTATTAAAAAGTTAAATCAATATTTTTTATCACATAAGATAAAAGAAATGATAAAAGGATAAGCTTGGAAGCAGCAACAAAAACAAAAGTACAATTTCACTTTTTCATATAAATAAGAAGTAACACTATAATGCAAAAATTGGGAAAGAATAGCACTAGAAAAGAATGAAAGGGTGGGGCTTGTAATTCAATAACAAAATATTCAGAAGAAAGGAGGCAGGCTTATCCATGAACAAAACATAAACAAAAAGGAAGATAAATCTCTTAGAATAACAAATAGATCGAAATGCCAGCCAGGATGGGCTTTGTTGCAGCCTTTAGGTTTGATGTGGGTATGTTAAAATTGGAATCAGTTCAAATTAAATCTCTATGAATAACAACATAGATTTGAGAGCTGCTTTCACGGTCTCTCCGTCAAAATGCTTTCCCAAGAATTAACTTTCTTCGATAGGAATTTCTGCCAACCAAGACCATACGTTCTCTGGTCGTAACTTTTAATCATGACAAGACTACACGTTACGGAATCATGCATGGGATATTTCCATACAGCACCATGCAGCATTATAATTATAGCTTGTTCAATTATTAGACTTCTCTCTTTCCCAGCTGACACCCAAAAAAAAATAAAAAAAATGATCTCTCCTTAATTTTATAACGGCGTCTACCATTGCCAGCCTGCAGAACGCTAGATCTAACAGAAGCTTCCATTAGAACCATGTGGAAAATGATAAGAGTCTCCACAAATGATCTGAATGGTCCTAGCTAGCTACTTGAAGGTGAAACAACCCCACACTAAGAATAATTTTTCCAGTCCACAAGCCAGGCCACATCGCAGCAAGCAAAATGACCCTTCTCCGATTTCAAATGAAGACAAGGTAAATAGAAAAGCAAAAGTGGAAAGCAGATAAGTTTCTTTTCAGCCTTGCAGCAGTGCCCTAAAGACAACTTTGCATTGAAGGCTGTCTTTTTCTTGCCATCCTTCTTTAATCACGCATTGACAGAGAGGAGGGGAGTAGGGAATGTACGTGGAAGCTTGCAAACTATTGAACTTCGGAGTGAACCCCACCATGCACCCATAGATTTATATGCAGAGATTTTCAAATCTAGGTTCTTAGCCTTGGCTATTTCTATGATTTGATACTTAATGCGGACAGAAGAGAATACTAGCAGTGGGAATTGATTTTTGATTTTAATTTAATTTATAAAAAAATAATTGGGAAGAGAGGGAATGCGGGCACTGGGCGGTGGAATACCAAATGAAATATTGCTAGCGGTGAGATTTGATTTTGATTTTAATTTAATTTATAAAAAAATAATTTGAAAGAGAGGCAGCGGTAGAATACCAAATAAAATATCGCTGGCGGTGGGATTTAATTTTTCATTTTAATTTAATTTATAAAAAAATAATTTATACTATTTAAATATTTTTATAATAATTTATGAATAAAAAAAGTTTGGGATCATAATGGTTATGATAGTGATTATTTTTTTAAGGTTCAGGTTCAAATCCTTTTATCTACCTATTATAAATTTATTTTTAAAAAAATACTAAAATAAGATTTTTTTTGTTTCATGAGAATTATTTATGCCTATCTTACATAGATTTTAAATAAAAAAAAATTATGGATCCAGAATAACATGTTTTATTTAGATTTGATGATGAATTATAACATTAAAATCATATTGATTGACTAGACATGAGTATTTGTATTATGAATTGATGTATCTAAACTTATTTATGAATTTTTAATGAAAAAAGCCCTCCAAAAATCCCTCACAAAAATAATTTTTGAGGGATTTTTTAAGAATTTTGTGAGAGATTTTTCAAGGGATATTCTATAATAAATGACTTATTTGTAAAAAAAAATTGTTAAGAAATATCCCTCAGAAATCCCTCGGAACTTAATTTAGCGAGGATTTTCCGAGGGATTTCTTTAATCAAAAAATTTTATTAATAACTCATTAATGAAAAAAAATCCCTCAAAAAATCCCTTGCTAAATTAATTTTTGAGAGATTTTTTGAGGGATATTTTTTATATTTTTTTTATGAATAAGCCATTTATTATAGAAATATCCCTCGAAAATCCTTCGGAAGCTAATTTAGCGAGGGATTTTTCGAGTGATTTCTTTCATGATCAAAAAATTTATTAATAACTCATTAATGAAAAAAAAATCCCTCAGAAAATTCCTCACTAAATTAAGTTTCGAGGATTTTCCAAGGGATATTTTTTATGCATTTTTTTTATGAATAAGCCATTTATTATAGAAATATCCCTGAAAAAATCCCTCAGCAAATTATCAAAATATCCCTCGAAAACTCCCTTGCAAAATTAATTTTCGAGGGATTTTTTGAGTGATTTTTATCAAATTTTTTACGAATAACCATTTATTATAGAAATCCCTCAAAAATCATCAAAATATCCCTCAGAAAATCCCTCAGAAATTAATTTTGCAGGGATTTTCCGAGGGATTTTTTTTTATCAAAAATTTTATTAAAAACAAATTAATGGAAAAAATATCCCTCGGAAACTCCCTTGCAAAATTAATTTCTGAGGGATATTTTTTATCAATTTTTTTACAAATAAACCTTTTATTAGAAATATCCCTAGGAAAATCCCTCGAAAAATCATCAAAATATCCCTCAGAAAATCCCTTGAAAATTAATTTAGCGAGGATTTGCCGAGGGATTTTTTTCATCAAAAAAATTTTATTAATAACTCATAATGGAAAAAATTCCTTAGAAAAGCCCTTGCAAAATTAATTTCCAAGGAATTTTTTGAGTGATATTTTTATTAATTTTTTTATGAATAAGCCATTTATTATAGAAATATCCCTCAAAAGTCCCTTAAAAAATCATCAAAATATCCATTGAAAAATCCCTCGAAAATTAATTTAGCGAGGGATTTTTCAAGGGATTTTTCATTAAAAAATTTTATTAATAACTTATTAATGAAAAACAATCCCTCAGAATATCCCTTGGAAATTAAATTTGCAAGGGATTTCGAGGGATATTTTTTTATCAATTTTTTTTACAAATAAGCCATTTATTATAAAATATCCCTAGAAAAATACCTCAAAAAATTATCAAAATATCCCTCGAAGAATCCCTCAAAAATTAATTTAGCGAGGGATTTTCTGGGGGATTCTTTCATCAAAAAATTTTATTAATAACTCATTAATGGAAAAAAATCGCTCAAAAAATCCCTCGCTAAATTAATTTTCGAGGGATTTTTTGAGGGATATTTTTTATTAATTTTTTAACGAATAAGCCATTTATTATTGAAATATCTCTCAAAAATTTCTCAGAAAATCATCAAAATATCCCTCAAAAATCCCTCGGAAATTAATTTAGCGAGGGATTTTTGAGGGATTTTTCATCAAAAAATTTTATTAATAACTCATTAATGAAAAACAATCCCTCGAAATATCCCTTGCAAAATTAATTTCCAAATATTTCCGAGGATAATTTTTATCAAATTTTTTTAAGAATAAACCATTTATTATAGAAATATCTCTCGAAAAATCCCTCAGAAATTAATTTAGCGAGGAATTTCTGAGGGATTTCTTTCATCAAAAATTTTATTAATAACTCATTAATGAAAAAAAAATCCCTCGGAAAATCCCTTACAAAATTAATTTCCGAGGGATTTTTCGAGGGATATTTTTTATCAATTTTTTTTACGAATAAGCCATTTATTATAGAAATATTCCTTGAAAAATCCCTCAAAAAATCCCTCGGAACTTAAATTTTGCGAGAAAGTTTTTGAGGGATTTGTTTCATCAATTTTTTTTATTAAACTCATAGAAGATTGGCAAGTTGACAAGCTCATCCAAATATTCGAATATGAATCGGATGTCTATCAATATCCACACTTATCTTTCTTCTACGAACATGGATACAAATATAGATATTAGCTAGATGATCAAATATGTTATCATATTTGAATAGATTTATATGAAATATATATTCAAATTGATATCATCATAATCACTTTTACCCTCAAGTGGCTATGCAGTGCTTCCACTCCTTTTCTAAGTGAACTCTAGATTAGATACCTCCATGGTGATGCGATATTGAGCTTCGAGGAGTTGCATCTTAGTGAAGAGGCAATGAGCACTATGGCACTATCAAGGAGATGGGAATATCAATGTCAATGACAATCTTGTGAACTAGGGTGCCATTGTTGATCAATGGTTTGACAAGACATTGGCTGAAATGTTACCTATAGCTCAAATTTCCGTCACATGTTTTTCTGCTGATTCCATCTTTTTATTCACATATTTAAAGAATCATAGGAAATTTATGTGCAAGAGCTTCTTAAATACAATCCCTGCACTAGTGTTTCTGATGCAGTTTTGTTGTGGTCTAGTCAATCAGATTGTATTTAGGGATGGCTGAAGGCAGTGAGGAAGAACTAGAAAGGGAGAAGAGGTAAATATGGCCGCAATGGGGATATTTTCATCATTTGACAGACAACAATATTGCTGGATGCATGGTCGATGTGGAACAAAAATGTAAAATCATGCAGTCACAGTTTTAAAAGTAGAGGGGAGCCACGTATAAAAAAATGTACAGGGGTGAAACTTTCTGCTTTCCAAAAGAAAATTTTCAAGAAAAGGAAGTGGAGGAGCAATGTTATAATGGCAAACATAATAGGGCATGGCTTCCGGCTGTTATTTGGCATTTACATGTTCTTCGCGCCGTCGAGTAGATTGTAAATGTTGATGCAAGATTGACACATCTAGTGATCAAAATGTCAATGATACTCCCCTTATGACTGTAATGGATTAGATCAGATTGAATAATAATGCTTGATCTTGATCGGATTTGATTTTATATTCGAACCATCATTTTAAACATAATCTAACTCATATATTGATCGAATTGAAATGAAGTGAATCTTTATAAATTGATCATTCGGATCTATTTAGGATCAAGTATAACTCGGATCCAACCTAAGATATTGAGGTTTGGGATATGTTTGAATTGAATCATGTTTATAATTGAGTCAAGCATCTAATATATAGATTACATTAGGTAGGATAAATTTGAGTTAGTGGTAGAAGGATCATACTATCCAACTGCACTCAAATGCTTTTTTTTGAATCTTAAGGTTGCGTTTGATAGCCGGTAATCTATTCAAATTATCGGTAATTTGAATTGGACCTATCAAATAACTATATTCAACTCAACTCATCTAAGCCTTTTCCCAACTACATAGGGTCGGCTACATGAATCTGCTTCCTCCACTCTGCTCTTTTTAGGACCAAGTCGACATTCAATTACAAATAGTTGTATCTTTTTTAATTATTTCTGTCCATATCAGTTTAGGTCTACCTCTACCTCTATCCTTACTATGGATTGTTAAAAGATCACTCTTTCTAACTGAAGCATTTAAAGGTTTACGTTGTATATGTTCAAATCACCGTAATCTATTTCTCTCATTTTATCTTCAATTGGGGCTACTCCTATCATTTCTCTTATATGTTTATTTCTAATTCTATCTTTAAAAGTTTTACCACATATCCATCTTAACATATGCATTTTTGTTACACTTAATTTTCATATGTTGTTTCAATATTGCCCAACACTCTATTCCATATAGCATAGCTGGCCTAATAGCGGTTTTATAGATTTTTTCAAATTTTAATGGGATGCGCCGATCATATAATACTCCCGAAGCACTCCTCTACTTAATCCATCTTACTTTAACTCTATGATTCACATATTCACCTATTTCATTTTTTGCTAGAAAACCCACCAAATAATTATGTTTGGTATATATTTTTAATGGTAATCTATCTTGTAGTGGTAATATGAATTACTTTTTATGAAATAATCCTTTTTCTTCCGTGAAAATAAAATCATCCCCTTCTCTTTCATGAAAACAAATCATCCCTTCCGAATGCTACTTCACTTATCCTCTCACGATGCCTACCCTTGCCGGTGAGCTACCATCATCAAATTTAGGCGTTGTCATTTATAAATGCAAGTATTTTAAAACCAAATATATAATAGTATATAAATTTTAATAGATTTGATTTATGAATATTTTGTCGTACCAAACACAATAATCAATATCACTGTAACATTACCTGTGATACCAAATAAAGTAATTAACATTATTGATAATTTATCCAGTGGTAATCTATTTTGTAGGCAATCTATGTTATTATTTAGGATTGCCTGACGATGCACAAAATACAACCTAAGTATTTTCCAAGCTGGACTGATATTACTTCTTTGCAGGGACAATAGATATTGGGTTGCCATTGTCCTTCAACTTTATTAGCAGCATAATGATTAGGTAGCTAGACTTGGGCAATTTTAACGGGTACTAGACGTGCCTACTTACTAACCAACCCAAACGATTGATTATGTTGGCCCAAAGTATTTTATTTAATATAAATATTTAGATACAATATGACTTACATATGATAAAAGAAAATTTCATAAATTAAAATGCCATTATTTTTTTTATGGCTTATTTATCATTAGATTGTGAGCTCCGAACAATACATCTAACAGCTGCTGAAACCAAATGGAGCACCATTACGAGCACAATTTAAGTATTAAGGCAACAATAGCAGCCAGAAATGGAGCCTACGGTGGCGCATGCTCCGAAACTAAACTTTGCAGACTTGCATTCTGAGTGCATGCCACATCAACGCACACAGTTTCCCTTTGAATACATGGCATATTACTTCATCTACCACGTACAAATTCTCGAGAGATACAAAGAAATAAATCATGAATCCTGTTCACATCAACAATAAAATTAAATCTTTCATGGGAATTAAAAAAAAAAAAAATCTTAAGCTGCAACCTATCACCCACTGATACTTCGAATATTTAATTTTGCATGTCCAATTGTAATATGATACTACAAACTAAAAAATAATTGATTTTTAACCAACATGCTTCAAAGGTGTGTGTGTGT
>UESW01003780.1:0-37096 GCA_900491605.1 Calamus simplicifolius | reverse complement strand
CTAATTCCTAAGAACATCCAATAATAATATTTTCTTTTTTTTACAAGCTAAAATTTGTACTTTATGTGAAAAAAAGCCTTTAATAGGAGATATATAAAGATTTCAAAATCAGGATCAAACTGCTAGCAGTTTAAAGAACACCGTCACCTCTCTTTTAATTTATTATAGTAGAAATTTTAAATTAGATCAAAGAATTTTATTCGCCCTAATCATATTTCTTTAATAGAAAAGTATTATGGTCTCTTATTGTATGACATGCTTTTTTTATTTTTGCTTATCTTTGGCAATATCCAGCCAAATTTATTGGATCATAGTAGCCATGACATGCACAGATTTTACAATAAATCTGGGTTCTTAGCTATTATAGTGAGAGTGTAAGATTGAAAAAATCGTATACTATAGATCAGAACAACCAATATCATAATAAATTAGATGCAAAAATATAAAAATACATACTAGGTATAGTTTAAAGGGTGCAATCATCTCCTCATATATAGCATTAGTACTTTCTTTTCTTATTCTCTTTATGTTGTTATTTAATGAAGCCGACAACCCTTTTAACTCTTATATATGACATTATTAGAGTTAAAGTTCGGTTGGGATGGAAACAGAAACCAAATTATAAAAAATACACCTTCATACCATATAACCATATATAATAATCACTGAAATGGACCTAATCAAATACTTTATAAATTATGTACTTTCTTTAGGCTTATACTAATCTTTTAATATGACTAACATTCAATTTAAATTTTGCAAAATATAAAAGCATGCAGCAAAGTAGCCCATGTAAGTTTAAAATCTTACAAAGAAATCCTTCACCTTTTTAGCTTCTGTTTTAGTTTCCCCATATAAGCCGAAATAATCCTTCGGTGCATATCTAATAAGATCTTCTTTATTGCCTGCATATCTAATAGGATCTTCTTATTGTCACATATCTAGTAAAATCTCTTTATTCCCAAACTAGATTCTATATCCTAAGAGAAAAAGAAAGTCATCCTCGATTCAATCTATAAATAAAGCCCATCCATCATATAGGGCTCCTACAGGTAACTTCAGTGTATGTGAAACCTTAGGCGTATGGTGAAGGGCACTATGGATGGTCGAAAGAAACGAGCATTTATTTGATGATGATGTTGTGGTTTATCACGGCATCTGGTATAATACTTAGAAAGTTTCCTCAAGTTTGAAGATATTTCTTTCTTTTCTAATAACATCCTTTTCTATTGGGGATTATATTTGTGGTAACTTATATGCAAAATATATCGCTAATAAATCAAATAATGCTTTCAAAAATCTTACAAGCTATATAATTTCATATGCTTCAAGGACTCCGCTCTCATGTTGTTTTAATATGTCATCATATTCATATAAACAGATCATCCACACTTTATAATTAGGACATCTGTTCAATTTTTTATATACATTGCAAGAAATTATAATGGTAGGAAAATTTCTATCATTAGTATAACCATCAAACTTTCATCAATGGCACGGGCCTTCTCTCGTTTGATATCTTTGCCGTTTCTGCTTTCACTTAGTTAATACAATTGGTGACGGCAGAAATATATTTTATAGCACTATCACTTTTATAAAGTCTCGGTTAAACTCATCCATCAGTCAAACTTGATTTTGCGTGAGACCTGATCTTTATGAATCATTTAGTTTTCCATGAATGAATGCGTGAATATTTTCCTTGTTTGCCTAAAGCATGATGAAATATTAGATCTATTTCAACAGTTCTTTGTCAATCCGTGTCAATGTGAAGTAGTTGAGATTCGGAAGAAGTCATTATGTCTCTTGTTATGCATCGAAGCATTGTACACGTTCCGAGATTGCATTACAAGATTTAATTTATTTTTGATGTGAACAGGATTCATGATTTATTTGTTTTCATTCTTGCAGAGAATTGGTGCGTGCTGGGCGCCGGATCATGCGTTTGGTATAAAAGCGAGGTTCTGTGCATTGATATACAATGCAACTCTCTATGCAAGTCTGCGCAATATACGTCAGGACATTGCAGCTCTGTAGGCCCTTATCATGGCTGCTATTGTTGCTTCTGATATTTGGCTTGTGCTACTAGTAATGCTCCATTGGTTTCACTGTACTAGTAGATGCATTGTTTGGAGCTCAGAATCTAATGATAAATAAATCATAATAAAGAAAAGCCATGACATTTCAAATTTATGAAATTTCTTTTATCATATGCAGGTCATGTTATATCTCATTGTTTTTTTTTTTTTAACAACATACTTCTCTGCAACATGATCATTTGGGCTGGTTAGCAAATAATACGTCTAGTGCCCATAACTAATTGCCCAAGCTAGATAGCTAAATAATTAAGCTAATAATACAATTCAAGGACAAGTGCAACCCAAGGTCCATTATCCTTGTGGAAAATCAGGTAATATTGGGCCTGCTTGGAAGACACAAGGGATTCAAAAGAAGTATTTGTGTAACGCCCTGAGTTTATAAATTCTTATATTGTTTTGAAAGATTTATACAATTATTTAATTTAGATTTGTAATCAAGGATTTGGTAAAGATTTTTGTGCTCAATGGCAATTTGTAGCAAGTTGGGAGAAGTTAAAATTAAATCCAAAAGTTAAAATGCCCTAGAATCCCTTGGAAAGTAAGCAATGAGAGCCTTTCCTTGGTTTTTTTTCTTGTAGCCACTATATAGTTGACTACTGTTAGAATTTTGGGAGACACCCTCACGTAATGCCCCTTTCCCCCTCACATAGTATTTTGATAGTCAGCATAGTAGCTGGCTATAACTTGAAAACCCCACGTAAATGCCCTGATAGTCAGCATGGTAGCCGGCTATTACCTTTGTTAGTCGGCTACCATGTCGACTAACATAAGTAAGTCCTCTGTAAGGGCCTCATAGAGCCAACTCTTATGTTGGCTACTATGTGAGAAGCTTTGTTCTTTGATTTGAAACTAATTGTGCGCCTTAAAGAGCGACTCTTATGCCAGCTATTTTAGGAAAAGCTTCTGTGTTTTTGCATTGTAATGGATTGAAGCCACAATATCCAGCTAAGAAGCCGACTACTTTGATTTAAACCATCCAAAAATTTTATTTAAGTCATGAAACCCATGGATTTCACGCTAACTTGGGATAGTGTTCTTAAAATTGTTCCACAGTGCCTATTGTTAGTCAGCTAGTTTGGGACAGTCTTTTAAAAATGTCGGGTGTGATTATAGCCACATTAATGCTCCAAATTTTATTAGAACTTAACAAGTTTGCATGCAGGATGAGAGTAAAGCAATGATGGGTGACCCTTTGGGATGTCATTTGGGGAATTAGCCAAGGGCAAGAAAGAAAAAGTTTTAGAAGTCATTTAGAAGATTGATCAAGGGCAAAATAGAAAAAAAATTTAAGGGCAAAATGTTAAGGCTGAGGAAGAGCCACGTGGACTTTAAAGAGTATGCCTTAAGAGCCTTGGAGTTAAAACCCACTAACTCTTTTCTAAACCACTATAAGAAAGGAGAAAAGAATGGAAAAAGGAAGAAAAAATAGAGAGAAAAGAGGAAGAAAAAGAGAGCTCAACCAAAAAAAGAGAAGAGGAGAGAAGGAAGAAAAAGAAGAATAAGAAGAAGAAAAGAGGAGGAAGAAGAAAAGAAAAAGCCAAGGGGTTTTCTTGCTTTCTAAGGTAAGTTTGTTTTCCCTAAGCATGAGAATAGTATTAGAGTCTTGTGATTAGGATATACATGACATGTTAGCATGTGTATTTAGAAAAATATGAAAGATGGAAGAAAATTATGCTAAGATGTTAAGCATGGAGCTTGCATGCATAGTGCATTTCAACCTTTCATGTTTGTGGCCCTGATAATGCATACGTGATGACTTAGGTCAAGAGATTGGTTCTAGGGAATCAAAACAAGAAAGATAGCAGCCAGTTAAGAGTGATAGCAGCTAAGGTAAGTGGGTTCTCATCTAGTTGTGTATATTATTTTTGAGATATCAGGTGGATATTTTGATATAAACCCAAGATATGATATGCCTAGTATAGTGTTTCTATGGGGTTTTAAATATGAAAAATGAGAACTAAGTTTATGATGTATTTCAAAACATGAGTTTAAAGCATATTTCAAAGCAAGCATGAGTTTTAAAGCATATTTTAAAGCCAAGCATAAGTTCAAGCATGAGTTTCAGAAAAAACATGAGTTAAAGCATGAGTTTCAGAAAAGAATGAGTATTAAAGGAAAGCATGAGTTTTAGAGGCATGCATGGGCATATATGCATGGCAAAGTTTTTAAAGAACGTGTAGCTGAGAATATAGATTTTAAAGCATGCATCATACAGAACATTAGCCACCTATGGGACTTATCACCCTAGACTGTGCTGCAGCATGAGCATTGCATACTACTTATACAATAACACCTCCTTGCAATTCAATCGTACGATGATCCCAAGGCCAGGGGTGAGTACAAGCTAAACCAAACCCAGTAGGGCAAATTGCAAGCAGCCCATGAAGGCAAAGAATCATAGCTCGATAATTAGCTCAGTTATTATATAGCCCATCGGGGCTCAGAAATTTGCCCAACGGGAGGGGTACAGAAGAGGCCCACAGAAAAGGGGCAAACCCACCTACGTACTAGGGTGAATCACACGTAGTGAGGGATGCCACCAAAATGTAGGGTTCATTGAGCTATAGTCACTCACCCACTAAGAGTACACCTGCAGAAGGGCGATTATAGGATTGTATCTTAGAGGTAACACATACAACCCAGCATTATGAGATTTGAAAAGTTGCATTTGGCTTTAAAAAATGCTGGTGAGCAATTTGAAAAACTTACATTATGTTTAAAAAGGACTGTTGGGCCAAGCGTATCCCTGATGGCGAAAGTTTTAAAAAAATATATGCCAGTGGGCAAAAGTATATCCCAATAGGGATAGAAAGAAAAGAGCAGAAAAGCTGGGCTATAGAAAAATAGGTCCCGATGAGGGACAAGAAAGCATATGTTGCTTTTAGAAAAGCATTTATATGTTTTATAAAGAAAAGCAGTATGCATGTTTTTCATGGATGATTTTTTTTTCAGTGGAAAAATAATTGATACAGTATTTTAGTATTGGTATATTATTGGAAGCATGAGCTAAATTATAAGTTTTCTCTTATCATTTCAAAAAGTTGTATATATTTATCTATATGGTTATTTTTTCAGTGAGAAAATGGTTGTAATAATATTTTAAATGAAGTTATGTTATTCAAAGCATAAGCTATTTTATGTTTTTTGTTATCATGTTCAAAAGTATAGTTTGGTTTATTCATACTATATATATATATAGATTCAAATGAGGATCAAACTTAGTGATTTAAAGAGCATCATCACCTCTCTTTTAATCTATTTTATGATAGAAAATTACATTTGATCAAAGGATTTCCATTCATCCTAATCATATTTCTTTAACAAAGAAGTATTGCAATCTCTTCTTGCACAACATGTTTTCTTATTTTTGCTTGCCTTTGACAATGTCCAGCCAACTTTGTTGGACTCATTGGAGCCATAACGAGCATTGATTTACAATGAATCTGGGTTTTTAGCTATTATGGTGAGAGTGTAAGATGAACAATCATATACTATAGATTGAAACAATCAATATCATAATAAATTAGATGCAAAAATATAAAAATACAAACTAGGTATAGCTTAAAGGGTGCAATCATCTCCTCACGTATAGCATTAGTACTTTGTTTTTCTTATTCTCTTTATGTTGTTATGTAATGATGTTGATAACCTTTTAGGTCGATTAGGATGGAACCAGAAATAAAACTATAAAAAATAAAACAAATATTAAGCCCTTCTATTGAGAAGCCCAAATAATTAGGCTATACACCTTCGTACCATATAGCCATATATATTAATCACTGAAAATGGACCTAATCTAATACTTTACGGATTATGTACTTTATTTAGGCTTGTATTGATCATTTAATATGACTAACATTCAATTTAACTTTTGCAAAACATAAAAGCATGTGGCAAAGTAGCCCATAGTAAATTTAAAATCTTACAAAGAAATCTTTTCCCTTTTTCCCCCCTGTTTTGGTTGCTCTATATGAGCTGAGAATAATCCTTCAATGCATATATTGTAAGATTGTCTTTATTGCCAAACTAGATTCTATATCCTAAAAGAAAAAGAAAGTTATGCTTGATTCAATCTATAAATGAAGCCCACCCATCATAGGGCTCCTACAAGTAACTTCAGTGTATCCAAAACCTTAGGTTCATAGTGAAAGGCACCATGGATGGTCAAAAGATATAAGTACTTTCTTTGATGTGGTGGTGTGGTTTTTCATGGTCTCTGGCATAATACTTAGAAAATATCCTCAAGTCTGAAGACATTTCTTTCTTTTTCTTAATAACATCCTTTTTTATTGGAGGATTATATTTGTGGTAACTTAGATGTAAAATATATTTCTATTTTAAGAAATTTGACAGAGTTTTACGCTGGCTATCAGCTACCTAATGCAACCCTCCTTCGTTACCCGGGCTTGGGACCGACCTTGGCAGAGTTATATGTAAAATATATTTGGAAAAAGGCTTAGATGAGTTGAGTTATATGTAAAATATATCTCTAATAAATCAAATAATGCTTTCAAAAATCTTACAATCTATGTAATTTCATATGTTTCAAGGATTCCACTCTCATGTTGTTTAAACAAGTCATCCACACTTTATAATTAAGACATCTATTCAATTTTTTATATACATTGCAAGAAATTATAATGGTAGGAAAATTTCTATCATTAGTATAACCACCTTCATCAATGGCATGAGCTTCAATCATTTGATATCTATACAGGCTTTGCTTTCACTTAGTTAATACAACTTGTGACGACATAGATATACTTTTCCTAGCACTATTACTTTTATAAAGTCTCAATTAAACTTATCCATTAGTCGAACTTGATTTTGCTTGAGACTTGATCTTTATGAATCATTTAGTTTTTTGTGAATGAATGACATGAATCTTTTCCCTGTTTGCCTAAAGCATGTTGAAATATTAGATCTATTTCAACAATTTTTTGTCAATTTGTGTCAATGTGAAGTATGTTGTTATATAGCATAAAATCAGAACTATATAATATTGACTTAACTATCGTTGGTTTGAAAGAAAGAAAATAGAAAAGTATTTGACAGATAAAAAGAGAGAAGAAGGAAGCTTTATATCTGAACACATAAATTTATTCACTGTACTACTCTTTATATAGAGCTAAAACACAATAAAAAGTATAAAAAATATTAATTCAAAGCCATGTTTAACAGATTCCTAATATTAAGCTTTTATTCCTGATGTCAAGCCATAACAGAAATATGCAATAGAAAAATAAAACTCCTAAAGATTTGGTCTGTTGACCAATTATTCTAATATAATTTTGCAACCTAAGGCATGTTTTCAACACTCCTCCTTGCTTTAGTAGTTGCAAGGCCTAATTTGCTTCTTAGAATTTCAAATCTAGCTTTTGGTAGAGCCTTGATTAGCACATTTGCAATTTGATTATTTGTCTTGTAATACAATAGCTTGTTTTCTCCATTCTTCTATTCTTCTCTTAAGTGATACAATTTGATCTTGAAATGTTTGGTTTTGCCATAAAATATAGGATCATTTGCAATTGCAATTGCAGCTTAGTTAGCCACATGTATCTATGTTGTCTCATTTTGCTTCATATGGAAATTAGCAAGTATTTTTCTAATCGAAACTGCTTGATTTAATGTAGCATTAGCTTCTACATATTCAGCTTCTATTATACTTTGAGCTACCACATCTTGCTTCCTTAAGGACCATGTAAATATTCATGATCCAAAGCTAAAACAATAACATATTGTACTTCTCATGTCATCAATTGAATCTGCCCAATCACTATTAGAATAACCCTAAAGCTTAAAATTCTAGCAGTAAAAATATTTAATACCATAATTTTTTGTGCCCTTGATATATCTTATAATCCTTTTGGCAGCTTGAAAATGCACTTCACTAGCACAATGAATGAATCTTGAGAGCAAACTTATTGAAAATATTATGCCTGGTCTGGTAGCTATAAGATACATCAAGCACCCAATCAGGCTCTTATATTGGCTTTCATCAATTTTTTCTGCTCCATCATCCTTGCTGAATTTTTCTTTCTAATTCATAGGTATGGTGGTGGTTTTACAATATTCCATATGAAATTTCTTGAGTATTTCCTTTGCATACTTCTTTTGGCTTATGAAGACTCCATCACGATCTTACTTCACTTCCATACCCAAAAAGTAGGACATCAAACCAAGGTCTATCATCTCAAATACTTTGAGCATTTTAGTTCTAAAATCTTCTATTAGTTTCTCATTGCTACCTATTATAAGCAAATCATCAACATAAATAGAAACTACAATTAAGTTAGCATATTTTCTTTTTATATACAGTGTAGCTTCACTTGGACTTTTAATAAATCCAAAGCTTTGAAGATGTCATGAATTCTGCTATAGGCCCAAAGGGCCTGTTTAAGGCCATACAAGGCCTTCTTTAGCAAGTAGACCTTCTTCTCCTATCCTTTGGCTTGAAAACCCTCGAGCTGCTTTACATAAATCTCCTCCTGAAGATAACCATTTAAGAAAGTTGATTTTATATCTAACTAGTAAATCTTCTATCCTTTTTGAGCTGCTAAGGCAAGCAACATCTGAATTATATCCAAATATGCTAATGGAGCAAAAGTATCTAAAAAATTCACATCAAATACTTGACCATATCCTTTTGCAACCAATATAGTTTTATATTTATTTACAGAACCATTTGCATTAAGTTTGGTTCTACAAACCCATTTCATTCCAATGACTTTTCTACGGAGAGGTTTGTCTACAAGCATCCAAGTATCGTTCTTTTCTATCATTTTGAGCTTCTCTTTCATTGCTTCAATCTATTTTTCATCCTTCTCTGCCTCTTCAAATTTTGCAGGCACAAAAATAGCAACATTGCTTCTAGCATAAATATCAGATAAGAATCTTATACCTCTTACTCAAACATCATCTATGTCATCATCAAAGTATTCAAAAGTCTCTGGCAACTGCTTCTTTGTTGACTCATCCCAATTCCATTTTTTATCTTCCATAAACTTGACATCTCTACTTACAAGAACTTTTTGATTTTAAGGTTAAAAAATTCTATAAGCTTTGGAGGAGTTGCTATATCCAATGAAGATTCTTGTTTCTGCCTTCTTATCAAGTTTTTCTCTATTTACCTATGGCACATAGGAAAAACAGACAACCAAAAGTTCTTAGATTCTGTAAATTAGGTTTATAACCAAACCAAGGCTCGAATAGAGTTTTGTTTTGCAAAGCTCAGTTGGCTGGCAACCTATTTAACAAAAAATAGCAATGTTTGTAGCTTCTACCCATATTTTGTTTGGCAAATCTTTCTCATGCAGCATACATCTCGTCATCTCCATAATAGTATAATTTTTTCTCTCACTTATACCATTCTGTTATGAGGTGTAAGGTGCTGCAACTTAGTGCTTAATACCAACTTCTTTATAGAATTAGTCAAAGACATTATTTGTATATTCCGTCCCATTGTCATACCTTATCTTTTGCATCTTGCAACAACTTTGATTCTTTACTAATGTTTATGTTTTATATTCTCATAATATATTAGCAATCTTAGATTTGGACTTAAGATTCACACTTTTTAGGCAAAGTTGCAATTTTTTTTTGCATAATCCGTTCATGAGAAAAGTCCTTGCTAAATAGCCTTACTTTGTTTACTATGCCCAACAACTTATCGGAACAGTCTTTAATAGTTTTTGTCTCCTTCATTTTTAGCATTTCAAATCCCTCATCAAGTTGAATACTTGCATATTTTTAGTTCTTTCATTACCTTATATTTATTTCTTTCATTTCAAACTCCCTGATCAACTTATTTTTTTTCATTCTTGCAGAGAATTGGTGCGTGGTGGATGCCACAACATGTGCTTTGTATAAAAAGGAGGCTCTGTGCGTTGATGTACAATGCAACTCTGAATGCAAGTCTGCGCAATATGATTCAGGACATTGCAGCTCTGTAGGCTCTTATCATGGCTGCTTTTGTTGGTTTTGATATTTGGCTTGTGCTACTAGCTAGTAATGCTCCATTGGTTTCAGTGTGCTAGTAGATGCATTGTTTGGAGCTCAGAATCTAATGATAAATAAATCATAATAAAGAAAAGTCATGACATTTAAATTTATGAAATTTTTTTAATCATATGCAAGCGTTTTTCTTAAACAAAATACTTCAGGGCCAACATGATCATTTGGGCTGGTTAGCAAGTAATAAGTCTAGTGCCCATAACTAATTGCCCAAGCTTAGCTAGCAAAATAATTAAGCTAATAATACAATTCAAGGACAATTGCAACCCAAGGTCCATTATCCCTGCAGAAAAGGAAAAGTCTTCGTGCATCGCCTCCAGTGCACAAAGATGCGCACCAGGCGCGCATGGCCCAACCGCTTGCATGGGCGCATGGCCAATTACCACGTCCGATGCACGCCTTTGTGCACCGCAGACGGTGCATAAAGAGTTTCCTGCAGAAAATAAGGTACTATTGGGCCTGCTCGAAAGACACGACGATTCAAAAGTAGTATTTGGGTGCAGTGCGATTCTTCTACCACTAAGTCAATTGTTCCCATCTAATGGAATCTATTATTAGAATGCTAATGATCCTAAATGAGTTGACTGAGGATAACTTTGATTCTTTTCCTTAAGCCAAACTTCTAAAATCCAGTAGACCTTCTAATAGTTCATATGTTTACAATTCAACGAGGAAAAGATGTAGATTACAATCTTTAGGAGGAACACCATTGACATTTGCACATGTCCGTAATAACATCACTTTTCCGCTTCTTTTTCCTAGTATTTTTCATTGGAAAACATACAGTGTCACCCCATGTATTTTGTTTAGGTTATACTTGGCTCCTCTCTACTTTTAAAGGAAGGGTCTTTGTTATTCCATATAGCTACTGAATTAAGCATCTGCCATAGAATTGGAGCAAGAATCACCTGAGAGAAACATATATTATAAGATTTGATTGCAAATAAGTTACTGAGTTAAAACATCAGCTGCAAAATTAAAAGCACAGAAATGAGAACACTCCAGAGGTGCTGCTCTTGTTATAGTGCAATCCCACATACAGGCTCTAGACAAACCCTAAATAAAGACTAATCCTAGCTGATAAGCATCCCAAATTAGTTGTCGGGATAAATTTTGGAGCCTATTTATGTTCAATAATTGATAAAGCTTATTTACATGCAAAGCTTCAAAACATGTGACATGGGACTCGCGTGTGCATATAGGATGAAAAACTATCACTTCACATTTTTTGCATGGTCATCTTTAGCTAGTCATAGCACTTTACCACCTAATCATGGTGAAAGTTACCTCGTGTTAGGGCCGATGGTAGAGAGTGAAATATCTTCTTAAGAGAGGCTTCAGTGTGCATACAGTGCCACTTCCCTTTTGGCTTTATGTGCCAAAATTCCTATAGAGACATCATATTCCATGCAAAAAATAACATTGGAATACCGACCAATATTTGCTGCAGAAGTATCAATTCAGATGTCTCACATGTTTGCACTGCCATCATAGAAGCAGTAAGGACTTATTCTCCAGAGAGCATCCTAGCACAACTGACTACATTGATAAGTTTAACTATATAACCAAGCTTAGTCCAAAGATCATGTCTCTCATTTTGAAATATGCATGCTTAACATATTATCGATTAAAATAATGAAAATGTTCATTTATAATGACCATAGAAACAGTTGGTAATTTTATTGAAACATGAAAGTATACTATGACTTGCTTGGGTATGTTCTGAATTTGTTACATGTTGGAGGATGACTAATATTAGGACAGTTGACATGATTATTGCAAAGGAATCTGTGGGGCAATCATCAAGATACTTTGAAGAAGAGAAACAACTCATCATATACATTGTATAATAATACCAAAGATTTCGTAGCCTCATCATAACTAT
This sequence comes from Calamus simplicifolius, assembly GCA_900491605.1. NCBI lineage: Eukaryota > Viridiplantae > Streptophyta > Magnoliopsida > Arecales > Arecaceae > Calamus > Calamus simplicifolius. Next base: position 25,102 of record UESW01003780.1, on the reverse strand, counting down.
TAATCTAGTACACTAGGGCTTATTAATTAAAATCTATAAGCTAGTATTAGTTAGTTACCATTGCACTGGTGTATGGCCAATATATACAATACAATACAGTTAATCTAGAGATTCAAGCATTTTATGGATGTATTGCTTTCTGTAACAATGCCAGTTTGCCTCTTACTTCTGATTTGATATTAATTTAATTTTTTTAAATTTTACTATAGAATTTTGATATTATATTATAAGCAATGGCATTTTCTAAGTTGAAAACATTTGCATTTATTTTTGAATCGCTATAATTTCTTAGCATATTTCTAAGTTGAAATAATGTGATTCCTTGGGGTGTTGGTCATACTAATTTGTAAAGGAATGAGAAATGATCGCTATAACCTTGATGGCAACAGGAGTTTCTTTGAATCTAAAGGGTCTCCATAATAGTAAATTCAAGAGAAAAATTGTAGAATTTGCTCCATATGTTCCATAGACTGTTTGCTCATCCCCTTATGCGAGTCTGCAAACAGTGTATATCTATTGAAGAGAAAAGGATCAGATGTCTTTTTGATTGATAAATCAAAACGATTTATGATTTGGTACTCTTTGTCTAACTCACGTTGCTACATTTAGTGTGGTTTAGAAAATTATCACAACTTTTACCGGTTCCTTTATCAAAATTACAATTGAATTTGAGATATATATATATATAATCGTTTCTATTTAATGGCTTACCAATATAAAATCCTCATAGACTAAATCCTTTAATTATTGAAATAAAAAATGAAGAGAAAGAAAAAAGCAGATGAGAAACAAAATCTGACCTCTAATTAATGACATGGATAATGTATATATATATATATAAACACATGCATGTACGTAGTTCTGACCTTTAGGATCCGATAATTCAGATATTATTGAGTGACTTAGCTAGGGTTATAATTATATGTGTGAGAGTGTTTTTAATAAGGAATTGTTATTGTAAATCTTATTCTTCGCTATGAAACCTTTTTCTTTCCCGCTGTGTACGTGCAGCAAGAAGCCGTACGTATCAAAGCTTGTGTTGATATATCAATGACAAAGAGGTGCAACAACATTAATTCCGATCCATAGATCCTAGAATTGCATAAATAAATCTCAAGCAGCATGGACCTTAATTAGATCTGCACCCATCTCCTGGACTCTATGTTGGGGAGCGCGGAATACCCCCAAGATCACGGCTATAGCATATATGAGTAATACAAAAACTTTTATCGTTCTAATCTATGAGTATAAAATCATACCTTCAGACTTAAACGTTGGAACAGTTTGATTTGATTGCTCGACCTCAACCTTTTAGCCTTCCGTCGTATTCCCAAAAATACCTTCCTTCTCTCACAAGATGGTGGGATCTCTCGGCCGACCTAGGGTTTCTTGTTTTTCTTTTTTCTCAAAAACGTTAACCCTAGCAACCAACTGAAAGGGTATTTATAGGGCTACAACAGGGACCAATAGGTAAATATGAAAAGGACTTCCCACGTAATTAAATCTCCTAATCCTATCCCGGGTTAGGATTCAATTACGTAAATTACAATTCATTCCACTAAAGAATCATAATTATACTCCGAATCATATTCGAATTTATATTTTTGAGCCTTAATATTAAATACTTATTATCTCCCCACGTTAAGATAACAGATATCCACCAATTAAATTTAATTACTGACAATATAATTTAATTGGCTGTTATTATCCTTGAGACTTATCCACTTAACTTATTTGATGTATCGGATTCAAAATCCACTTGCAAGATTTGATACAATCAAAATTATAAGCTTCTCAAGGGGATATCATCAATCAAATTAAGGACGTGGATTCCTTCAACTATATATTCACCATATATATAATGTTATTGCCCAACCCACTGAGTTAATTGACTCATCTAGAATCTCACTCTATGTGTAATCAAAGCAATAATCACTACATACACATGTCTAGAAATAGAATTCAGATTAAGAGCATAAGTAATCATAATATTCATGAGTTTTAAATTATTTATAAAGTCATTATAAAATAATTAACTCAACTGGGTCCTGTTCAATACACACAAAGTGTACTAGCACAAATAGTTAGAATAAACCATTCTCCGTAGTCAAGACAAAACCTACTAAAATTTTGTGCTACAGTTCTACTGATTGTGTGTCCAATTCCATCTAAAACTGTGAACAATAACTTATTCCAAAAGAACCGATGATCTAGTCTTCTGTGTGTAAGCCGTACTCTACACAATAGATCAAATACTCTTGTAAATACTAGACACATGCACATATATATAGTAAATGACACACATTACTCAAAATGAATTCTCATTAAAATGTAAGACATAACATAAAGCATATCTTTTAGTCTATATCTCTATCACTCTATTCATCGTTGCCAGTTGCCTAAGGATGAGGAAGAGGAAGATGCATGCCAATTAATGACCCTTGGAGGAAAGAGCCATTGTGAATAGCTTCTGGAGTTCGGGCAAGGTGGAGGTATATATATATATATATATATATATATATGCCAGTCATCCCTTTGTTCACCGGTGTCAAGGCGAAGAACGCTAGCTAGGTCGGACGTAGAGGACTGTTGAGCGGTAGGATCGATAAGATCGAAGAGCAACAAGAGGTTGGTAGCTGAACCACTATCGCTGGAGATCGAAGACGGTAGATCGAGCATTGCCATTTGGCCTCCCTCCACCAGAAGAGGAAGAAGAGTGTTAGTTAGAGAAAAGAACAGAGAAAATGAAGAATAGAAATTGAATGAAAGAATAAGAGCAGGAATTGAGAAAAAGCTAATCTAATGCAGCAAAAAGGAACTTCTTCGTCTGGTGCAAACATTTATAGTAAAAAATATCTGAACTGAATGAATGAATCCCAAAATTACCGGTAACAATGAAGATTTTGATAACACTAACAATATCCTAAAGAATAGGACTTATTGACTGGAAAAACAATTCTAGTTATTGACTGAAACTAATCAAAGAAAACTTCAACGTGGTAGTCCTGAAGCAAATTATTAACACTCCTTGCTTTAGGCACTGCAAATTCCAATCATCTTCCTTAGTAATTCGATCTTTCCAACCGGAAGTGGCTTTGTGAACAAATCTGCCAGCTGATCTTCAAACTTGCAGTAAGCAAGTTTCACTTTTCCAGTTTGTTGCACTTCCCTCAAAAAATAGAGCTTGATGTTGAAGTGTTTTGTTTTCCCATGAAATACAGGATTTTGTGAAATTGCAATTGCTGCTGATTATCAACAAAAATCTCAGTACCTTCATTTTGCACCATGTGTAAATCAGATAGAATTTTCCTTAGCCATAGAGCTTGGTTTGCCGCTGCAGTTGCTGCAATAAACTCTGCTTCTGCAGTGGATTGTGCTACAATCTCTTGTTTTTTTGAATACCATGAAAAACACCTGAGCCTAGGTTGAAACAGTATCCTGAGGTACTTTTCATGTTATCAACAGAACCACCCCAATCACTATCTGAAAAACCACTCAACTTGNTAGGATCAAATAAGAAGCTTTTCCCTTTCATTTTAACACATAAAATCTCCTTTCCAGCGGCATTGTAGATATGATAAAACAAGTCTTCAAAGGACACCTTAAATCCTTTTTCAATTAACTAGCCAACACTCAGAAGATTTTGATCAATATCAGGTACATAAAGAACATCTGAAATAGTTTTTGTACCTGAACTAGTTGCTATTGCAATGGTTCCTTTTCCTTTTGCAGTATATAACCACCATTCCCTATCCTGACTTTAGTTATTTCAGTAGCCTTCAACTCTTTGAAAAGAGTTTTGTCAAAGGTCATATGGTTTGTACAACCACTGTCAACAAGCCAACTTTCTGAGGAGACCTTTGTAGAGAAACACGTTGCCACAAACATCTGATCTTCTTCATCTTTATCAGCTACATGGATTTCTTCTTTTGGTTTCTGAGATTTGCTTTTGCAAATCACAGCTTCATGTCCAAGCTGATTGCACTTGCTGCACTTTGCATCAGGCCTCTTCCAACACTTGAATGGAGAATGACCCATCTTGCCACAGTGTTCACAAGGCTGGAATTTTTTTCTTGAGCTTCCACCTTTGTTTCGAGTGCGACTGCTTGAACTATTCCCAGAACTTTCCTGTTGGTGTTTGACTGACAAGGCTCCTTCTACGGTACACTCTTGTCTCATAAGTCTCCTTTGTTCTTGAGCCTGCAAAGAATTTAACAATTCTGCCAAGGTGATCTTGGATAGATCTTTAGTATTTTCCAAGGTGGTTATGAGGCTTCATATTTTTCAGGCACTGTAACAAGAATTTTTTCAACAATTCTTGAATCATCAAATTTAGTGCCAAGAAGCCTTACCTTGTTTGCAATGCCAATCAATCTGTGTGAATATTCTTTGATTGTCTCAGCATCTTTTATCTTTTGCAGCTCAAATCCCCTTGTTAGATTAAGCACTTGCATTCCTCGTATTCATCTCCTGCATATTCCATCTTTAGATGCTCCCAGATTTTTTTTGCTGATTTGAGATTCATGATCTTCATAAAAATCGTTGTTGAAACACCAGCAAACAACACTGTTTTGGCCTTTGATTTTCTGGTCTTCTTCTCTTTGTAGCTTTTTATCTGAGCTACCATCGGATTGTTTGGCAGCGGAGCAACTTCGTAATCTTCTTCGACGGCTTCCCATAGATCCAAAGCCTCTAGATAAGTTTCCATTTTAATAGCCCAAAGTTGGTAGTTTTCTCCATCAAAAACATGTGGAGCAGCTTGAGAAAAATTGGGGAAATCAGTTTTTGCTTCCATGGATACTCACAGGTCCCGTAAGAATGAAGCTCTGATACCAATTGTTAGTTTAGAGAAAAGAACAGAGAAAATGAAGAATAGGAATTGAATGAAAGAATAAGAGCATAGGTATTGAATGAAGAATAGGAAGGCCGCCTAGGACTGCCACCTAGGATGGCCATTTAGGAAGGCCGCAGAGGAAGAGGCCGCTTAGGACTTTCTCCGCTGTCTCTCCCTCCTGGTCCGTGACTTGACATTGAATGCTCTATTCTATTGAATGCTCTCCAATAAATGCCTTGGAGCCAGGGCCTTTATAAGACCTATAAATGCCTCGGCACATAATGCGGTTGAGAAGGCCGTCGAGAAAGAGGTCGTCTAGGATTGAAAAAGGCCGCCTAAGATTGTCGAGGAGGGGGCCTAAGATTGTTGAGGAGGGGCCGCTTAGAAGGAAAGGCCGCCTAGGATTGTTGTGAAGAGGGGCCGCTTAGGATGAAAGGCCGCCTAGAATTATTGTAAGGAGGGGCCGCTTAAGATGAAAGGCTGCCTAGAATTATTGTGAAAAGGGGCCGCTTAGGATGAAAGGCCGCCTAGAATTATTGTGAGGAGGGGCCGCTTAAAATGAAAGGCTGCCTAGAATTATTGTGATGAGGGGCCGCTTAAAATGAAAGGCCGCCTAGAATTATTGTGAGGAGGGGCGCTTAAGATGAAAGGCCGCCTAAAATTATTGTGAGGAGGGGCCACTTAAGATGGAAGGCCGCCTAGAATTATTGTGAGGAGGGGCCGCTTAAGATAAGGAATTGTCTTCCGTCTCTGTATCATTAAATGCCGCCCATTGATTTGCCTATGGGACATTAATGACAAAAGGCGATCCTTAAGAGAACCCACTCACATCACATAGCTCTTTTAATGCCTACTGCGTCCTTAAAGAGAAGACCCGGTAGACCAGCGAGGCCGTCCAAAAACTAAGCCGCTTAAGAAGGCCACCGAAGATGGCCGCTTAGAAAAATTTTGAAAATTTATGTTTTTATTGCCCATGGGCCTGTTAACTGGTCCTATCAGATGCCCCCTACACTCCTTGAGCTTATAGGTCCTGCACTAACTAGCTGAAGGAGTGTAAAACTTTTTCTCTTTTTTCTACTTGCTTTGCATGGACTTGTGACCACGTCGGCATGTTATTTAAGGATGTGCTCGTACCTTCTTAAAAACTTTAAGGAATGTTAAAAGTTGGAGGTTAATTACCTCAGGCTGGCTAGGACAGCCAGCAACTTTCTCCTGACACAGGATATGAAAGTGATGCTCGTCAACTAACTGGCCATTATGGGATCTCCAAGGGGCTGCCTGGGATCTTTGGGGGCCGCTCGGTACTGCCCAGGACGGTCGGGCCACCGTGGATGACGAGGATAGCTAGAGAGTTAAGATCAGGGTCTTTCCTTTGGATTCTATAGCCTCCATTACGTGCATGCTCATGCACCTAATCGGCTGTCGTGGAATAAGGGGTCCGTAGCTGCATTCCAAGGATGGTGCTCCGTAGTGACTACTTCACGCTTGCAGATAAGGAGCCTCTTGCAGTGGGCCCCGAACTCCTTGTTTTCGGCAAGGAGAATGCCTCTCATGTGGTTCTGAGATACAGTATTCTAACAAATTCATGGTCTCCTGGTGTTGAGGTGAACTCCCTAAGGTGCCCTTTGGGATCTATTAGCCTTGGGGAAAAGGCCATTGTAGCCGGTGGTACTGATGCTCGAGGTAACATATCGGACTCTGAAGAGCTCTACAATTCTGCCGTACAAAAATGGGAAACTCTGTCCAGCATGAATAAGCCGAGGAAGATGTGCTCGGGCGTCTTCATGGACAATAAGTTCTACGTGATCGAAGGTATGGCCAGCCATCCGGAGCGAAGAAGAGTATGATTTGGAGAATGGGAGCTGATGATCCCAGGAAGGTCATCCATGGCCTCAAGGTGGGAATCGCGTTCGCTCTAGTGTCGCTCCTCTACTATATCGGCCCTTGTATGATGGGGTTGGAGGAAATGCCAGGTGGGCAGTTGTGACAGTTGGTTGTATTCGTCTTCCGCCCACCTCTTTGGGCACATGATACTGTTGAACTACATCGGGGCTCTAGCTATGAGCCGAACCATATGATGCATAAGCTGGGCCAGAAGCCGGGCTATCAAAGCCACCCTATTCTAGATAACCGTATGGATGATGAGCCAGTGGGTGATTACTGATACGAAGCATAAGGAGTGTTGTAGGTTCTGGATGCCTTGGCAGGACGGAAACTGTGGTGGGCAGCGCCACCACCTGACCATGTTCTCTTGCTCTGAGACTTGCCTACACGGCTTTTAACAGGTTGTAGTGCACATTATTGTTAAGTTGATTAGATAGCGGGCATCCAGCTGAGGTGACGATAGCTTATTAGATATCAGGTTTGAAACCTAGCGAGATTATTCAAAGTACTTAGCCCAATATGTATGGAAACTTGATTAATTCTTTTAAGCTTGGGATCGCCTTATGGGGCAACTGGCCCCATCAATGGCCTTACCTGCTTAAGAACTTTAAAGGATGTTGAAGGTGGGTTGGCCACCTTAGGTTGACTGGGGCAGCCAGCAATTCCCTCAGGGTCTGGAAGTGGTGCCTGTCAACTATAAATCCAAGATGTGGGTTGACTTGGGGTTTAATTGGCCAATTAAGAGTGGCCAGCATTATCAACCTGTTTCAAATGCATAGTTTAAGTAAAGGTTTTACCTAGTTGTCCACTAGCCGCAGAAAGTTGCTGAGGCTAGGAGAGCTGATGAGGCAAAGCGATAGATGGAGCTATAATAGTGTTGTTGAGGCTGATAGATAGAGCTGGTGCCAATTCCAAAAGTATTATGTGCCAAGCTGGCCTCGGGCCTTGGCTCGGGGCCGCCTAGAATCCAAGTTTAAACCTTCGAGAATTTCTTATGCTGGCTCAGGGCGCCCATGCCCCTTTTTGGGTTAGATGTTAAGGCCGTTCGAAATCAGCCCGAGGGCAGGCTAGGGGCCTAACATACTTGTGGCCGCCTACGACTAGCCCGAGGGCCGGCAAGGGGCCTAACATACTGTGGCCGCCTAGGACCAGCCCGAGGCAGGCTAGGGGGCTAACATACTTGTGGCCGCCTAGGACCAGCCCGAGGGCCGGCTAGGGGCCTAACATACTTGTGGCCGCCTACGACCAGCCCGAGGGCTGGCTAGGGGCCTAACATACTTGTGGCCGCCTAGAACCAGCCCGAGGGCCGGCTAGGGGCCTAACATACTTGTGGCCGCCTACGACCAATCTAAGGTCTGGCTAGGGGCCTAACATACTTGTGGCCGCCTAGGACCAGCCCGAGGGCCGGCTAGGGGCCTAACATACTTGTGGCCGCCTAGGACCAGCCCGAGGGCCGGCTAGGGGCCTAACTTACTTGTGGCCACCTAGGACCAGCCCGAGGGCCGGCAAGGGGCCTAACATACTGTGGCCGCCTACGACCAGCCCGAGGGCCGGCAAGGGGCCTAACATACTTGTGGCCGCCTAGGACCAGCCCGAGGGCCGGCTAGGGGCCTAACATACTTGTGGCCACCTAGGACCAGCCCGAGGGCCGGCTAGGGGCCTAACATACTGTGGCCGCCTAGGACCAGCCGAGGGCTGGCTAGGGGCCTAACATACTTGTGGCCGCCTAGGACCAGTCCGAGGGCCGGCTAGGGGCCTAACATACTTTTGGCCGCCTAGGACCAGCCCGAGGGCCGGCTAGGGGCCTAACTTGCTTGTCTCGTGGTTTCTTGCGCTGGTCCGGGTGTCTGTGTCTTTTGGGCTGCCGAGGTCTTTTTGAAACCCCGAGGGGTGACCTGAGAGTCGCTGTGGTGGGACCATGCTCGGGAACCCTTAACCCCGGAGGGTGACCTGAGGGCACTTTGACCTGGCTCAGGGTCCTTTTTTGAAACCCGAAGGGTGACCCGAGAGTCCTGTGGTGGGACCATGCTCGGGAGCCTTTAACCCCGGAGGGTGACCTGAGGGCACTTTGACCTAGCTCAGGGTCCTTTTTTGAAACCCCGAAGGGTGACCCGAGAGTCGCTGTGGTGGGACCATGCTCGGGAGCCTTTAACCCCGGAGGGTGACCTGAGGGCACTTTGACCTGGTTCAGGGTCCTTTTAAACCCCGAAGGGTAGCCTTTATTGATAGGGCGAAAATAAAACCGCCTCGCAAGTTTCTCGACCGGACCGGGTGTTGATCCGGAGCCGCTGAGACCATAGGACTTGAACCACCTAGAGGTTTCTCACACGGTCCAGGGGTGTCCTTATGATCACGGGGCTACCGGTAAACTACCTCGGCGGTCGCTTGGCCGGCCCGAGTGGCTTTTCAGAAATTGAATGGAAAACTTCTTTTTCCTATTTTTTTTCTTTTTCTCTTCTTCTTTTTTTTTGTACCATATTGCCACAGGGGTTTAGCTCGGGGCCACTTAGGACACAGGGCTTGAACCTCCGGAGGTTTCTTATGCCGGTCCGGAGTGTCTGTGTCCGTTGGGCCGCTGAGGGGTTAGGAAGTCAAATAAAAAGAAATATGTTGGATTATATGAAAAGAAACTTTGTTCTCAGAGTGTGGTATACTTAGCTTTCAAGGCTTTTTGCCTTTGCATCGTGTTTGGTGTCGATTAAGGGCTTGGGAGCTCTTCTTTGGAGAAATTGGTCTTCTGCTGCTGACCTGGGTACTTCAGCCCGCTAGTGGTCTGTCCTCGCTTGGGCGTCATACTTGTCCATTGCTGAGAATGCTAACTCTTCCCTCATCAGACGTCCACCAGCATCATTTAATGTATGAGTTTTTTTTTCTTTTCTTCTGGACACTCTCCCTATTAGTTTCTTCCGCCGCAGTCACAGCATTGGAATTTAGTGACTTTTGGTTTCAGATTCTCGGTTTTTTGAAGTAGTGGAGAAGCTACAAAGACCTTTCTCTGAAATCTGGTTTCCCTCCTCAGGTAACTGGAAACAATCTTTAGAAACCTTCAATTGCTCAAAATCTTCTTCGACGTTATGCATCTGGGGTAAATCCTTTGCAAGCTCTCCCACCTCCTCTACAAGCTCGTGTCCACGTACACATGATCTGAGCTCATCCCGCTTTTGATCCAGAGGCTTACGTCCTGACTCCTCTTTCATAGCTTTTTGCCCTTGCGCAGTGTTTTTCTTTGAAGGAATTGGTCACCCTCAGTGCTGAAGTCTGAGAGCAGCTGGAACCGAATCCGCAAGAGGGCTCGAGCTTGGTTTGGCTCTTGGGTGCAATAGGCAAGAAGAGAGAGAAACATAGAGGTTTTGGTAAAGTCAGTAGTCAAAGCCTTTTATCTTCATCTTTCATCTTGCATTAATTGCATCAACACCTCTTGGCCTACTACCACTAGAAATCAAAATGCCTACACATACTTGAAGTGACGGGCCATGGATAATGCCCCAAGTTTGCCACCTTTTTGGAAATTATTCTACTGACCATGTTGTAATCCACCTCCGGCTGTCTGTTGAGCCTTTAATTGAGCTCCTCTGGCACTGGTTCTGTTGAGCCTTTAATTGAGCTCCTCTGGCCGCTGGTGCTGTCCATCCAGATGCTTCTTTAGGATTAAGATCTTTCCCAGATGGCTCGAGCAATGAGAGGAGTGGCAGCTTGAGCGGGGGGTAGGAGATTGCAATCTCCTGAAAGCTTCATGATGGTCTTTTCCTGCTCAGTGCGATGTGGATGCCCCCCATATGATTGGTGAGGACCTTCGGCACGTGCGTCACCACCATGACTATTTTAGAGGGGACAAAGACTTACAGATCAGGGAGACAAAGCTCTCTTTCCTTTAGCACAGCCGTCCCCTACCTGGCGCGCCAATCTGTTGATGCCCGATCACTTTGAGTCGGCGTCCTTGAGTGTCGGCCGTTCCTCCATAGAATATTGGAGCCCTTCCTTTGTCTTCAAAGCCTGCAAGAAGTCTCACAGCCGAGTATTCCGGCGGAGACCCTCCGACGCTCAAGTTAGTGCTCTGGGCAACAGCCGTGAGCTTGAGAAAGCTCGAAAGAGAAAAGAGTGAGAGGCTCAGAATGAGCGTGTTGACTTTCTGGAGTTACCTCTTCTTACCTAATTTATTTACCTTTATACTCTGTGTAACTTGCTTGAGAAGTTTAGGTTCTTGTCCTCTAGTGGGAAGGAGTCACGTGGAGCCTTATGATGGACCATGACTTTTGGGGGCTCATTTAGTATGAGTGGCTGAAGTGTCATGATGACTGAGGACTTTTGGTGGGTGAAATGTCAGGGTTGACATATGTGAGGCTCAAAATGCTGCCACTTGTCAAGGATAAACGATAACTTTCAATAAAGCTTACCTCTTAATGGAATGTCAGAGCTGCAGGCGTTGTCTTTTAGTGATACGTCAGGACTAAAAGCATCGTCTTACTTCATGCAAGTCATGATTTCATCCGCAGATCAAGTGTGCACAGCTGGCCTTTTCTGGTACATTGATCTTGAGTATTTATTTAATAGCCAGAGTCTTGTTTAGTCTTCATGAGTCCCTTCTTGAATTAAATAAAGGCTAATAGTACCCTCGGACCCATAGGCCACTCAACGATGCCTCTGGCTTATGCATATGCCACCTAACACGTGGAGAAGCTATATCTTCCCCTCGTCCAATTCTAATGCCCGGACCTGGGCCTTGGTGAGCCATGGAGGCCGTACCCTCTACCTGGCGTGTAGAGTCGGAAGGTCCACGGAAGGTCGCGGCCGTTGGGCGAGGGGCCACCGTGGATAGCCGGCTTGGAGGAGCTTGCTGGCTAGGAGAAGCAGGTCGCCTAGGGGCACTGGTGGCCGCCTAGGGCCTCTGCTCCACGAGGATGTTGCTGGTTGAGGCCGGGAAGGCATATGTGGGACCTGGGTCTGGTGAGGTCGCCTAGGATTGCTCTTGGCCACCGTCATGGGAATGTCGGGAGCCATCTAGGATTGCTCGGGGGCCGCCCAATTGGAAGAAGCTAGAAAAGGTCGCCGAGGACCTCCATAAGATGGGGAGTGGGAAACTCCTCGTCCTGGCTTCTCTACGCCATCTTTTATCGTGCATGGGACCAAAAAGAGAGTCAATGTGGTAGCCATAAATGCACGTGGCCTTTATAAGACCATAAATGTCCTGGCACATAAATGCGGTAGGGAGTCATCGTGTGGTGGCATTGGGAGTCTGAAACCGAAGCCGCCTAGAAAGGCCGCATAGGATGGCCGCCTAGAAAAGCCGCCTAGATGGCCGCCTAGAAAGGCCGCTTAGGATGGCCATTGAGGAAGGCCGCCTAGGACTGTCACCTAGGATGGCCATTTAGAAAGGCCGCGAGGAAGAGGCCGCTTAGGACTTCCTCCGCTGTCTCTCCCTCTTCGTGGTCTGTGACTTGACATTGAATGCTATATTCTATTGAATGCTCTCCAATAAATGCCTTGGAGTAAGGGCCTTTATAAGACCTATAAATGCCTCGGCATAAATGCCGTTGAGAAGGCCATCGAAGAAAAGGCCGTCTAGGATTGAGAAAGGCCGCCTAAGATTGTCGAGAGGGGCCTAGAAGGAAAGGCCGCCTAGGATTGTTGTGAAGAGGGACCGCTTAAGATGAAAGGCCGCCTAGAATTATTGTGAGGAGGGGCTGCTTAAGATGAAAGGCCGCCTAGAATTATTATGAGGAGGGGCCGCTTAAGATGAAAGGCCGCTTAGAATTATTGTGAGGGGCCGGCCGCCTAGAATTATTGTAAGAAGGGGATGAAAGGCCGCCTAGAATTATTGTGAGGAGGGGCTGATGGAAGGCCGCCCCGTCTAGAATTATTGTAAGGAGGGGCCGCTTAAGATGGAAGGCCGCTTAGAATTGTCTTCCGTCTCTGTATCATTAAATGCCGCCTATTGATTTGCCTATGGGATATTAATGATAAAAGACGGTGCTTAAGAGAATCCACTCACATCACATAGCTCTTTTAATGCCTACTGCATCCTTAAAGAGAAGACTCGGTAGGCCAAGCCGTCCAGAAACTAAGCTGTTTAGGAAGGCCGCCGAAGATGGCCACTTAAAAAAAATTTAAAAATTTATATTTTTATTGCCCATGAGCGTGTTAACTGGTCCTATCAGGATACATTAAGAACCTCTGCCTCTCGACTCCCCGTCTTATTCACCTCCGAGCTCTTCAGCTTCTCAAAGCTACACAGCCTTATGATGTCCTCCACCACCCCTCCCTCTTCCTCCTCCTCGGAGAACGGGCACCCGACGAACTCCGCCAGCCTCTTCACGTTCGCCGCCGGCTCCTCCAACATCTCCTCGTACTTCAAGAACAGCACCTTCTCGGGTCTCCTCAGGCTCTCCTTCCAGTACTCGAGAGAATGGTCCCAGATCGGGCAATTATACATGTCCCCCTCACAGAACATGTTGAAGAATCCGTCAAATGGAATGCACTACCCCTCGTTCACAGCATTACTCTTCCTGGAGAAGTGCCAAAGCGAGACGACGACGTCCTTTGGGTCCCGGCAAATGTAAATAATCCGGCAGTCGGAGCTTGTGATGGTGTCTGGCAGCAAGGAGTAAGGCATGTGGGTGGCGAGGACTCTCGGGGACGGCAGAGCTTCAAGCTTGTTGGAAGCACGGCCGGTGGCGAAGAGGTCGTCCATGAAGGGGACCACGTCGTGGGGGTTGAGGCTTTGGAGGGGGTGGCGATGATCCAGGGGGTAGTGGGCTCGGGACATGGTGGCGAAGGGCAGGGATTTGAGCCAGGTGGTGCCGGACTTGGGGTAGCTCAAGAGGAAGAGGTCGTCAGGTCGAGTCCTCAAGTGTTGGCGGATGGCCATGATGCCCGGTAGGTGGCCTTCCGGGAACCAGAAGCCTTGGTACTTTTCGCGTGGGGACGGAGGTCTGCCTCCGTGGTAGGGATGAGATTAGGTCATTGTAATCCTGCTGGATAGTTGCTGGAGTTGGATGGTCATTAATCTTCTCTTCTTCCAGATATTTGAATGGAAGGGGGCCGGAGGAGCGAGGACGATGGGCTGCCATCAGGGAAAGAGCAAGCAAGAGCTTTTTTGGCAAGCAAGAAGACTCCTTTGCAAAGCTACGCCAGAGCCTCCTCCTCTATATAGCAGTGAACTTGAATGGCAGGTTTTTAATACCTTTAAAAAATTATTTCCAGAAGTACGTAACGCTGTCTGAAAACTATTTTTAATATCCATGAAACCATAAAATATCAGATGCTCAAAAATATTTTACTATATTATTCAAAATTATTAATTTAACAGATGAATTATAAGTGGATAGGATCGCACTATATATTTTTTAAAAAAAATATAAGTTAATTAAAATTATCTATTAAAGGAATCATTACAGCTAACCAACGAACAAAGCTACGCCATACTCAAAAAAAAAAAAAAAAAAAAAAAAAAAAAAAAAAATCAGCTATCAACTGAACTTATCTATCGAAGAGACTAAAATTGTCTCATTAGACTTTTTAATTTTTTTTAAAAAAATTAAAAAATAAAAAGTAGAAATCATCTCTTAGTGTTGATCTAAAGAGCTGACCAGGATGTTGATGAACAGAACTCAACCGAAGAATATCATTAACTTTCTTACTTACTATAATAGAAAGACATTCTTCCATAATTTTATAGATGCTTTTGACTATTGTGTACAATATACACTACATCATTAAGCTGATGGACAATATAGTTGATGAGATTGGAGAGCAGTACTTTATATAAGTATTTACAGATATTAGCATATAGTATAAGGCTGTTGAAGAGTTGTTGATGTAAAAAAAGACATATATCTTTTGGACATCATGTGCAGCGCACTATATTGACTCGACATTGATTGATATTGGTTAGATTCACAAAAACAAATAGGTTGTCGACATGGCCCAGACCATCATCAAATTTACCTACAACCACGCATGGGTTATATAGTATTAATAAAGAGACACGTCAGGGGTGAGATCTTGAAGCTCATAATGATATAGTTTACCACTTATTATGTAGTACTCAACAATATTCTAGACAAGAAAGCCAACATCCATCGAATGTTTGCGAGTGAGAAGTGCTAGGATAATAGATACATTCAAGCTGGCATAAAGGATACTATGGTGGAAGGTATAATCATCAACTGGTGATTCTGAATACAAGTTGAGAGCGTATTGACTATTACCTAATTATATTGAGTGTTGAGGCCTGTGAACAAAAAAAAAACTTTCAGATAAGGTTCCTTCATTAATGCAAAGAAAGAGATCAAACGGGCAAATATGAAGCATGTCCATAAGCATATTAACATCATTGACAAAAAATGGGAGTATTAGATGGATAGAAAGCTATATCTAATAGACAAAAATTGATTCATTCATTTCAAGTATTGAATAAAATTCCTTAATTGCCTACTTGTTAGGTAATTTGAATTTAATAATGTTACTAGTGGTCTACCATTTGAATCTAAGGGTCTAATATACTATTTTAAGAATTGAGATAAACTAAAAACTTTTAGCTATCTTGCGCAATGTCATCTCCTAGATGGAGTTTGATCCTAGTAATACAATAAGATGTCTAAAGAGGAGGATATTTTTTAATTTTGATTTCATCGCATATACCCCTTTAGTAGAGAAAGACCTTTAGAGAAGGCCGTTACACCTTCAAGGAGTGTACGGTAATAACTAAGGTACAAAATATGTCTTTATATATTTTTGAGCATAAATACAATAGTCTTACTTTAAATTAGTTGATAAGTAGAATCAGATTTGCAATTTGGTTCTTTATTTTTATAACTAGATGACGGGTCTACTTCTTAGGGAAGAGGGGAGCCTAAAACCTTAAGAAATTGGCAATCTGAATCCTCTTCAGATGGTCTCTTCCAATGAACATGAGTACAACTAGTATATATTTACACTAATTCATAGCAAATAGAGAAACTATCTTATACAAAAGCATTTAAATAACCTAATCTATGTTTAGTACTGATGTGGCTGATCAGACCTTGTTAGGGTTAACAAAGATAACAACTGACGGAGCCTTCGCCTCAGCCTCCGGGTTCCCCTTGGCTTCGGCCCCTGAGGACCCCTCGGCCACCGGGGCCCTCTCGGCCTCCGATGTCCCCTCGGCCTCGGTCCTTGCATCCCATCGGCCTCAGCCCCAGACCCACGTCCCTTTGGCCTCGTCCTCGGACCTTGCATCCCTTGGCCTCGAGCCTTAGCCTCCCTGGCCTCGGACCTCATGTTCCACCACCTTGTGTCATCTGACACACCCACGTGGCCCACCAACCGCCTATGGCGGCCATGTGACCCACTGCTTATCTGCAATAGCGCGTGGCCACAACCCATAATGGCGCACGCCTGACACGACTAGGCTTACCTGTCATCGGAGGCACCACGCCTGGTAGGCGGCTGGCGGAGCAAGATACATCTGACATGCTCAGTGTCAGTTGTGACCTGTCACTGTCAGCCCGGCCACCTATCCGCTATCGGACAAAGGCACCTCGAAATCAGCCGCCTTCTGAAAGCGAAAAAAGGGACCCTCGAACAGGTATAAAAGCCCACACTCACAATGAGAAAGGGGATCGAAAACTCAAGCTCTCTAGCTATCTTTTCTGATAGTTCTTGTCTTAACTATTCTCGAGTTGCTTACTTGAGCGTCGGAGGATCCCCACCGATGCAACCGGTCTCCAGGGACTTTCTTGTAGGAGCTCTTCAGAGGAGAAGGACCTCTGTTTCCCAACGTTGAAGGAAGGCGACTTGGCGTCAACAGATTGGCGCACCGGGAAGGGGGGGTGAGATAAAGAGAAAGCTTCGAACCAGTCAGCTGCAGATTCTTCTCCCCTGAGTACTCAAGAAGATGGTGATGACGCGAGTAGAGATGGGCACTGGGCCGTGCCTGGCACGGCACGGCCCAGGCTCACCGTGCCTTAAGAATTGTCGTGCCGTGCCTGGCACGGCCCATTTGTTAATGGGCCGTGCTAGGCACGGCACAAAAAAAATCAAATTCGGCACGGCCCGTGACCCATTTCAAAATACAAATGGACCGTGCTAGGCATGGCACAAAATTTTTTTTTTAATTCGGCACGGCCCTGCTGGGCCATGCTGGGGGCCGTGTGACGGGTCGTGCCAAATTTGAATTTTTTTTTAAACGACTCTTTGCATTATTAAACGACTCTTTGCATTCCATTTTAGATGAACAATTATTTCATATTAGATGTGCATGTCATATATTAAATCTTTTTGCTCAATCTGACATGAACATAATTCAAGAAGTTATTTCAAAAATTAAAAATGCAGTTTCTTTTATTCATGCTTCAAGGTCAAGACTTCAAGAATTTAAACAATTATGTGTACATCATGGTAAACGTTTTAAAAAATTTAAACTTGATGTAATAACTCGTTGGAATAGTACCTATGCCATGATACATGATACATATCCATATAAGAACTTATTAAGTGCTTATATTAATGAGCGTGGATTAAGATTTACATTGACTGAAACTGATTGGCATCAAGGTAAAATTTTAGAATATTTTTTGGTTACTATTTATTATCCAACTCTTGTTCATTTTTACAAAAAGCATATGTAATTAGCGAAAATTTTAAAGAATATAGATATCATGAAGTTTTAATGCCTATTATACATAATATGGAAACTAAATGGAATGAATATTGGAATAGGATATGTCCATTGCATAACTTGGCTGCTGTTTTTATCCTAAAGTTAAATTAAATGGTGTAATTTTTTTAATTGATCAATATTGTGAAAATATGAATCAAAATCCTGAACTTGCTCAAGATAAGGTAACACGACTTCTTAAGATTTATATAATGATAAAATTATGGATCTAGAATACCTGCTCAAAGCTCTGCTTCTTCTTCTAGATCTTATTCGTCATCTATTTTTTCATTCATTAGAAGACACGCACATGCTTCATCTTCTTCATCTTCTTCATCTTTAAGTAATGAATTGGAATTTTATTTACGAAATGATCTTCATTTTGCATATGATGAAGATCAAATAGAAATTCTAGATGTATTAGCTTGGTGGAAGAGTATTAGAAATCAATATCCTGTTATGTCTGCCATTGCACGAGATATTTTAGCTGTGCTGATGTCCACAGTAGCATCGGAATCCGCTTTCAGTGCAGGTCGATGTATTTTGGATGAAAAGAGAAGTAGGATGACTAGCGAGACAGTTGAGATGATTATCTGCTTTAAAGATTGGTTGGATATTGAGGCGAGGCTTCAAGATAAAGATAGACATGACTTAACCAGCGAGGATGATGATGACACAAATACTACTAATGACTGATGAGTGATGAGTGAGTCATTTCTATTTTTATAATTGTATATTTTTATTTTTTAAATTATTAAAAACTTAAAGTAAGTCATCTTTATTTTTTTTCTTTCTATTTTTTCTCCTTACTTATTGTATTATACTATTATGTTTTGAAGGTCAGGCCTAGCTCCCCTCCCTTCTGTACCATTTTGATTTTAAATTAATAAACTGGTAGGGGTCTATGCCAAACCCTTCATCATTAAGGTGGCTTCATATTAATAAAATTTCTTTATTCCTAATAATTTTTTAATTTATCAAAAAAAAATAATTTTTTTATAAATTTTTTTATTTGAGTCGTGCACGGCCCAGGCCCGTCATGGGCCGTGTCGTGCTGGGCCAACAGAAAAAAAATTTTCGCGCCCGACACGGCACGGTTTACTGGGTCGTGCGCAGTATCGGGCCATGCCTGGCATGGCCCATGTGCCATGAGTGGCATGGCCCAGTGCCTATCTCTAGACGCGAGTGTAGGAGGTTTTCATCAGCCACACCGGGGGGCATCACCTGGGGATTGACCTGCTGGAGGCCGGTCCCCTCGCTCCCCAGGTCGGCGTTCCCGCACTGCCATTGCCACCACCGCCGTAGCAGCAGCACCAAGATGATTGGATCGCCGCCCTCACCATGCAAGTTCAGTCGTTGGTGGTGGCAGTCCAGGTCCTGCAACAGCAGCCAGCCGCCATGCAACAACAGCCGGAGCCACCCTCATCGATCTCGGGGGTGGTTCAACCCAGCCAGCACTCCTCCCGGGGGAGGTCTCCCGTCCGGGAGGTTCGTCACCGCCGCGCTTCACCTAGGCATCATCATCGGGAAGCCTCTAAGAGGCTTCGGTCTCCTTCTCACCATGCCAATGCTTCTCCCCAGCAGCGGCATGGGAAGGAGGCGGAGCGCACCCATCTGCACCGTCATCACTCCTCTCCATCCTCAGAATCTTCAAGGAGGGGTCCTTTGATGGCCGGATAGCTCACCAGGCCAAGCGCCGACTAGATGAGTACAACCAACGGCTGGAAGAGCTCAGCCGCAGGATCACCAATCCACCGAAGGCGGATTACGACAGTCAGCCACCGCTGTCCCGCCATATCATGGAGGAGCCGATCTCAATCCGGTTCCGCCTCCCTTAGTTGGACCCGTATGATGGGACCATCGATCTCCTGAACCATCTGGAAAGCTACAAGGTTCTCATGCAGGTCCAGGGGGCAATCGATTCCTTGCTCTGCATTGCCTTCCCTGCCACCTTAAGGAAGGCAGCCTGAGCTTGGTACTCCCGCCTGCCACGTGGAGTATCAACTCCTTCCGTCAGTTGGAGAAGGCCTTCTTGGCCCATTTTGACGCTTGCCAGAAGATTTTCTGAGTGGCGGATAGCCTATTTTCCGTCCAACAGAAGAGCGGCGAGTCCCTACAGGACTTTGTCGTCCGATTCAAAGAAGCTGCCCTCGAGGTCTACAACCTCGAGGACTCTGTGGCCACCTTGGCCTTGAAGCGAGGGCTCCACCCCTTCCATTTTGCTTTCTCCCTTGACAAGAAGCCGTCCGGCTCCTACACCGAACTCCTGAGCTGGGCACAGAAATACATTCGTGCCAATAAGGCTTACTCCTCCCGGTGTGAGGTAGATGGAAGCTCAGTCAAGAAGCAGACTCATCCCAAGCCTGCTGAGGCTTGTCCCAGGAGGCCCGAACCTCCCCGTCGACCAGACAACCGTCCCAGACTCTTGCTCCTAGGGATGGTCCGTTCACTCTCCTGCTCGCCCCGATATCTCACATCTTGCTAGAGATCGAGGGTGAGCCATATCTTCAGCACCCTCCTCGGTTGAACCTGAAGACCCCTGCAACAAAAATCTATACTGCCGCTTCCATCGGAACCACGGCCACGACACTGACAACTTTCATCAGCTGAAGAAGGCGATAGAGGACCTCATCCAGCGTGACCACCTGGGAAAGTTCGTTCAGAGGGGCAACCCAAGTGCACCCGATCTGTCGGCACCTCCGCCTCCAATGGCCAGCATCAACAATGCCCCAACCGAGAAGACGGTGGCGATGATCTCCTAGGGGGCAGGCAGCACATCCAAGAGGCCATAGGAGGAGGAGCTAGATTCTGTAATTTCCTTTTTCTAAAAGGGATCTAGAGGGGGTAGTTAATAAGAATGATGATAGCGTCATTATATCTATGTCGATCGCTAAGCATCCTGTAAAAAAAATTCTGGTTGATAGTGGGAGCTCTATGGATGTTTTGAGTTATGATGCATTTGTTTGGATGAGCTTATCCCCTGACTTCCTTTGGCCCGTCACCGCACCCTTGATGGGTTTTACCGGAGATTCTGTGAGAGTTGAAGGAGAGATCACTCTCCCCGTCACGGCCGGGATGCCACCGTGTCAGAGCATGATTTTCATGAACTTCCTAGTTGTCCGGATCCCTCTGGCCTACAATGCCATCCTCGAGAGACCTCGTCTGAACCTTCTGGATGTCATCATCTCCACCAAAAGGCTGCTAGTAAGGTTTCCTATCAGTGAAGGAGTTGGGAAGATGCGGGGGGAGCAGAACCTGCTACCACTTTGCTACCATATGGCTCCCAGCCTGCAGGGGGTGGTGTCTGCTCCTGCGCCAGAATCGCTCGACCCCCACGGCTTGGAGAGGAGAGGAAGCCGGCCGAGCACCTGCTGACTTTCCTATTGGAGGAGGACCCGACGAGGGCGGTCCAGGTTGGAGCCCTACTTTCAGAGGAGGCACGCAACCAGCCTCTCGCTTTCCTGCGGCCAACTCCGACACTTTGCATGGTCAGCTTCCAACATGCCAGGTATCCCCAAAGAAGTAATCACCACCGGCTCAACATCAAACCAGAATGTCGGCCCGTCCGATAGAAGAAGAGGAGCTTCACCCCCGATCGCCAGAAGGCCATTGATGAGGAGGTTCGCAAGCTAGTGGCTGCTGGCCACATCCGAGAGGTCCACTACCCCGACTGGCTAGCCAACGTTGTGATGGTCCGTAAGGCTACCGGGAGCTGGAGGATGTGCATGGACTTCACTGATCTCAATAAGGCATACCCCAAGGATAGATTCCCATTGCCCTGGATTGATCAGTTGGTGGATGCCACATCCGGTCATGAGACCCTCAGCTTCATGGACGCCTTCTCAAGGTACAACCAGATCAAGATGGATCCGACGGACGAAGAAGCTACCTCGCTTGTGACCGAGAAGAAAATATACTGCTACAAGGTGATCCCGTTTGGATTGAAGAATGCAGGGGCCACCTATCAAAGGCTAATGAATAAGGTCTTCAAGGACCAGATCGGACGCAATATGGAGGTGTACGTAGATGACATGCTAACTAAGAGTACCCGTACTACTGACCATGTTGCCAACCTTACGAAGACCTTTGGCAATCTCCGCTGATACCAGATGAGGCTGAACCCCTGCAAGTGCACCTTCGGAGTTACAGCAGGCAAGTTCTTCGGCTTCATGGTAACGCAGCGGGGGATCGAGGCAAACCCTGATAAGATCCGAACAATCCTGGACATGAGGCCCCTGGCTAACAAGAAGGAGGTGCAGCGCCTAACTGGAAGAGTAGCAGCCTTGAGTCGCTTCCTGTCTAAGTCGGCAGAGAGGTGTCTGCCTTTCTTCAAGGCGTTGCGCAAGGTCAATGGCTTCGAATGGATGAAGGAGTGCCAGAAAGCCTTCGAGGAGTTAAAGGAGTTTTTGTCCACTCCGCCATTGCTGTCCAAGCCAAGGAGTGGGGAGGAGCTCTTCCTGTATTTTGCGGCCTCCCCCGAGGCTATCAGCTCCGTGCTTGTCCGCAGGGACGCTGATAGGATGCAGAAGCCAGCTTACTACACCAGCAAGGTGCTTCATGATGCGGAGACCAGGTATTCTAAAATCAAGAAGATCATCTTCGCCTTGATCGTCTCCGCTCAACGCTTCAGACTCTACTTCCAAGCTCATCCAATTGTAGTGCTCATGGACCAGACCCTCCGGGCTATCTTATCCCATCCTGACACCTTCGGCCGACTTGCGAAGTGGGCCATCAAACTAGGGGAGTTTGACTTATCTATCCGATCAAGGTCTGCAATGAAGTCCTAGGTGTTAGCCGATTTCCTGGTCAAGTGCACCTGGGCCGAGGAGCACGAAGAGCCACACTCGAAGCCCCCCATGGAGTTAGAAGTGAGGGGAGAGGATTGGATCCTTCATGTAGATGGCGCATCAAACTCTCAGGAGTGGAGCCGGACTCATTCTTGCAAGCCCCGAGAGAGAGGTAGTGGAGTACGCTCTTCGATTCCTTTTTTCTGCCACTAACAACCAAGCCGAGTACGAAGCCCTGCTAGCGGGGATGAAGTTGACCGAGGAGCTCAGAGTGAGCGTCTGCGGGCCTTCACTGACTCTGAGCTTGTCTCTGGGCAAGTTGCTGGGTAGTACGAGGCCCGAGACCCAACCATGTCCCGCTATTTAAGTAAAGTCCAATCCCAGGCCTCCCATTTTGCCTACTTCCATGTCAGTTACATCCCCAGAGGAGAGAATGCCAGAGCTAATGCACTGTTCCGTTTGGCCACCTCAGCCGACGGAGCCTTAAGAAGAACGTATATGGAGCATTTGGAGGTCACGAGCATTGAAGCCACATAAGAGGCTTTGCCGATCGCGCAGAAGCCTACTTAGATGGACGCTTACATCCGGTATCTTACCGATGGTGCCCTCCCCGAAGACCCTGCTGAGGCCAGGTTACTCAAGCGATGAGCTCCAAAGTTCTTGATGATGGACGGGCGGCTCTACCGAAGGTCATTCTCATACCCGATCCTCAGGTGCATCGGCTCAGCGGAAGCTGATTACATCCTATGGGAGATCCATGAAGGCATCTCTGGGAGTCATCTGGGGGCAGAGCTCTAGCATACAAAGCCCTACGCCAAGGATACTACTGGCTGACGATGAGGGAAGACGCCAACGAGCTTGTTAGAAGGTGTGATAGCTGTCAGCAGCATGCCAACATCCAGCGGCAGCTGACCTCTCAGCTGAACCCCCTGGCGGCCGCCTGGCCTTTTGCTTAGTGGGGGATGAACATCCTGGAACCGTTTCCCCCGACCTCTAGCCAGCGCAAGTTTCTGCTGGTAGCCATCGACCACTTCACCAAATGGATCGAGGTGGAGGCATTGGCTAAGATCACTGAGAGCAAGGTGAGATCCTTCTTCTAGAAGTCTATAATATGTAGTTCGAACTGCCGCATACCCTCGTCACCAACAACGGCTAGCAGTTCGACAATGCACCCTTCAGAGGATTTTTCATCGAGCTGCGCATTCATCAGCGGTTCACTTTTATCAGTCACCCTCAGACCAACGACACAGCCGAGGTGACCAACCATATCATCCTTCAAGGACTTAGAGCGCGGCTGGACGACTTCAAAGGGCGGTGGGTGGAGGAGCTCCCCAACGTGCTGTGGGCCTACCACACGATGTCGTGAGCTCCCACTGGAGAGACTCCCTTCAGCCTCGTGTTCGGATCTGAGGCTATCATTCCTGTGGAGGTCGGCGTCCCGAGCCCCCGAACGGGGTCTTACAACGAGGAGGATAACTCAAACCAGTTGCGGGCCAACCTCGACCTTGTGGAAGAGGTACATGACCGAGTGTGACTCCGGATGGCCGCCTATCAACAGCGAACCGCCAGATACTACAATGCCGTGTCTGTTCAAGAATGTTCCTTCCAAGAGACCTAGTCCTCAAACGGGCCAAAATCTCGAAGCCGACGGAAGAAGGCAAGTTGTCACCGAATTGGGAAGGACCCTATCAATCACAAAAGCCCTCCGTGGAGCATACCACCTCGAGGGACTAGATGGGAAGCCGCTCCCCCAAACCTAAAATTCTGACAACCTCCATCGGTACTACCAGTAATGTACTCCTTCTTATATTGGGTTGTGCATTTGCATTCTTTTGGACTCCTATTCCACATTCTATATTAATAAAAATGCATTGTAGTAGCTTGTCTTTTCAGCAAAAGCCAGAGGCAGCTCGGCACTCCAAGACTGATGTACAATTGGCACCGAAGACCAATGTACCATCAGCACTCAAAAGCCCGAGGCCAGCTCGATACTCTAAGACGATTGTACCATCAGCGCTCAAAGCCCGAGGCTAGCTCGGCACTCCAAGACCAATGTACCATCAGCACCGAGACCGATGTACCATCGGTACTCAAAAGCTCGAGGCCAGCTCGGCACTCCAAGACCGATGTACCATCGGCACTCAAAAGCTCGAGGCCAGCTTGGCACTCCAAGACCGATGTACCATAGGCACCGAAGATCGATGTACCATCAGTACTCAAAAGCCCGAGGCCAGCTCGGCACTCCAAGACCGATGTACCATTGGCATCGAAGACCGATGTACCATCGGGGCACTCAAAAGCCCGAGGCTAGCTCGGCACTCCAAGACCGATGTACCATCGGCACCGAAGATTGATGTACCATCGGCACTCAAAAGCTCGAGGCCAGCTCGGCACTCTAAGACCGATGTTACCATCGGCACCGAAGACCAATGTACCATCGGCACTCAAAAGCCGAGGCCAGCTCAATACTCCAAGACTAATGTACCATCGGCACCAAAGACCGATGTACCATCGGTGCTAAGAAGCCTAAGGCTAGCTCGGAACTCTAAGACCAATGTACCATTGGCACTCAGAAGCCCGAGGTCAGCTCGGCAATCCAAGACCGATGTACCATCGGCACCGAAAGACCGATGCACCATCGGTACTCAAAGCCTGAGACCAGCTTGGCACTCCATGATCGATGTACCATCGGCACCAAAGACCGATGTACCATCGGCACTCAAAAGCCCGAGGTCAGCTGACACTCCAAGACCGATGTACCATCGGTACCGAAGATCGATGTACCATCAGCACTCAAAAAGCCCGAGGCTAATCGGCACTCCAAACCAATGTACCATCAGCACCGAAGACCGATGTACCATCGGCACTCAAAAGCCCGAGGCAGCTCGGCACTACAAGATCGATGTACCATCGGCACGAAGACCGATGTACTATCGATGCTCAAATGCCCGAGGCCAG
>UESW01003779.1:19544-37488 GCA_900491605.1 Calamus simplicifolius | reverse complement strand
CCTCAGATGGCCTTGCTGAATGAGGTCTTCAATGGCTTTCTTCAGCTGCCGGCATCGTCGGTGTTGTGGCCATGGTCCGGTGGTAGCGGCAGTAGAGATTTTGTTCTGGGGGATCTTTGGGTTGATGGGAGGAGGGCGTTATAGATAGGGCTCCCTTCGATCTCGAGCAGGATCTGGGATATTGGGGCAAGCAACGGAGTGTAAGGCCCGTCTCTCGGTGCAGGAGTCGGGGATGGTGGTCTGGTCGGCGAGGAGGCTCAGGCCTCCTGGGGCGGGCCTCAGCAGTTCTGGCTGGGTTGGCTTCCTGGGTATGCTCCC
Source organism: Calamus simplicifolius (assembly GCA_900491605.1). NCBI lineage: Eukaryota > Viridiplantae > Streptophyta > Magnoliopsida > Arecales > Arecaceae > Calamus > Calamus simplicifolius. The sequence goes on along the minus strand of UESW01003779.1, from coordinate 37,170 downwards.
GCCAGCTTCACACCGGGAAAAGTCAGCTTCGTCTGCCCGGATGTACTTCTGGGCGCGGATCAAAGTTTGGAGTAGGAACCCGGCGGCTTTTGTCAAGAGAGTATGCGAAGCGAGAAGGCGGAGCCCCCGCTTCAGAGCCAAGGTAGCCACCGAATCTTCCAAGTTATAGACCTCCAGGGCGGCCTCCTTAAACCGGGCGACATAGTCCCGCAGAGGCTCGCCATTCTTCTGCTGAACGGCAAACAGACTGTCCGTCATCCTCGGGATCTTCGGCAGGGTGTCAAAGTGGGCCAGAAAAGCCTCTCCAACTGGCGAAAGGAGTCGATGCTTCGTGGCGGCAGGCGGGAATACCAGCCCGGCAGCTTTTTTTAGGGTAGCCGGGAAAGCCACACACAAAGCGAGTCAGTGGCCCCCTGAACTTGCATGAGTACCTTGTAGCTCTCCAAGTGGTCCCAGGGGGTCCGTAGTCCCATCGTATGGGTCCAGCTGAGGAAGGTGAAATCTGGTAGAGATGGGCTCCTCCATGATGCGGCGGGACAGGGGAGGTCGACTGTCGTAGTCAGTCTCTGGCAGGTGGGTAATCCGATGGCTAAGTTCTTCCAGCCTCTGGTTGCACTCCTCGAGTCGACACTCAGCTCGACGAGGCATCCGGCCATCAAAGGAACCCTCCCCTGAAGACTCAAAAGAAGAAGAACGGGGGCGGCGATGCCGGCGCGGGCGCTCCGCCTCCTTTCCGTGCCGCCGCTTTGGAGAGACGCTGGCATGATGAGAAGGAGACCGGGGCCTTTTGGATGCCTCGCGTGATGCGGCTTGGCCGGGGATCGGCGGCGATGATCTGCAGGAAACTGGTGATCTTCGGCGGGAGGAATGCTGGCTAGGCTGCATCACCCCAGGGACAGATTAGGTTCGGCTCCGGTTGCCGCAAGGCTGCTTGCTGATGCTGCATGCCTTGAACCATCGCCACACGACTAGACTTGCACGGCCAAGGCGGCGAATCGATCCTCCTGGGGTTGCTGCGGAGCAGACGTAGGAACCTCATTTTGCGGAGCGGAAGGCCCTGCCCCCTGGGGATTCGGAGGCTCTGGGAAACAGGATGCGAGAGCTGGGGGGGCCTCCGCGGGTGGATCGGCCCCGCAGCGCTGCCCCCCAGCGCGACCGGCTGAAACTCCTTTTATTCGAGTCGTCACCATGCTTTGAGGTCTTGAAGACAAGAGAAAGAAGAAAGCCGCTGGTTCGAAGTCTTTCTACACCTCCCCTTCCTGGCGCGCCAATCTGATGACGCCAAGAAACCTCCTCGAACGTCGGGGATGACGAACGTCTCCCTCCTCGGAGTCCTGCAAGAAAGTCCCCGGGGACCGATGGCGCCGGTGGGGACCCTCCGACGATCAAGTCAGTTGCTTGGGCTCAGACAAAGAACCGCTCCAGCCAAAAGGAGCTGAGGCGGTTAGGGTTTTTGCTGGGAGGAAGAAAGCTCAGAAAAACCAGAGTTCAGATCCCACTTACAGCGTGAGTATGTGTCTTTTATACATGTTCGAATATCATAACTTGCGGCCTCGGGAGATCTCCATCGTACCGTTGCCGGTTGATATGACTGGGCTCCATTGCTAAAGGTAGCGAGTCGTACGCCGTAGCGAGGAACGGTGATGCACAGGGACATGCAATGCGCCAAACACCGTTATGAGGCATGGCCCTCCGTAACGGGGCACAATCATGGAAGTACCGGATGGTACGCTGCGGCAAGGCATGGTCATGTACAGGGGCATGCAACGCGCCAAACCTCGTTATGAGGCATGGCCCTCCGTAACGGGGCACAATCACGGAAGTTCTGGATGGTACGCGTGGCAAGGCATGGTTCATGCGCTGAAAATCATGTGCAAGTACCGTGCAACCTGATGGTTGATGTTTTCCTTGGCAGTTGAGTCGCATGTGATCGCTGATGACCCCACCCCGAAGGGATATCGGAGGTGGGGGAATGACGGTGTGCCCCGAGACCGGTAGGGGCCCCCGGGGTTAAGAAATGATGACCCCACCCCCCGACCCCGAGGGGGTGCCGGGGGTGGGGGAATGACAATGCACCCCGAGACCGGTGGGGCCCCGGGGTTAAGAAATGATGACCCCACCCCCCGACCCGAGGGGGTGCCGGGGGTGGGGGAATGACGATGCACCCCGAGACCGGTGGGGGCCCGGGGTTAAGAAATGATGACCCACCCCCCGACCCCGAGGGGGTGCCGGGGTGGGGGAATGACGATGCACCCCGAGACCGATGGGGGCCCCGGGGTTAAGAAATGATGACCCCACCCCCCGACCCCGAGGGGTGCCGGGGGTGGGGGAATGACGATGCACCCGAGACCGGTGGGGGCCCCGGGGTTAAGAAATGATGACCCCACCCCCGACCCCGAGGGGTGCCGGGGGTGGGGGAATGACGATGCACCCCGAGACCGGTGGGGGCCCCGGGGTTAAGAAATGATGACCCCACCCCCCGACCCCGAGGGGGTGCCGGGGGTGGGGGAATGACGATGCACCCCGAGACCGGTGGGGCCTCGGGGTTAAGAAATGATGACCCCACCCCCCGACCCGAGGGGGTGCCGGGGGTGGGGAATGACGATGGCTGCCGTTACCTTTTCTGACGATGCTGGGATCAGTCATATCAGATGCCCCCTCGCCCCTGGGGCGAAGCGGGTCCCACCGCTGAGGCTCAAGGGGCGTTCTCCACGTGGCTGATCCCTATCCTTGACTTTATGCGGACGGTGCGGGGAATGTAAGGAGGCGGCCCTCCGTACATGCGCCAGCCATGATCACCCTCGAGAATGAGGACGGGCTCTTCGGAGTCCGCGCGAAAAGGCGTATCATCATTTCCTCTCATTACGGCGACGTCAGCAAGGTCCCATCACTGGCCGGGGGCGTGCCGCACCACGCGCCGGGGCGCTCCTCGAGGCGAACCGGCATATAGCAAGAAGCCGCGTGGCCGAGAGACATGGCGGGACGTTTTGAAAACCCAATAAAGCTAGCCAAGGGGGGTGGACTGATGCCTCATCGCCATCGTCTTCTTCCTTGTTGTTCCCCAGTTTCTCCTGCGACCTGCGAGCCCGCACCCGGTTTTCTTTGGCCTCCCAGGTTAGCTTCTCTTGCCTCATCCATGAGTTCCCCTTCCTGGACCTCGGAGGACGGCTCTGAGGACCGTCCTCCCTCTGTGAGGCGCCAGACCTCCCCACTCCTTCTTCCCCACCTGAGTGGTCCTCTGATTCGGAGGACCACATCCCTTTGGCCCGGCGACGGGCCATCGGTGGGGCCCCATCGAGGGCCACCGGCTGAGGGCCGGGACCTCCTCGAGGGTGGAGGAGTCCCCAGAGGGGACAGCCTCCGTCCTGAAGCGACCGGATCTGGAAAGGATCCGGGCCCGCTACAGAATCCCTCGGGAGATTGAGTTATTCCTGCCAACACCTGACGACCGGGTCATCTCCTCCCGACCCGGTCGAGTAGCTCTCTACGAGATCTGCCTGCAGGCAGGTCTCCGTCCTCCCTTTCACCCTTTCTTTGTCAGCCTACTCGATTTCTACTCCTTGACTCCTCTCAGCTAGTCCCGAACTCCTGTCGTGATTAGCGCTTTGTCATTCTTTGTCACCGCCTAGGTATCACTCCTAGGATTAGTTTGTTCCGCAATTTCTATTCCCTCCGAGCCCAGAAAGGGTGGTGGCTGTTCCAGCCCCGACCCAACAGGGTTCTGAAGCTCCTCCTGCCTTCATCGATCAAGGGGTGGAAACCCCGCTTCTTTTTGCCAACGTCGACCAAGTCCGGCCCCGGTGGGGAGACCCCGACCTCCGAGGGAACGCCGTGGCCGTTCAGCCTGGAGACCGGGAGGCGATGGGGTTGCTGCTGACCGCCGAAATTCCCCGGTACACCTTGCTGCTCTCGGAGGACCACTTGGAGTCGGCGGGCCTCGTTTCCCATCGGGGTAGGCTTTCTCCACACTTAGCCAGAAATTCTACCCCTCTTCTTTTTTTCTTCTTTTTTTTTTTTTTTTGTTCTGAAAACCTGACCTGTGTCATGCAGCAATGAAAATTCCGACAGCGAAATTGATAAAGGCCGCCAAGAAAAGGGGCCGAGAGGGCCGTCTAGGAGCCAGCAGGCCCCGGCCCCGAAATGCCGGCGGTTCGGGCCGCTCCGACACCAGTTTCCCCACCCCCGGCTACCACACGTCCCAGCCGTACCGGAGGTCGACCTTACGGCCGACACTCCCCCGGAGGTGGGAGCGACAGCGAGAGCCACCGCCGAAGAGCTGGTAGTGGGGGTGCACGTGCCAACCGAAGAGCTCCCGGTCCCGGGGGAGTGACCCCACCAGACGCTGCCAGGGACTGGGGCGAGGGACCATCCGGCCCCGCGAGCCCACCCCCCCAAGGGGCCGCTTGGGAGTGGCCCGCACACAGAGCCGGGGACGTCCAAAACGGCGGAGGGAGGCGAGGGTGCACCCAGCCGCCCCGAAACTCCCTGGATGACGCCATTGGGCCGAGCGGGTCCTGGGCCCAGTCTTTGATCTTAGGATCATCGAGGATCTCAGCCATCAGGGGGCGGGTGCATTCTTCCGGGACTCTTACGCCGCCATGGTCAAGGTAAGCAACCTTTTCGTTCGTATATTATATGTATATATATATATATATGTGTTTGCTAACCTGGGCTTATGCGTGCAGATAGCGCACTCCCTGAGGGCTGCCAGGGAGGTAATCCAAGGGGGAAAGAATGTTCTGCGGGAGACGCAGAAGGAGGTCGAGGAGGCCCAGCGCGCACGGAAGAGGCAGAGAGGGCGCTGGAGGCGGTTAAGGATACCTGCGCGAGCGAGGTGAGGGCCGCCATGAGCCGGGCGGAAATGGAGGCCGCCCGTACCCGCGCGGAGCTTTCTCAGATGACGGAGGCTGAGAGCGCGGTCATGGCCAGAGATATGCATATCTCTGAGTTGACCTCAGCTCTCCAGGAGGCCGAGGACCGGGCGGGCGCAGCGGCGGAAGAAGCGAGAGTGGCAAGGGAGGAGACCTGCCGATGCGAGGAGGAGTTGAGCCGCGCTCGAGAGGAGATAAGCCGCACTCGAGAGGCTGAGAGGATCGCGGCGGAGGCCCTCGCTGCGGAGAAGGCTCGGGCCGCCGGCTTGTCGAGGAATACAAGGCGTCTGAGCGTTTCGCAGACGACCTGGCCGAAGCTTCGGCCGCTGTATTCCTTGACGGGTTCCAGTACGCCAAGGAGAAGGTGGCCAGGGATCTGAATTTCCCTCGGGCCCTGGAGGTCGAATTGGATCAGTCGTCAGACCAGGCCCCTTCCGACGACGAACCGCGCCGGGGAGCCATGAGTTCGCGCCCGTGATTTTGTTTTCCTTTTCTTGCTTTTGTAAACCCGACTACGTCGGAGTTTTGTAGTTAATGAAAATACTCTTCACAATGATCTCCAAATTGTTGACTTCGTCAATTGATATGTGGCCCCATGACTCTATTCATTCTGATAATTCCGGGGGACACCTCCCCACCCGTGCCCCTCCGCCTTAGTCGCACGTACCCTAGAGTTAGAGCTAGGTAGAGTTAAATTTTAGGAGCAGGAATGCCGCCGACCGGAGATTAGGCTGGTAGGCCCCCTCGGGGCCATAGGCGTAGCGCCTTGTCAAGTATTGGAACGGGTGTTGGCCTGGCGCGCAGCTAGATGCCTGCGGGACCTAGCTCTCACTTGACCGGCCGGGTGTCGGGTCTTGGTGACAAATCGTTGGTGCACCGCTCCTCCGGCGGTCGGCGGGGCTTTGTGCCTGGCTAGTGCAGGGCTTTAGTGCCGACGGGGCGCCAGGCTTTTGCTGTTGAGAGCCAGTGGCACACTGCTCTGCCAGTGGTACACTGGGCTTTGTGCCTGGCTAGTGCAGGGCTTTGAGTGCCGACGGGTGCCGGGCTTTTGTTGTTGAGAGCCAGTGGTACACTGGGCTTTGTGCCTGGCTAGTGCAGGGCTTTGAGTGCCGACGGGGTGCCGGGCTTTTGTTGTTGAGAGCCAGTGGCACACTGCTCTGCCAGTGGTACACTGGGCTTTGTGCCTGGCTAGTGCAGGGCTTTGAGTGCCGACGGGCGCCGGGCTTTTGTTGTTGCCAGTGGTACACTGGGCTTTGTGCCTGGCTAGTGCAGGGCTTTGAGTGCCGATGGGGTGCCGGGCTTTTGTTGTTGAGAGCCAGTGGCACACTGCTCTGCCAGTGGTACACTGGGCTTTGTGCCTGGCTAGTGCAGGGCTTTGAGTGCCGACGGGGCGCCGGGCTTTTGTTGTTGAGAGCCAGTGGCACACTGCTCTGCCAGTGGTACACTGGGCTTTGTGCCTGGCTAGTGCAGGGCTTTGAGTGCCGACGGGGCGCCGGGCTTTTGTTGTTGAGAGCCAGTGGCACACTGCTCTGCCAGTGGTACACTGGGCTTTGTGCCTGGCTAGTGCAGGGCTTTGAGTGCCGACGGGGCGCCGGGCTTTTGTTGTTGAGAGCCAGTGGCACACTGCTCTGCCAGTGGTACACTGGGCTTTGTGCCTGGCTAGTGCAGGGCTTTGAGTGCCGACGGGGCGCCGGGCTTTTGTTGTTGAGAGCCAGTGGCACACTGCTCTGCCAGTGGTACACTGGGCTTTGTGCCTGGCTAGTGCAGGGCTTTGAGTGCCGACGGGCGCCGGGCTTTTGTTGTTGAGAGCCAGTGGCACACTGCTCTGCCAGTGGTACACTGGGCTTTGTGCCTGGCTAGTGCAGGGCTTTGAGTGCCGACGGGGGCTTTTGTTGTTGAGAGCCAGTGGCACATGCCAGTGGGCTTTGTGAAGATTTAGATAGCTAAAATTGAATCTTGTTAGCATTGAATAAGGGGTGAAAACCCAAGCAAACACGGATGATACTTAACATGAAAAGAGGGATACATTACTGATAATACCGGCGGAGGTTATCCGCATTCCACGTCCTAGGGAGTGGGTCCCATCAAGTTCTTCAATTTTATAAGCCCCGTGGTGCAGCGTCTCGGTGATCCGGTAAGGTCCCTCCCAGTTAGGGGCTAGCTTGCCTCCCTCAGTTGGCTTTGAGACCTCAGCCCGTCGAAGGACTAGATCTCCTGGTAGGAACGTCCGGGGGCGCACGCGTGCGTTGTAGTATTTCGCGGCCCGTTGCCGGTAGGCTGCCATTCGAAGCCGCGCCCTGTCCCGCACTTCCTCCACCAGGTCGAGGTTGGCTCGCAGTTGGTCAGGGTTACCTTCTTCACTATAAGCCTCCACCCGGGGGCTGGGTGCTCCGATCTCCACAGGGATAACAGCTTCAGAGCCAAAGACTAAGCTGAACGGCGTTTCTCCAGTGGGGGCTCGAGGCGTCGTATGATAGGCCCATAGCACGTTGGGGAGCTCCTCTACCCAACGTCCCTTGCAGCCGTCCAGTCGAGACTTCAGTCCTTGGAGGATGATTCGGTTGATCACTTCAGCTGCCCCGTTGGTTTGAGGATGCCCGACGGAAGTAAACCTCTGAAAAATACCCAGCTCGGAGCAGAACTCCCGGAAAGGCGCATTGTCAAACTGACGGCCATTATCAGTGACCAGTGTGCGCGGCAGCCCGAACCGACATATGATTGACTTCCAGAAGAAAGATCTCACTTTGCTCTCGGTAATCTTGGCCAGAGCCTCAGCTTCGACCCACTTGGTGAAGTGGTCCACCGCCACCAAGAGGAACTTCCGCTGCCCGGAAGCCGGGGGAAATGGACCCAAGATATCCATGCCCCACTGGGCAAAGGGCCAAGGCGCCACCAGGGGGTCAGGTTAGATGTCGGCTGTCGCTGGATATTGGCATGACGTTGGCAGCTATCACACTTCTTGACAAGCTCGGCCGCGTCCTCCTTCATTGTCAGCCAAAAGTACCCTTGGCGCAGGGCCTTGTAAGCCAGGGCTCTGCCCCCCAGATGACTCCCGCATACGCCTTCGTGGATCTCCCTGAGGATATAATCTGATTCAGCTGGCCCCACACACCTGAGGACCGGGTATGAGAAGGATCTCCGATAAAGCTTCCCGTCCATCATCAAGAATCTCGGGGCCCTTCGTTTGAGCAGCTTGGCCTCAGCGGGTCCTCCGGGAGAGTGCCGTCAGTCAAGTACCGGATGTAGGCGTCCATCCAGGAGGGCTCCTGCTCCACCGGCAGCACTTCATCCGCGGCCTCAATGCTTGGGACTTGTAGGTGCTCCACGTATGTTCTTCCCAACGTCCCGTCGACCGAAGTGGCCAAACGGGACAGCGCGTCAGCCCTGGCATTCTCGCCCTGGGGATATAGCTGACACGGAAATAAGAAAAATGAGACGCCTGGGACTGCACCTTGCTCAAGTAGCGGGACATGGTGGGGTCCCTAGCCTCGTACTCCCCGGCGACTTGTCCAGAAATGAGTTGAGAGTCCGTGAAGGCCCTCAAGCGCCCCGCGCCCAGCTCCTTAGCTAGTCTCATCCCCGCCAGCAGGGCTTCGTACTCCGCCTGATTATTGGTCGCCGGGAACTGGAATCTGAGAGCGTACTCCACCACGTCTCCCTCCGGGCTTGCGAGAATGAGTCCGGCTCCGCTCCCTTGAGAGTTTGCCGCTCCATCTACATGCAGGATCCAATCCTCCACCTCCCCAGATGAGGGAGGGTCCCAAACTCCTCCGGTCGCGCCTCCTCCACGTCCTTCTCGGTCCAGGAGCACTCGACTAGGAAATCCGCCAACACCTGGGACTTCATGGCTGATCTTGGCCGGATGGACAGGTCGAACTCGCTTAGCTTGATGGCCCATTTAGCCAGCCGGCCGGAGGTGTCGGGGCGAGACAGAATAGCTCGCAGGGGCTGTCCGTAAGCACCACGATGGGATGGGCTTGAAAATAAGGCCGAAGGCGCTGAGTAGAGACCACCAGGCGAAGATAATCTTCTCAGTTTTTGAATACCTGGTCTCAGCGTCATGGAGTACCTTGCTGGTATAATAGATTGGCTTCTGGGCTCCGTCGGTATCCATGCGCACAAGCACGGAGCTAACAGCCTCCGGGGAAGCGGCCAGATATAAAAGAGCTCCTCTCCATTTTCAGGCTTGGACAGCAGCGGAGGAGTGGAGAGAAACTGCTTCAATTCTTCAAAGGAGCCCTGACACTCTTTCGTCCACTCGAAGCCGTTAATCTTGCGCAGCGCCTTGAAAAAAGGTAGGCACCTCTCCGCCGACCTTGACATGAAACGACTCAAGGCCGCCACCCTCCCCGTCAGGCGCTGCACCTCCTTCTTGCTGACCGGAGGCCGCATCTCCAGGATGGCTCTGATCTTGTCGGGGTTGGCCTCGATCCCGCGCTGGGTCACCATGAAACCCAGGAACTTGCCAGCCGCTACTCCGAAGGCGCATTTGTGGGGGTTGAGCTTCATCCGGTACCGGCGCAGATTGTTGAAAGTCTCCTCGAGGTCTGCTACATGGTCTTCTGCGTGGTGCTCTTGGTCAGCATGTCATCCACATATACCTCCATGTTGCGCCCCAGCTGATCCTCAAAAACCTTGTTCATTAATCTTTGGTAAGTAGCCCCGGCGTTTTTCAGTCCAAAGGGCATCACCCTGTAACAGTAGATCCCCTTCTCCGTGACAAAGGAGGTTGCTTCTTCATCTGCTGAGCTCATCTTGATTTGATTATACCCCGAGAACGCATCCATGAAACTGAGCGTCCCATGCCCGGAGGTGGCGTCTACCAGCTGGTCGATTCGGGGGAGCGGGAAGCTGTCCTTGGGACACGCCTTATTGAGGTCGGTGAAATCCACGCACATTCTCCAGCTTCCACTGGCCTTACGAACCATCACGACGTTCGCCAACCAGTCGGGGTAGCGCACCTCGCGGATGTGGCCAGCCGCCAACAGCTTCCGCACCTCCTCGTCAACAGCCTTCTGCCGGTCCGGGGCAAAACTCCTTTTCTTCTGCCTGACGGGCCGGCACTCCGGTCGAATGTTGAGCTGATGTGTAATCACCTCCTCCGGGATCCCGGGCATGTCGGACGCTGACCGCGAAGACGTCGGCGTTGGCCCGCAGAAAGGTAGGAGCCGGTCACGGGCTTCGTCCGGAAGTGAGGCTCCAACTCGAACCGTCTGCATGGGGTCCTCCCCGAGGGGGAAAGTGAGCAGCCGCTCGGCCGGTTCCCCCCTCCTCTCCAAGTCTCGTGGGTCAAGGGCCTCGGGTGTCGGTGCAGATGGCGGTGCAAGGCTGCCTCCTGGGGACTGGGGGCCAAGTGATAGCATAGCGCCGGCAGGCCCTGCTCTCCTCGCATCTCGCCGATCCCTCTGGCGGTTGGGAACCTCACCAGGAGCCGCTTGGTGGATATGACGGCATCCAAGAGGTTGAGCCCGGGCCTCCCAAGAATCGCGTTGTACGCCAGGGGCACACGGACTACCAAAAATTTTATAAGGACAGTGCTCTGGCACGGAGCCGTTCCAGCCGTCACGGGAAGAGTAATTTCCCCCTCGACCCTCACAGAATCTCCTGTGAATCCCATCAAAGGCGTGACGACAGGTCGAAGTAGATCATGCGACAGATTCATGCGAACAAAGGCATCGTAGTTCAAAACATCTACGGAGCTTCCACTGTCGACTAGGATTCGTTTTACAGGATGTTTAGCAATCGTCATGGATACGACGACGCTATCATCATTTATTTACAACCCCCTCCAAGTCCTTTTCGAAAAAAGGAATTACAGCCTCCCTCCTCTCCCCTTGGTCTCTTCGGCGGGCCTCCTGCCCCCCAGGAAATCATCGCCACTGTCTTCTCCGTCGGGGGTTATCAATCCCGGCGCAGGCGCTGACGGGCCAGGAGCTCCCGGGTTGTTCCTTTGGACAAACTTCCTCAGATGGCCTTGTTGAATGAGGTCTTCAATGGCTTTCTTCAGCTGCCGGCAGTCGTCGGTGTTGTGGCCATGGTCCCGGTGGTAGCGGCAGTAGAGATTTTTGTTCCGGGGGATCTTTCGGGTTGATGGGAGGAGGGCGTTGCAGATAGGGCTCCCCTTCGATCTCGAGCAGGATCTGGGATATTGGGGCAAGCAGCGGAGTGTAAGGCCCGTCTCTCGGTGCAGGAGGTCGGACGGTGTCTGGTCGGCGAGGAGGCTCGGGCCTCCTGGGGCGGGCTTCGGCAGGTTCTGGCTGGGTTGGCTTCCTGGGTATGCTCCCGCCAGCTTCACGCCGGGAAAAGTCAGCTTCGTCTGCCCGGATGTACTTCTGGGCGCGGATCAAAAGTTCGGAGTAGGAGCCCGGCGGCTTTTTGTCAAGAGTATGCGAAGCGAGAAGGGCGGAGCCCCCGCTTCAGAGCCAAGGTAGCCACCGAGTCCTCCAAGTTATAGACCTCCAGGGCGGCCTCCTTGAACCGGGCGACATAGTCCCGCAGAGGCTCGCCATTCTTCTGCTGAACGGCAAACAGACTGTCCGCCACCCTCGGGATCTTCCGGCAGGCGTCAAAGTGGGCCAGAAAAGCCCTCTCCAACTGGCGAAAGGAGTCGATGCTTCGTGGCGGCAGGCGAGAATACCAAGCCCGGGCAGCTTTTTTCAGGGTAGCCGGGAAAGCCACACACATAAGTGAGTCAGTGGCCCCCTGAACTTGCATGAGTACCTTGTAGCTCTCCAAATGGTCCAGGGGGTCCGTAGTCCCGTCGTATGGGTCCAGTTGAGGAAGGCGGAACCTGGTAGAGATAGGCTCCTCCATGATGCGGCGGGACAGGGGAGGTCGACTGTCGTAGTCAGTCTCTGGCAGGTGGGTGATCCGACGGCTAAGTTCTTCCAGCTTCTGGTTGCACTCCTCGAGTCGACGCTCAGCTCGACGAGGCATCCGGCCATCAAAGGAGCCCTCCCCTGAAGATTCAGAAGAAGAGAACGGGGGCGGCGATGCCGGCGCGGGCGCTCCGCCTCCTTTCCGTGCCGCCGCTTAGGAGAGACGCTGGCGTGACGAGAAGGAGACCGGGGCCTTTTGGATGCCTCGCGGTGATGCGGCTTGGCCGGGGATCGGCGGCGATGATCTGCAGGAACTGGCGATCTCGGCGGGAGGAATGCTGGCTAGGCTGCATCACCCCAGGGACAGACGGGTTCGGCTCCGGTTGCCGCAAGGCTGCTTGCTGTGCTGCATGCCTTGAACCATCGCCGCCAACGACTGGACCTGCGTGGCCAGGGCAGCGAATCGATCTTCCTGAAGTTGCTGCGGAGCAGACGCAGGACGTCATTCTGCGGAGCGGAAGGCCCTGCCCCCTGGAGATTCGGAGGCTCCGGGAAACAGGATGCGAGAGCGGGGGGGCCTCCGCGGGTGGACCAGCCCCGCAGCGCTGCCCCCCAGCGCGACCGGCTGAAACTCCTTTCGTTCGAGTCGTCACCATGGCTTTGAAGTCTTGAAGACAGGAGAAAGAAGAAAGCCGCTGGTTCGACGTCTTTCACCTCCCCTTCCTGGCGCGCCAATCTGATGACGCCAAGACACCTTCCTCGAACGTCGGGGATGACGGACGTCTCCCTCCTCGAAGTCCTGCAAGAAAAGTCCCCGGGGACCGGTGGCGCCGGTGGGGACCCTCCGACGATCAAGTCAGTTGCTTGGGCTCAGACAAAGAACCGCTCCAGCGAAGAGGAGCTGAGGCGGTTAGGGTTTTTGCTGGGAGGAAGAAAGCTCAGAAAAACCAGAGTTCAGATCCCACTTACAGCGTGAGTATGTGTCTTTTATACCTGTTCGAATACCATAACTTGCGGCCTGGGAGATCTTCATCGTACCGTTGCCGGTTGATATGACTGGGCTCCATTGCTAGAGGTAGCGAGTCGTACGCCGTAGCGAGGCATGGTGATGCACAGGGACATGCAACGCGCCAAACACCGTTATGAGGCATGGCCCTCCGTAACGGGGCACAATCACGGAAGTACCGAATGGTACGCCGGCAAGGCATGGTCATGCACAGGGGCATGCAACGCGCCAAACCTCGTTATGAGGCATGGCCCTCCGTAACGGGGCACAATCACGGAAGTACCGAATGGTACGCTGTGGCAAGGCATGGTCATGCGCTGAAAATCATGTGCAAGTACCGTGCAACCTGATGGTTGCTGTTTTCCTTGGCAGTTGAGTCGCATGTTGATCGCTGATGACCCCCCCGAAGGGATATCGGAGGTGGGGAATGACTGCCCCCGGTGGGGCCCCCGGGGTTAAGAAATGATGACCCCACCCCCCGACCCCGAGGGGGTGCCGGGGGTGGGGGAATGACAATGCACCCCGAGACCGGTGGGGCCCGGGGTTAAGAAATGATGACCCCACCCCCGACCCCGAGGGGGTGCCGGGGGTGGGAATGACGATGCACCCCGAGACCGGTGGGGGCCCCGGGGTTAAGAAATGATGACCCCACCCCCGACCCCGAGGGGGTGCCGGGGGTGGGGAATGACGATGCACCCCGAGACCGGTGGGGGCTCCGGGGTTAAGAAATGATGACCCCACCCCCCGACCCCGAGGGGTGCCGGGGGTGGGGGAATGACGATGCACCCCGAGACCGGTGGGGGCCCCGGGGTTAAGAAATGATGACCCCACCCCCGACCCCGAGGGGGTGCCGGGGGTGGGGGAATGACGATGCACCCCGAGACCGGTGGGGCCCCGGGGTTAAGAAATGATGACCCCACCCCCCGACCCCGAGGGGTGCCGGGGGTGGGAATGACGATGCACCCCGAGACCGGTGGGGGCCCCGGGGTTAAGAAATGATGACCCCACCCCCCGACCCCGAGGGGGTGCCGAGGGTGGGGGAATGACTGGTCAACAGGACCATTGGTGATAAGACGCTCATCCGATTCTGTGGTTAGAGATAAGGTATCGCTCCGATCAGGCCGTTGATTTATCCTGTGGTTAGAGATAAGGTATCGCTCCGATCAGGCCGTTGTAATAAATCAACGTTCCGATCTTGAAACGGCGTATCAAAGTCATGCAACCACCTATCTGATAACGTGATCATCAAATCATAATGGTGGAAAGGCATATCGGAATGTGGGTTGACTTATCTGGTCGGCTAATCTTTAAATTACGGTTGTGGATAAGCTTATCACATCACGTAAAGGCTTATTGATCAGACCATTGATCGAATCCGATCAGATCTAACGGTGCAGATCAATTTCAAAGGGTTGCTTCCAAAAGGCACCTAAAACCTATAAATAGGACCCTAGACTTGCATTTAATTCATTCATTCCTGATTCAATCCGAATCAATCCTAGTCTTTTCTCTCTTAAGCATTTGCATACTTTCCTAAGGGTAGTATAGTAATAGTACATTAAAAAGAGAAGTATTCTTGGTTTGATATTTTTGATGAATTGTAGTGCTGCTTTCATCAAAAGAAAACTGTTATATCCTGAAAGATAATCATCATACTGACCGTAAGTATCGTTGCAGAACGAAATTATCTTAAGGACATAGAGTATAACTCTAGACTCAGTCTTATAAATTAGATAGTCACTATTTGCAACTAACAATAAAATCTATGCGTTAATACAAATTATATCAATTGATTACATATATTATTTTGAAATAAAACATTATAAACTAATATTGGAATGATATATTTGCTCGCTTTTGGATGGCGAGAGTGAATCCAGATTCCTCTTTTATAAAAATACCTTCAACCATTTCAGCTATTGTGGAGCAGAAAAAAACGATGATAACTTAGCTAGAAGAAAATATTACATAATTTCCTCTAAAGAGTAAGAAAAGAAACTAACACTTTACTACGATTACCAAGGCATGAACTCCAAAAGCAGATTGCTAGACATATGCCAACAAATTTATTTTATTCATTACAAAATAGCTACACAGGTAGGCACGAAGTTTGTGCTTGACAAAATGGAGGGAGATGAACTAGCTGTAGTATCTCGTTTAGTAGATGATTCTATTTTATTGCAATATAGTTTAATCATCGGATAATTCTCTATGCCATTCACTAATTAATAAGTGGTAACAAAATTTCTTAAATAGTGTTAAATGCTTAAACGCCTACTTTGATGGGAGTAGGCGGTGGATTAAATAGTGTTAAACGCTTACTTTAATGGGAGTAGGCAGTGAAAGGGAGTTAAGATATCTCTTTAAATAGAGATCCCTTCTAAGGCTTTCGATAACAAAAAAAAAAAAAATGTCATCGGAAGAAAAAACAAAAAAGAAGCCAGAGAGATTGGATCCCTGATCAAGAGCATATCCCGAGGGCATACACCATCGTGTGCGATAGCTCATTGATTGGAAGCACTCAATCAAGCTTTTTGAAGCGGTAGATCAAGATAACGAGAGGTAGATCTATAGCTGATTCAGATCAAAGCGGTAAATTAAGATCCCGAGAGGTGCAGCTGATTCAGATCGAGAGGAAGATCAAGATCTTTACCTTCATCTGGAAAAAATCAACAGCAATGGCTAGAGGTATTTATCGATCTTGACTTGCTTTATTCTCATGATAAATATATTGATCCCATGTTTTTGCATATCTGATAGGAATTAATATATTTAAATTAAGTCTAACATTTGGTATCAGAGCCTTTAAACCTATGTCTTATTTTGTGAGTGTTTCCATCAAGGTTCCTCTTTTCAAGCAATTTATGCCGCGTGTTTTCCGTTTTCAGTTTTTTTCGGATTTCATGTTCCTATTTTTGCGGAAACAAAACATGGACTCTCCCTTTTCTGTTAAAGATGTTCACGTTAAAGGAAATAATTCTGTGCATTTTCGGTTTTGTCGCATCACTGATTTTTTGGGTTTCTCTCTGGCATTAAAAAAAAGGGAGCTTGCGGAGATCTCAGGTTCAAATCTACAGTGACCGTTTTTTTTTTCCTCTGTTGTTCCAATTTTTCCTGGCCGTTCCGATTTTCTTCTGTCAGGTTTTGATTTTTGCTCACGGAACTTTGAGCGGAGCGGAAATGTAAAGAAAGGAAAAACAACAGAAACGTGGCTTCCATAACCACATGCGGTGACCTGTTAAAGAGAGAAAATATAAGAGAGGAAAAAAGCGGAAACGTGGCTTCCATAACCACAGGTTTTCAATTTTCTCGGGTCTTTCGGTTTTCTCACGGGATTTAAAATCAGATTGGATTGGTTAAATTTTAAATGCATGCTATTATCTGTTTAATATTATATCATATGATATGATTGTTTTTATCATTTATTTCTTAAGTTTAAAATTTTTTGTATTAAAATACGCTTCCTGAGTCTCTATGCCTACGGTGTTTTGCATAGACTGGCCTAAGGGAATAATAAGCTACGGCCGGACGTGTTTTAATTAACAAAAAAAATTTCTCAAGATGATAATTTTAAAAATTCATTAAATAGATAATTGATATGCTATCTCCTATTTTGTATATTAGATTTATTATATGCATGAATAAAATTACATTTGGTGGTAGTATGAAAAATCACAGTGCAAATCCTTTCAAGGTTTGATTGGTTAATTGGTGTCTAGAAAGGTAAAGAGATTCTCGTTACTTAATTGGTTCACCTAAGGAAAGCAACGGGGGACCTTCACTTCTCTTTCACTAGCCTGGCCAATTTGATTAATTCAGATCTTGATTTAGAAATGTTACGTTGAT
This sequence comes from Calamus simplicifolius, assembly GCA_900491605.1. Taxonomy (NCBI): domain Eukaryota; kingdom Viridiplantae; phylum Streptophyta; class Magnoliopsida; order Arecales; family Arecaceae; genus Calamus; species Calamus simplicifolius. The sequence continues at coordinate 20,629 of UESW01003779.1, read as the reverse complement.
TAAGATAACTACCTAATAATCATGCTAAATTGGTTAATCTATATGCATATAATGGAGTTCAAATGTCATGTGATCAATAGATTTTGATTAATTGAGGAGTAGCCACATCATCTTTAATTAATCAGAATTATATATTGAGTTGCAAAGATCACATAAGGTTAGATGACATTAATTATGATTAATTATATTAATGCAATGAATCTTATCCCATATGAATTTTTATTGCACTGATATAATTAATTAGGATGGGATAACAAATTATTTTCTTAATTACCCATAGGAATTAAAAAAGGAATATGATTGTTAGTCACATCATTAAGTTAATGAGTCTATTTAAGTATAATAACTTAGCCCACAGGTAGTTATTATATGTTATTGATTCATGTTATTGCATGTTTACATTGGTAAGACATGACATCAAGTTATATGCCTCAAATTCAGTTACATGAACATGATTTTTATGTTTATGCAGCTATTTTGCCTGTTAATATTTCTGATATGAAATGTGACGTTCCCTATTTAAGTGGTGATAATTATAAATTATGGAAGGAGAGAATTCTTCTTCAATTAGGGTGCATATATATTGACTATGCTATCAGGAAGGATGAACCACATTCGGTTATATCTACTAGCACTCAGGCTGATATTGCTGCGTATGAACGATGAGAGCGATCCAATCGCCTCAGTATGATGTTCATACGTACTAAGATTTCTGCTAGTATACGTGTTCAATTCCTGAGTGCAAAAATGTCAAGGAACTTCTGAAGGCTATTGATGCACAATTTGAGTCTTCAGATAAGGCACTGGCTAGCACCCTAATGACAAAATTGTCATCAATGAAGCTCACTATGGTTGGAGGTGTGCATGAGCATATCATGAAGATGAGGGACATTGCGGCTCAGTTGAAATCCCTAGAGGTTGAGATGTCAGAATCTTTCTTGGTGCACTTTATTTTGAGCTCACTCCCACAACAGTATAGTCCCTTCAAAATATCTTACAACACACATAAGGACAAATGGTCAATTAATGAACTTATGACCATGTGTGTTCAAGAGGAAGGGAGGCTGATTTTAGAAATGGAAGAA